>OZ026523.1:30408995-30785125 GCA_964019695.1 Loripinus fragilis
AAGGAGACGACTTTAATGCACGCTAAGAACTCAGAGAAGGTACCTGTAACGACGAGCGCAGAAGGAGAGCGAAGTTTTTAAGACCATTTTAAGCCAGTAGAAAAAAGGAGACGACGGTAATAAACGCTAAGAATTCGGAGAAGGTACGAGCGCAAAAGAGAGAGAGAGATTTTTAGAGACCCTTTTACCCCAGCAGAAAAAGAAGACGACGGATATTTACGCTAAGAATACGGACGCATCTTATACTCAGCAGGTGTACGATATAAACGGAAAAAAATACCTACCATTCCAATAGACGTCACATTGTTGCATCCTGTCTTTCTCTTCAAGTGGACTGGTAGCCAGGCATAGTTTTTAGTCGTCTGAACCTGGAAATATAGACATGCACTGTGTGGTTACTAGATTTGTACTTTAAGTGTTCTTAACCCTTAAAACGTCAGCAAAATGATCATCTGAAAATTCTGTCTGCTTTTGTCGTCTGCTGCAATTTTTTGCTAGCATTATTTAACAAAGTTAAGTATAGAGACAAACAGTGTCGACCCAGATCAGACTGCTCCTATATGAGCAGTCTGATCTGGGTCTATACTGTTTGTTTGAAAGGCTACTAAAACATTTCAGCAGACGACAAAAGCAGATGTCTTTTGTTGTGATAGACGTTTTAAGAGTTAAGCATCTTCCCATAATTCAAATCTCAACACTACAACAGTTACTGTATTAGATGCTGGTACCTATCGCACAAGTCTTAAGTGAAGGCTCAGGCGAGACTGTGCATCCATCAAGTCTCACCAGTGCCTTTGCAGCTCGCACACATGGAGTATGGAAGTAGATGAACGTATCAAAATAATATACTTGGAGTTCCACTTGTCATGCATGTTCTAAGAGTGATTTACGTATATGCAATAAGTACATCAATTTCATATCTTTTGCAAAAATGACTTATATAAGGCGTTTCCTCAGTAGGTACACCAACCCAAGTAGTACCCAGATTTGTTTGCTTTGGTGATAAGTATACTACCAGAATGACCAATGTTGAAGCTAATCTATGATTGTGAAATTGCCTAGTCCATTCCACTTGCTTTAACGAGTGTACACTTGACAGGATCATGAGCAGCAATAAGTGTGTTTTTCACTGGGTTTTCTCCTCTTATTTTACAAGTCAAACCTAACTTATGCTTGTTCCATGTGATATCCATACAGAGTCTCGCTTACAAGAATTCAACAAGGCTTTTACTAATGTAATATGTGAATGTAAACTTTCTGATCATATTTCCTTGGCTCTCTATGAAAACAAAACGTCAACATATACATTGATTGAATACAAGATGCCATCTTAATGGTGTTTTTAATTCTTTGCCTAATACTGTCGTCTGCTGATAAGCTTTCCAAACAGTCTGGATCCTGCTCAGCCTGAGCATTTTGTCAGATCTAGTCTGGGTCTAAACTGTTTGACACTCTAGAGCTATTCTGGAAAGAATTTCGAGATAAAGCTTACAAAGCCAACCATACCTCTTCCATCTCATTGAGACGTTCATCTGCCCATACCTCTTCCATCTTATCGAGGTGTACATCTGTACCACATGCTTGCTAGATCATGGCACCTGAAAATATAAGAAAAAATACGTGAGTACGCGGCAACGATTCGACATATGTACCTGCAATAACAAGCGCAACGGAGAGTGCAGGTTTGCGACGGTAATGCACGCTTAGAATTCGGAGAAGGTACCTGTAACGACGAGCGCAGAAGGAGAGCGAAGTTTTTAAGACCATTTTAACTCAGCAGAAAAAAGGAGACGACTTTAATGCACGCTAAGAACTCAGAGAAGGTACCTGTAACGACGAGCGCAGAAGGAGAGCGAAGTTTTTAAGACCATTTTAACTCAGCAGAAAAAAGGAGACGACGGTAATACACGCTTAGAATTCAGAGAAGGTACCTGTAACGACGAGCGCAGAAGGAGAGCGAAGTTTAAGGGACGGTTTTACCCACGCAAAAGAAGGAGACGACTTTAATGCACGCTAAGAACTCAGAGAAGGTACCTGTAACGACGAGCGCAGAAGGAGAGCGAAGTTTTTAAGACCATTTTAACTCAGCAGAAAAAAGGAGACGACGGTAATACACGCTTAGAATTCGGAGAAGGTACCTGTAACGACGAGCGCAGAAGGAGAGCGAAGTTTAAGGGACGGTTTTACCCACGCAAAAGAAGGAGACGACTTTAATGCACGCTAAGAACTCAGAGAAGGTACCTGTAACGACGAGCGCAGAAGGAGAGCGAAGTTTTTAAGACCATTTTAAGCCAGTAGAAAAAAGGAGACGACGGTAATAAACGCTAAGAATTCGGAGAAGGTACGAGCGCAAAAGAGAGAGAGAGATTTTTAGAGACCCTTTTACCCCAGCAGAAAAAGAAGACGACGGATATTTACGCTAAGAATACGGACGCATCTTATACTCAGCAGGTGTACGATATAAACGGAAACAAATACCTACCATTCCAATAGACGTCACATTGTTGCATCCTGTCTTTCTCTTCAAGTGGACTGGTAGCCAGGCATAGTTTTTAGTCGTCTGAACCTGGAAATATAGACATGCACTGTGTGGTTACTAGATTTGTACTTTAAGTGTTCTTAACCCTTAAAACGTCAGCAAAATGATCATCTGAAAATTCTGTCTGCTTTTGTCGTCTGCTGCAATTTTTTGCTAGCATTATTTAACAAAGTTAAGTATAGAGACAAACAGTGTCGACCCAGATCAGACTGCTCCTATATGAGCAGTCTGATCTGGGTCTATACTGTTTGTTTGAAAGGCTACTAAAACATTTCAGCAGACGACAAAAGCAGATGTCTTTTGTTGTGATAGACGTTTTAAGAGTTAAGCATCTTCCCATAATTCAAATCTCAACACTACAACAGTTACTGTATTAGATGCTGGTACCTATCGCACAAGTCTTAAGTGAAGGCTCAGGCGAGACTGTGCATCCATCAAGTCTCACCAGTGCCTTTGCAGCTCGCACACATGGAGTATGGAAGTAGATGAACGTATCAAAATAATATACTTGGAGTTCCACTTGTCATGCATGTTCTAAGAGTGATTTACGTATATGCAATAAGTACATCAATTTCATATCTTTTGCAAAAATGACTTATATAAGGCGTTTCCTCAGTAGGTACACCAACCCAAGTAGTACCCAGATTTGTTTGCTTTGGTGATAAGTATACTACCAGAATGACCAATGTTGAAGCTAATCTATGATTGTGAAATTGCCTAGTCCATTCCACTTGCTTTAACGAGTGTACACTTGACAGGATCATGAGCAGCAATAAGTGTGTTTTTCACTGGGTTTTCTCCTCTTATTTTACAAGTCAAACCTAACTTATGCTTGTTCCATGTGATATCCATACAGAGTCTCGCTTACAAGAATTCAACAAGGCTTTTACTAATGTAATATGTGAATGTAAACTTTCTGATCATATTTCCTTGGCTCTCTATGAAAACAAAACGTCAACATATACATTGATTGAATACAAGATGCCATCTTAATGGTGTTTTTAATTCTTTGCCTAATACTGTCGTCTGCTGATAAGCTTTCCAAACAGTCTGGATCCTGCTCAGCCTGAGCATTTTGTCAGATCTAGTCTGGGTCTAAACTGTTTGACACTCTAGAGCTATTCTGGAAAGAATTTCGAGATATAGCTTACAAAGCCAACCATACCTCTTCCATCTCATTGAGACGTTCATCTGCCCATACCTCTTCCATCTTATCGAGGTGTACATCTGTACCACATGCTTGCTAGATCATGGCACCTGAAAATATAAGAAAAAATACGTGAGTACGCGGCAACGATTCGACATATGTACCTGCAATAACAAGCGCAACGGAGAGTGCAGGTTTGCGACGGTAATGCACGCTTAGAATTCGGAGAAGGTACCTGTAACGACGAGCGCAGAAGGAGAGCGAAGTTTTTAAGACCATTTTAACTCAGCAGAAAAAAGGAGACGACTTTAATGCACGCTAAGAACTCAGAGAAGGTACCTGTAACGACGAGCGCAGAAGGAGAGCGAAGTTTTTAAGACCATTTTAACTCAGCAGAAAAAAGGAGACGACGGTAATACACGCTTAGAATTCAGAGAAGGTACCTGTAACGACGAGCGCAGAAGGAGAGCGAAGTTTAAGGGACGGTTTTACCCACGCAAAAGAAGGAGACGACTTTAATGCACGCTAAGAACTCAGAGAAGGTACCTGTAACGACGAGCGCAGAAGGAGAGCGAAGTTTTTAAGACCATTTTAACTCAGCAGAAAAAAGGAGACGACGGTAATACACGCTTAGAATTCGGAGAAGGTACCTGTAACGACGAGCGCAGAAGGAGAGCGAAGTTTAAGGGACGGTTTTACCCACGCAAAAGAAGGAGACGACTTTAATGCACGCTAAGAACTCAGAGAAGGTACCTGTAACGACGAGCGCAGAAGGAGAGCGAAGTTTTTAAGACCATTTTAAGCCAGTAGAAAAAAGGAGACGACGGTAATAAACGCTAAGAATTCGGAGAAGGTACGAGCGCAAAAGAGAGAGAGAGATTTTTAGAGACCCTTTTACCCCAGCAGAAAAAGAAGACGACGGATATTTACGCTAAGAATACGGACGCATCTTATACTCAGCAGGTGTACGATATAAACGGAAAAAAATACCTACCATTCCAATAGACGTCACATTGTTGCATCCTGTCTTTCTCTTCAAGTGGACTGGTAGCCAGGCATAGTTTTTAGTCGTCTGAACCTGGAAATATAGACATGCACTGTGTGGTTACTAGATTTGTACTTTAAGTGTTCTTAACCCTTAAAACGTCAGCAAAATGATCATCTGAAAATTCTGTCTGCTTTTGTCGTCTGCTGCAATTTTTTGCTAGCATTATTTAACAAAGTTAAGTATAGAGACAAACAGTGTCGACCCAGATCAGACTGCTCCTATATGAGCAGTCTGATCTGGGTCTATACTGTTTGTTTGAAAGGCTACTAAAACATTTCAGCAGACGACAAAAGCAGATGTCTTTTGTTGTGATAGACGTTTTAAGAGTTAAGCATCTTCCCATAATTCAAATCTCAACACTACAACAGTTACTGTATTAGATGCTGGTACCTATCGCACAAGTCTTAAGTGAAGGCTCAGGCGAGACTGTGCATCCATCAAGTCTCACCAGTGCCTTTGCAGCTCGCACACATGGAGTATGGAAGTAGATGAACGTATCAAAATAATATACTTGGAGTTCCACTTGTCATGCATGTTCTAAGAGTGATTTACGTATATGCAATAAGTACATCAATTTCATATCTTTTGCAAAAATGACTTATATAAGGCGTTTCCTCAGTAGGTACACCAACCCAAGTAGTACCCAGATTTGTTTGCTTTGGTGATAAGTATACTACCAGAATGACCAATGTTGAAGCTAATCTATGATTGTGAAATTGCCTAGTCCATTCCACTTGCTTTAACGAGTGTACACTTGACAGGATCATGAGCAGCAATAAGTGTGTTTTTCACTGGGTTTTCTCCTCTTATTTTACAAGTCAAACCTAACTTATGCTTGTTCCATGTGATATCCATACAGAGTCTCGCTTACAAGAATTCAACAAGGCTTTTACTAATGTAATATGTGAATGTAAACTTTCTGATCATATTTCCTTGGCTCTCTATGAAAACAAAACGTCAACATATACATTGATTGAATACAAGATGCCATCTTAATGGTGTTTTTAATTCTTTGCCTAATACTGTCGTCTGCTGATAAGCTTTCCAAACAGTCTGGATCCTGCTCAGCCTGAGCATTTTGTCAGATCTAGTCTGGGTCTAAACTGTTTGACACTCTAGAGCTATTCTGGAAAGAATTTCGAGATAAAGCTTACAAAGCCAACCATACCTCTTCCATCTCATTGAGACGTTCATCTGCCCATACCTCTTCCATCTTATCGAGGTGTACATCTGTACCACATGCTTGCTAGATCATGGCACCTGAAAATATAAGAAAAAATACGTGAGTACGCGGCAACGATTCGACATATGTACCTGCAATAACAAGCGCAACGGAGAGTGCAGGTTTGCGACGGTAATGCACGCTTAGAATTCGGAGAAGGTACCTGTAACGACGAGCGCAGAAGGAGAGCGAAGTTTTTAAGACCATTTTAACTCAGCAGAAAAAAGGAGACGACTTTAATGCACGCTAAGAACTCAGAGAAGGTACCTGTAACGACGAGCGCAGAAGGAGAGCCAAGTTTTTAAGACCATTTTAACTCAGCAGAAAAAAGGAGACGACGGTAATACACGCTTAGAATTCAGAGAAGGTACCTGTAACGACGAGCGCAGAAGGAGAGCGAAGTTTAAGGGACGGTTTTACCCACGCAAAAGAAGGAGACGACTTTAATGCACGCTAAGAACTCAGAGAAGGTACCTGTAACGACGAGCGCAGAAGGAGAGCGAAGTTTTTAAGACCATTTTAACTCAGCAGAAAAAAGGAGACGACGGTAATACACGCTTAGAATTCGGAGAAGGTACCTGTAACGACGAGCGCAGAAGGAGAGCGAAGTTTAAGGGACGGTTTTACCCACGCAAAAGAAGGAGACGACTTTAATGCACGCTAAGAACTCAGAGAAGGTACCTGTAACGACGAGCGCAGAAGGAGAGCGAAGTTTTTAAGACCATTTTAAGCCAGTAGAAAAAAGGAGACGACGGTAATAAACGCTAAGAATTCGGAGAAGGTACGAGCGCAAAAGAGAGAGAGAGATTTTTAGAGACCCTTTTACCCCAGCAGAAAAAGAAGACGACGGATATTTACGCTAAGAATACGGACGCATCTTATACTCAGCAGGTGTACGATATAAACGGAAAAAAATACCTACCATTCCAATAGACGTCACATTGTTGCATCCTGTCTTTCTCTTCAAGTGGACTGGTAGCCAGGCATAGTTTTTAGTCGTCTGAACCTGGAAATATAGACATGCACTGTGTGGTTACTAGATTTGTACTTTAAGTGTTCTTAACCCTTAAAACGTCAGCAAAATGATCATCTGAAAATTCTGTCTGCTTTTGTCGTCTGCTGCAATTTTTTGCTAGCATTATTTAACAAAGTTAAGTATAGAGACAAACAGTGTCGACCCAGATCAGACTGCTCCTATATGAGCAGTCTGATCTGGGTCTATACTGTTTGTTTGAAAGGCTACTAAAACATTTCAGCAGACGACAAAAGCAGATGTCTTTTGTTGTGATAGACGTTTTAAGAGTTAAGCATCTTCCCATAATTCAAATCTCAACACTACAACAGTTACTGTATTAGATGCTGGTACCTATCGCACAAGTCTTAAGTGAAGGCTCAGGCGAGACTGTGCATCCATCAAGTCTCACCAGTGCCTTTGCAGCTCGCACACATGGAGTATGGAAGTAGATGAACGTATCAAAATAATATACTTGGAGTTCCACTTGTCATGCATGTTCTAAGAGTGATTTACGTATATGCAATAAGTACATCAATTTCATATCTTTTGCAAAAATGACTTATATAAGGCGTTTCCTCAGTAGGTACACCAACCCAAGTAGTACCCAGATTTGTTTGCTTTGGTGATAAGTATACTACCAGAATGACCAATGTTGAAGCTAATCTATGATTGTGAAATTGCCTAGTCCATTCCACTTGCTTTAACGAGTGTACACTTGACAGGATCATGAGCAGCAATAAGTGTGTTTTTCACTGGGTTTTCTCCTCTTATTTTACAAGTCAAACCTAACTTATGCTTGTTCCATGTGATATCCATACAGAGTCTCGCTTACAAGAATTCAACAAGGCTTTTACTAATGTAATATGTGAATGTAAACTTTCTGATCATATTTCCTTGGCTCTCTATGAAAACAAAACGTCAACATATACATTGATTGAATACAAGATGCCATCTTAATGGTGTTTTTAATTCTTTGCCTAATACTGTCGTCTGCTGATAAGCTTTCCAAACAGTCTGGATCCTGCTCAGCCTGAGCATTTTGTCAGATCTAGTCTGGGTCTAAACTGTTTGACACTCTAGAGCTATTCTGGAAAGAATTTCGAGATAAAGCTTACAAAGCCAACCATACCTCTTCCATCTCATTGAGACGTTCATCTGCCCATACCTCTTCCATCTTATCGAGGTGTACATCTGTACCACATGCTTGCTAGATCATGGCACCTGAAAATATAAGAAAAAATACGTGAGTACGCGGCAACGATTCGACATATGTACCTGCAATAACAAGCGCAACGGAGAGTGCAGGTTTGCGACGGTAATGCACGCTTAGAATTCGGAGAAGGTACCTGTAACGACGAGCGCAGAAGGAGAGCGAAGTTTTTAAGACCATTTTAACTCAGCAGAAAAAAGGAGACGACTTTAATGCACGCTAAGAACTCAGAGAAGGTACCTGTAACGACGAGCGCAGAAGGAGAGCGAAGTTTTTAAGACCATTTTAACTCAGCAGAAAAAAGGAGACGACGGTAATACACGCTTAGAATTCAGAGAAGGTACCTGTAATGACGAGCGCAGAAGGAGAGCGAAGTTTAAGGGACGGTTTTACCCACGCAAAAGAAGGAGACGACTTTAATGCACGCTAAGAACTCAGAGAAGGTACCTGTAACGACGAGCGCAGAAGGAGAGCGAAGTTTTTAAGACCATTTTAACTCAGCAGAAAAAAGGAGACGACGGTAATACACGCTTAGAATTCGGAGAAGGTACCTGTAACGACGAGCGCAGAAGGAGAGCGAAGTTTAAGGGACGGTTTTACCCACGCAAAAGAAGGAGACGACTTTAATGCACGCTAAGAACTCAGAGAAGGTACCTGTAACGACGAGCGCAGAAGGAGAGCGAAGTTTTTAAGACCATTTTAAGCCAGTAGAAAAAAGGAGACGACGGTAATAAACGCTAAGAATTCGGAGAAGGTACGAGCGCAAAAGAGAGAGAGAGATTTTTAGAGACCCTTTTACCCCAGCAGAAAAAGAAGACGACGGATATTTACGCTAAGAATACGGACGCATCTTATACTCAGCAGGTGTACGATATAAACGGAAAAAAATACCTACCATTCCAATAGACGTCACATTGTTGCATCCTGTCTTTCTCTTCAAGTGGACTGGTAGCCAGGCATAGTTTTTAGTCGTCTGAACCTGGAAATATAGACATGCACTGTGTGGTTACTAGATTTGTACTTTAAGTGTTCTTAACCCTTAAAACGTCAGCAAAATGATCATCTGAAAATTCTGTCTGCTTTTGTCGTCTGCTGCAATTTTTTGCTAGCATTATTTAACAAAGTTAAGTATAGAGACAAACAGTGTCGACCCAGATCAGACTGCTCCTATATGAGCAGTCTGATCTGGGTCTATACTGTTTGTTTGAAAGGCTACTAAAACATTTCAGCAGACGACAAAAGCAGATGTCTTTTGTTGTGATAGACGTTTTAAGAGTTAAGCATCTTCCCATAATTCAAATCTCAACACTACAACAGTTACTGTATTAGATGCTGGTACCTATCGCACAAGTCTTAAGTGAAGGCTCAGGCGAGACTGTGCATCCATCAAGTCTCACCAGTGCCTTTGCAGCTCGCACACATGGAGTATGGAAGTAGATGAACGTATCAAAATAATATACTTGGAGTTCCACTTGTCATGCATGTTCTAAGAGTGATTTACGTATATGCAATAAGTACATCAATTTCATATCTTTTGCAAAAATGACTTATATAAGGCGTTTCCTCAGTAGGTACACCAACCCAAGTAGTACCCAGATTTGTTTGCTTTGGTGATAAGTATACTACCAGAATGACCAATGTTGAAGCTAATCTATGATTGTGAAATTGCCTAGTCCATTCCACTTGCTTTAACGAGTGTACACTTGACAGGATCATGAGCAGCAATAAGTGTGTTTTTCACTGGGTTTTCTCCTCTTATTTTACAAGTCAAACCTAACTTATGCTTGTTCCATGTGATATCCATACAGAGTCTCGCTTACAAGAATTCAACAAGGCTTTTACTAATGTAATATGTGAATGTAAACTTTCTGATCATATTTCCTTGGCTCTCTATGAAAACAAAACGTCAACATATACATTGATTGAATACAAGATGCCATCTTAATGGTGTTTTTAATTCTTTGCCTAATACTGTCGTCTGCTGATAAGCTTTCCAAACAGTCTGGATCCTGCTCAGCCTGAGCATTTTGTCAGATCTAGTCTGGGTCTAAACTGTTTGACACTCTAGAGCTATTCTGGAAAGAATTTCGAGATAAAGCTTACAAAGCCAACCATACCTCTTCCATCTCATTGAGACGTTCATCTGCCCATACCTCTTCCATCTTATCGAGGTGTACATCTGTACCACATGCTTGCTAGATCATGGCACCTGAAAATATAAGAAAAAATACGTGAGTACGCGGCAACGATTCGACATATGTACCTGCAATAACAAGCGCAACGGAGAGTGCAGGTTTGCGACGGTAATGCACGCTTAGAATTCGGAGAAGGTACCTGTAACGACGAGCGCAGAAGGAGAGCGAAGTTTTTAAGACCATTTTAACTCAGCAGAAAAAAGGAGACGACTTTAATGCACGCTAAGAACTCAGAGAAGGTACCTGTAACGACGAGCGCAGAAGGAGAGCGAAGTTTTTAAGACCATTTTAACTCAGCAGAAAAAAGGAGACGACGGTAATACACGCTTAGAATTCAGAGAAGGTACCTGTAACGACGAGCGCAGAAGGAGAGCGAAGTTTAAGGGACGGTTTTACCCACGCAAAAGAAGGAGACGACTTTAATGCACGCTAAGAACTCAGAGAAGGTACCTGTAACGACGAGCGCAGAAGGAGAGCGAAGTTTTTAAGACCATTTTAACTCAGCAGAAAAAAGGAGACGACGGTAATACACGCTTAGAATTCGGAGAAGGTACCTGTAACGACGAGCGCAGAAGGAGAGCGAAGTTTAAGGGACGGTTTTACCCACGCAAAAGAAGGAGACGACTTTAATGCACGCTAAGAACTCAGAGAAGGTACCTGTAACGACGAGCGCAGAAGGAGAGCGAAGTTTTTAAGACCATTTTAAGCCAGTAGAAAAAAGGAGACGACGGTAATAAACGCTAAGAATTCGGAGAAGGTACGAGCGCAAAAGAGAGAGAGAGATTTTTAGAGACCCTTTTACCCCAGCAGAAAAAGAAGACGACGGATATTTACGCTAAGAATACGGACGCATCTTATACTCAGCAGGTGTACGATATAAACGGAAAAAAATACCTACCATTCCAATAGACGTCACATTGTTGCATCCTGTCTTTCTCTTCAAGTGGACTGGTAGCCAGGCATAGTTTTTAGTCGTCTGAACCTGGAAATATAGACATGCACTGTGTGGTTACTAGATTTGTACTTTAAGTGTTCTTAACCCTTAAAACGTCAGCAAAATGATCATCTGAAAATTCTGTCTGCTTTTGTCGTCTGCTGCAATTTTTTGCTAGCATTATTTAACAAAGTTAAGTATAGAGACAAACAGTGTCGACCCAGATCAGACTGCTCCTATATGAGCAGTCTGATCTGGGTCTATACTGTTTGTTTGAAAGGCTACTAAAACATTTCAGCAGACGACAAAAGCAGATGTCTTTTGTTGTGATAGACGTTTTAAGAGTTAAGCATCTTCCCATAATTCAAATCTCAACACTACAACAGTTACTGTATTAGATGCTGGTACCTATCGCACAAGTCTTAAGTGAAGGCTCAGGCGAGACTGTGCATCCATCAAGTCTCACCAGTGCCTTTGCAGCTCGCACACATGGAGTATGGAAGTAGATGAACGTATCAAAATAATATACTTGGAGTTCCACTTGTCATGCATGTTCTAAGAGTGATTTACGTATATGCAATAAGTACATCAATTTCATATCTTTTGCAAAAATGACTTATATAAGGCGTTTCCTCAGTAGGTACACCAACCCAAGTAGTACCCAGATTTGTTTGCTTTGGTGATAAGTATACTACCAGAATGACCAATGTTGAAGCTAATCTATGATTGTGAAATTGCCTAGTCCATTCCACTTGCTTTAACGAGTGTACACTTGACAGGATCATGAGCAGCAATAAGTGTGTTTTTCACTGGGTTTTCTCCTCTTATTTTACAAGTCAAACCTAACTTATGCTTGTTCCATGTGATATCCATACAGAGTCTCGCTTACAAGAATTCAACAAGGCTTTTACTAATGTAATATGTGAATGTAAACTTTCTGATCATATTTCCTTGGCTCTCTATGAAAACAAAACGTCAACATATACATTGATTGAATACAAGATGCCATCTTAATGGTGTTTTTAATTCTTTGCCTAATACTGTCGTCTGCTGATAAGCTTTCCAAACAGTCTGGATCCTGCTCAGCCTGAGCATTTTGTCAGATCTAGTCTGGGTCTAAACTGTTTGACACTCTAGAGCTATTCTGGAAAGAATTTCGAGATAAAGCTTACAAAGCCAACCATACCTCTTCCATCTCATTGAGACGTTCATCTGCCCATACCTCTTCCATCTTATCGAGGTGTACATCTGTACCACATGCTTGCTAGATCATGGCACCTGAAAATATAAGAAAAAATACGTGAGTACGCGGCAACGATTCGACATATGTACCTGCAATAACAAGCGCAACGGAGAGTGCAGGTTTGCGACGGTAATGCACGCTTAGAATTCGGAGAAGGTACCTGTAACGACGAGCGCAGAAGGAGAGCGAAGTTTTTAAGACCATTTTAACTCAGCAGAAAAAAGGAGACGACTTTAATGCACGCTAAGAACTCAGAGAAGGTACCTGTAACGACGAGCGCAGAAGGAGAGCGAAGTTTTTAAGACCATTTTAACTCAGCAGAAAAAAGGAGACGACGGTAATACACGCTTAGAATTCAGAGAAGGTACCTGTAACGACGAGCGCAGAAGGAGAGCGAAGTTTAAGGGACGGTTTTACCCACGCAAAAGAAGGAGACGACTTTAATGCACGCTAAGAACTCAGAGAAGGTACCTGTAACGACGAGCGCAGAAGGAGAGCGAAGTTTTTAAGACCATTTTAACTCAGCAGAAAAAAGGAGACGACGGTAATACACGCTTAGAATTCGGAGAAGGTACCTGTAACGACGAGCGCAGAAGGAGAGCCAAGTTTAAGGGACGGTTTTACCCACGCAAAAGAAGGAGACGACTTTAATGCACGCTAAGAACTCAGAGAAGGTACCTGTAACGACGAGCGCAGAAGGAGAGCGAAGTTTTTAAGACCATTTTAAGCCAGTAGAAAAAAGGAGACGACGGTAATAAACGCTAAGAATTCGGAGAAGGTACGAGCGCAAAAGAGAGAGAGAGATTTTTAGAGACCCTTTTACCCCAGCAGAAAAAGAAGACGACGGATATTTACGCTAAGAATACGGACGCATCTTATACTCAGCAGGTGTACGATATAAACGGAAAAAAATACCTACCATTCCAATAGACGTCACATTGTTGCATCCTGTCTTTCTCTTCAAGTGGACTGGTAGCCAGGCATAGTTTTTAGTCGTCTGAACCTGGAAATATAGACATGCACTGTGTGGTTACTAGATTTGTACTTTAAGTGTTCTTAACCCTTAAAACGTCAGCAAAATGATCATCTGAAAATTCTGTCTGCTTTTGTCGTCTGCTGCAATTTTTTGCTAGCATTATTTAACAAAGTTAAGTATAGAGACAAACAGTGTCGACCCAGATCAGACTGCTCCTATATGAGCAGTCTGATCTGGGTCTATACTGTTTGTTTGAAAGGCTACTAAAACATTTCAGCAGACGACAAAAGCAGATGTCTTTTGTTGTGATAGACGTTTTAAGAGTTAAGCATCTTCCCATAATTCAAATCTCAACACTACAACAGTTACTGTATTAGATGCTGGTACCTATCGCACAAGTCTTAAGTGAAGGCTCAGGCGAGACTGTGCATCCATCAAGTCTCACCAGTGCCTTTGCAGCTCGCACACATGGAGTATGGAAGTAGATGAACGTATCAAAATAATATACTTGGAGTTCCACTTGTCATGCATGTTCTAAGAGTGATTTACGTATATGCAATAAGTACATCAATTTCATATCTTTTGCAAAAATGACTTATATAAGGCGTTTCCTCAGTAGGTACACCAACCCAAGTAGTACCCAGATTTGTTTGCTTTGGTGATAAGTATACTACCAGAATGACCAATGTTGAAGCTAATCTATGATTGTGAAATTGCCTAGTCCATTCCACTTGCTTTAACGAGTGTACACTTGACAGGATCATGAGCAGCAATAAGTGTGTTTTTCACTGGGTTTTCTCCTCTTATTTTACAAGTCAAACCTAACTTATGCTTGTTCCATGTGATATCCATACAGAGTCTCGCTTACAAGAATTCAACAAGGCTTTTACTAATGTAATATGTGAATGTAAACTTTCTGATCATATTTCCTTGGCTCTCTATGAAAACAAAACGTCAACATATACATTGATTGAATACAAGATGCCATCTTAATGGTGTTTTTAATTCTTTGCCTAATACTGTCGTCTGCTGATAAGCTTTCCAAACAGTCTGGATCCTGCTCAGCCTGAGCATTTTGTCAGATCTAGTCTGGGTCTAAACTGTTTGACACTCTAGAGCTATTCTGGAAAGAATTTCGAGATAAAGCTTACAAAGCCAACCATACCTCTTCCATCTCATTGAGACGTTCATCTGCCCATACCTCTTCCATCTTATCGAGGTGTACATCTGTACCACATGCTTGCTAGATCATGGCACCTGAAAATATAAGAAAAAATACGTGAGTACGCGGCAACGATTCGACATATGTACCTGCAATAACAAGCGCAACGGAGAGTGCAGGTTTGCGACGGTAATGCACGCTTAGAATTCGGAGAAGGTACCTGTAACGACGAGCGCAGAAGGAGAGCGAAGTTTTTAAGACCATTTTAACTCAGCAGAAAAAAGGAGACGACTTTAATGCACGCTAAGAACTCAGAGAAGGTACCTGTAACGACGAGCGCAGAAGGAGAGCGAAGTTTTTAAGACCATTTTAACTCAGCAGAAAAAAGGAGACGACGGTAATACACGCTTAGAATTCAGAGAAGGTACCTGTAACGACGAGCGCAGAAGGAGAGCGAAGTTTAAGGGACGGTTTTACCCACGCAAAAGAAGGAGACGACTTTAATGCACGCTAAGAACTCAGAGAAGGTACCTGTAACGACGAGCGCAGAAGGAGAGCGAAGTTTTTAAGACCATTTTAACTCAGCAGAAAAAAGGAGACGACGGTAATACACGCTTAGAATTCGGAGAAGGTACCTGTAACGACGAGCGCAGAAGGAGAGCGAAGTTTAAGGGACGGTTTTACCCACGCAAAAGAAGGAGACGACTTTAATGCACGCTAAGAACTCAGAGAAGGTACCTGTAACGACGAGCGCAGAAGGAGAGCGAAGTTTTTAAGACCATTTTAAGCCAGTAGAAAAAAGGAGACGACGGTAATAAACGCTAAGAATTCGGAGAAGGTACGAGCGCAAAAGAGAGAGAGAGATTTTTAGAGACCCTTTTACCCCAGCAGAAAAAGAAGACGACGGATATTTACGCTAAGAATACGGACGCATCTTATACTCAGCAGGTGTACGATATAAACGGAAAAAAATACCTACCATTCCAATAGACGTCACATTGTTGCATCCTGTCTTTCTCTTCAAGTGGACTGGTAGCCAGGCATAGTTTTTAGTCGTCTGAACCTGGAAATATAGACATGCACTGTGTGGTTACTAGATTTGTACTTTAAGTGTTCTTAACCCTTAAAACGTCAGCAAAATGATCATCTGAAAATTCTGTCTGCTTTTGTCGTCTGCTGCAATTTTTTGCTAGCATTATTTAACAAAGTTAAGTATAGAGACAAACAGTGTCGACCCAGATCAGACTGCTCCTATATGAGCAGTCTGATCTGGGTCTATACTGTTTGTTTGAAAGGCTACTAAAACATTTCAGCAGACGACAAAAGCAGATGTCTTTTGTTGTGATAGACGTTTTAAGAGTTAAGCATCTTCCCATAATTCAAATCTCAACACTACAACAGTTACTGTATTAGATGCTGGTACCTATCGCACAAGTCTTAAGTGAAGGCTCAGGCGAGACTGTGCATCCATCAAGTCTCACCAGTGCCTTTGCAGCTCGCACACATGGAGTATGGAAGTAGATGAACGTATCAAAATAATATACTTGGAGTTCCACTTGTCATGCATGTTCTAAGAGTGATTTACGTATATGCAATAAGTACATCAATTTCATATCTTTTGCAAAAATGACTTATATAAGGCGTTTCCTCAGTAGGTACACCAACCCAAGTAGTACCCAGATTTGTTTGCTTTGGTGATAAGTATACTACCAGAATGACCAATGTTGAAGCTAATCTATGATTGTGAAATTGCCTAGTCCATTCCACTTGCTTTAACGAGTGTACACTTGACAGGATCATGAGCAGCAATAAGTGTGTTTTTCACTGGGTTTTCTCCTCTTATTTTACAAGTCAAACCTAACTTATGCTTGTTCCATGTGATATCCATACAGAGTCTCGCTTACAAGAATTCAACAAGGCTTTTACTAATGTAATATGTGAATGTAAACTTTCCTTGGCTCTCTATGAAAACAAAACGTCAACATATACATTGATTGAATACAAGATGCCATCTTAATGGTGTTTTTAATTCTTTGCCTAATACTGTCGTCTGCTGATAAGCTTTCCAAACAGTCTGGATCCTGCTCAGCCTGAGCATTTTGTCAGATCTAGTCTGGGTCTAAACTGTTTGACACTCTAGAGCTATTCTGGAAAGAATTTCGAGATAAAGCTTACAAAGCCAACCATACCTCTTCCATCTCATTGAGACGTTCATCTGCCCATACCTCTTCCATCTTATCGAGGTGTACATCTGTACCACATGCTTGCTAGATCATGGCACCTGAAAATATAAGAAAAAATACGTGAGTACGCGGCAACGATTCGACATATGTACCTGCAATAACAAGCGCAACGGAGAGTGCAGGTTTGCGACGGTAATGCACGCTTAGAATTCGGAGAAGGTACCTGTAACGACGAGCGCAGAAGGAGAGCGAAGTTTTTAAGACCATTTTAACTCAGCAGAAAAAAGGAGACGACTTTAATGCACGCTAAGAACTCAGAGAAGGTACCTGTAACGACGAGCGCAGAAGGAGAGCGAAGTTTTTAAGACCATTTTAACTCAGCAGAAAAAAGGAGACGACGGTAATACACGCTTAGAATTCAGAGAAGGTACCTGTAACGACGAGCGCAGAAGGAGAGCGAAGTTTAAGGGACGGTTTTACCCACGCAAAAGAAGGAGACGACTTTAATGCACGCTAAGAACTCAGAGAAGGTACCTGTAACGACGAGCGCAGAAGGAGAGCGAAGTTTTTAAGACCATTTTAACTCAGCAGAAAAAAGGAGACGACGGTAATACACGCTTAGAATTCAGAGAAGGTACCTGTAACGACGAGCGCAGAAGGAGAGCGAAGTTTAAGGGACGGTTTTACCCACGCAAAAGAAGGAGACGACTTTAATGCACGCTAAGAACTCAGAGAAGGTACCTGTAACGACGAGCGCAGAAGGAGAGCGAAGTTTTTAAGACCATTTTAAGCCAGTAGAAAAAAGGAGACGACGGTAATAAACGCTAAGAATTCGGAGAAGGTACGAGCGCAAAAGAGAGAGAGAGATTTTTAGAGACCCTTTTACCCCAGCAGAAAAAGAAGACGACGGATATTTACGCTAAGAATACGGACGCATCTTATACTCAGCAGGTGTACGATATAAACGGAAAAAAATACCTACCATTCCAATAGACGTCACATTGTTGCATCCTGTCTTTCTCTTCAAGTGGACTGGTAGCCAGGCATAGTTTTTAGTCGTCTGAACCTGGAAATATAGACATGCACTGTGTGGTTACTAGATTTGTACTTTAAGTGTTCTTAACCCTTAAAACGTCAGCAAAATGATCATCTGAAAATTCTGTCTGCTTTTGTCGTCTGCTGCAATTTTTTGCTAGCATTATTTAACAAAGTTAAGTATAGAGACAAACAGTGTCGACCCAGATCAGACTGCTCCTATATGAGCAGTCTGATCTGGGTCTATACTGTTTGTTTGAAAGGCTACTAAAACATTTCAGCAGACGACAAAAGCAGATGTCTTTTGTTGTGATAGACGTTTTAAGAGTTAAGCATCTTCCCATAATTCAAATCTCAACACTACAACAGTTACTGTATTAGATGCTGGTACCTATCGCACAAGTCTTAAGTGAAGGCTCAGGCGAGACTGTGCATCCATCAAGTCTCACCAGTGCCTTTGCAGCTCGCACACATGGAGTATGGAAGTAGATGAACGTATCAAAATAATATACTTGGAGTTCCACTTGTCATGCATGTTCTAAGAGTGATTTACGTATATGCAATAAGTACATCAATTTCATATCTTTTGCAAAAATGACTTATATAAGGCGTTTCCTCAGTAGGTACACCAACCCAAGTAGTACCCAGATTTGTTTGCTTTGGTGATAAGTATACTACCAGAATGACCAATGTTGAAGCTAATCTATGATTGTGAAATTGCCTAGTCCATTCCACTTGCTTTAACGAGTGTACACTTGACAGGATCATGAGCAGCAATAAGTGTGTTTTTCACTGGGTTTTCTCCTCTTATTTTACAAGTCAAACCTAACTTATGCTTGTTCCATGTGATATCCATACAGAGTCTCGCTTACAAGAATTCAACAAGGCTTTTACTAATGTAATATGTGAATGTAAACTTTCTGATCATATTTCCTTGGCTCTCTATGAAAACAAAACGTCAACATATACATTGATTGAATACAAGATGCCATCTTAATGGTGTTTTTAATTCTTTGCCTAATACTGTCGTCTGCTGATAAGCTTTCCAAACAGTCTGGATCCTGCTCAGCCTGAGCATTTTGTCAGATCTAGTCTGGGTCTAAACTGTTTGACACTCTAGAGCTATTCTGGAAAGAATTTCGAGATAAAGCTTACAAAGCCAACCATACCTCTTCCATCTCATTGAGACGTTCATCTGCCCATACCTCTTCCATCTTATCGAGGTGTACATCTGTACCACATGCTTGCTAGATCATGGCACCTGAAAATATAAGAAAAAATACGTGAGTACGCGGCAACGATTCGACATATGTACCTGCAATAACAAGCGCAACGGAGAGTGCAGGTTTGCGACGGTAATGCACGCTTAGAATTCGGAGAAGGTACCTGTAACGACGAGCGCAGAAGGAGAGCGAAGTTTTTAAGACCATTTTAACTCAGCAGAAAAAAGGAGACGACTTTAATGCACGCTAAGAACTCAGAGAAGGTACCTGTAACGACGAGCGCAGAAGGAGAGCGAAGTTTTTAAGACCATTTTAACTCAGCAGAAAAAAGGAGACGACGGTAATACACGCTTAGAATTCAGAGAAGGTACCTGTAACGACGAGCGCAGAAGGAGAGCGAAGTTTAAGGGACGGTTTTACCCACGCAAAAGAAGGAGACGACTTTAATGCACGCTAAGAACTCAGAGAAGGTACCTGTAACGACGAGCGCAGAAGGAGAGCGAAGTTTTTAAGACCATTTTAACTCAGCAGAAAAAAGGAGACGACGGTAATACACGCTTAGAATTCGGAGAAGGTACCTGTAACGACGAGCGCAGAAGGAGAGCGAAGTTTAAGGGACGGTTTTACCCACGCAAAAGAAGGAGACGACTTTAATGCACGCTAAGAACTCAGAGAAGGTACCTGTAACGACGAGCGCAGAAGGAGAGCGAAGTTTTTAAGACCATTTTAAGCCAGTAGAAAAAAGGAGACGACGGTAATAAACGCTAAGAATTCGGAGAAGGTACGAGCGCAAAAGAGAGAGAGAGATTTTTAGAGACCCTTTTACCCCAGCAGAAAAAGAAGACGACGGATATTTACGCTAAGAATACGGACGCATCTTATACTCAGCAGGTGTACGATATAAACGGAAAAAAATACCTACCATTCCAATAGACGTCACATTGTTGCATCCTGTCTTTCTCTTCAAGTGGACTGGTAGCCAGGCATAGTTTTTAGTCGTCTGAACCTGGAAATATAGACATGCACTGTGTGGTTACTAGATTTGTACTTTAAGTGTTCTTAACCCTTAAAACGTCAGCAAAATGATCATCTGAAAATTCTGTCTGCTTTTGTCGTCTGCTGCAATTTTTTGCTAGCATTATTTAACAAAGTTAAGTATAGAGACAAACAGTGTCGACCCAGATCAGACTGCTCCTATATGAGCAGTCTGATCTGGGTCTATACTGTTTGTTTGAAAGGCTACTAAAACATTTCAGCAGACGACAAAAGCAGATGTCTTTTGTTGTGATAGACGTTTTAAGAGTTAAGCATCTTCCCATAATTCAAATCTCAACACTACAACAGTTACTGTATTAGATGCTGGTACCTATCGCACAAGTCTTAAGTGAAGGCTCAGGCGAGACTGTGCATCCATCAAGTCTCACCAGTGCCTTTGCAGCTCGCACACATGGAGTATGGAAGTAGATGAACGTATCAAAATAATATACTTGGAGTTCCACTTGTCATGCATGTTCTAAGAGTGATTTACGTATATGCAATAAGTACATCAATTTCATATCTTTTGCAAAAATGACTTATATAAGGCGTTTCCTCAGTAGGTACACCAACCCAAGTAGTACCCAGATTTGTTTGCTTTGGTGATAAGTATACTACCAGAATGACCAATGTTGAAGCTAATCTATGATTGTGAAATTGCCTAGTCCATTCCACTTGCTTTAACGAGTGTACACTTGACAGGATCATGAGCAGCAATAAGTGTGTTTTTCACTGGGTTTTCTCCTCTTATTTTACAAGTCAAACCTAACTTATGCTTGTTCCATGTGATATCCATACAGAGTCTCGCTTACAAGAATTCAACAAGGCTTTTACTAATGTAATATGTGAATGTAAACTTTCTGATCATATTTCCTTGGCTCTCTATGAAAACAAAACGTCAACATATACATTGATTGAATACAAGATGCCATCTTAATGGTGTTTTTAATTCTTTGCCTAATACTGTCGTCTGCTGATAAGCTTTCCAAACAGTCTGGATCCTGCTCAGCCTGAGCATTTTGTCAGATCTAGTCTGGGTCTAAACTGTTTGACACTCTAGAGCTATTCTGGAAAGAATTTCGAGATAAAGCTTACAAAGCCAACCATACCTCTTCCATCTCATTGAGACGTTCATCTGCCCATACCTCTTCCATCTTATCGAGGTGTACATCTGTACCACATGCTTGCTAGATCATGGCACCTGAAAATATAAGAAAAAATACGTGAGTACGCGGCAACGATTCGACATATGTACCTGCAATAACAAGCGCAACGGAGAGTGCAGGTTTGCGACGGTAATGCACGCTTAGAATTCGGAGAAGGTACCTGTAACGACGAGCGCAGAAGGAGAGCGAAGTTTTTAAGACCATTTTAACTCAGCAGAAAAAAGGAGACGACTTTAATGCACGCTAAGAACTCAGAGAAGGTACCTGTAACGACGAGCGCAGAAGGAGAGCGAAGTTTTTAAGACCATTTTAACTCAGCAGAAAAAAGGAGACGACGGTAATACACGCTTAGAATTCAGAGAAGGTACCTGTAACGACGAGCGCAGAAGGAGAGCGAAGTTTAAGGGACGGTTTTACCCACGCAAAAGAAGGAGACGACTTTAATGCACGCTAAGAACTCAGAGAAGGTACCTGTAACGACGAGCGCAGAAGGAGAGCGAAGTTTTTAAGACCATTTTAACTCAGCAGAAAAAAGGAGACGACGGTAATACACGCTTAGAATTCGGAGAAGGTACCTGTAACGACGAGCGCAGAAGGAGAGCGAAGTTTAAGGGACGGTTTTACCCACGCAAAAGAAGGAGACGACTTTAATGCACGCTAAGAACTCAGAGAAGGTACCTGTAACGACGAGCGCAGAAGGAGAGCGAAGTTTTTAAGACCATTTTAAGCCAGTAGAAAAAAGGAGACGACGGTAATAAACGCTAAGAATTCGGAGAAGGTACGAGCGCAAAAGAGAGAGAGAGATTTTTAGAGACCCTTTTACCCCAGCAGAAAAAGAAGACGACGGATATTTACGCTAAGAATACGGACGCATCTTATACTCAGCAGGTGTACGATATAAACGGAAAAAAATACCTACCATTCCAATAGACGTCACATTGTTGCATCCTGTCTTTCTCTTCAAGTGGACTGGTAGCCAGGCATAGTTTTTAGTCGTCTGAACCTGGAAATATAGACATGCACTGTGTGGTTACTAGATTTGTACTTTAAGTGTTCTTAACCCTTAAAACGTCAGCAAAATGATCATCTGAAAATTCTGTCTGCTTTTGTCGTCTGCTGCAATTTTTTGCTAGCATTATTTAACAAAGTTAAGTATAGAGACAAACAGTGTCGACCCAGATCAGACTGCTCCTATATGAGCAGTCTGATCTGGGTCTATACTGTTTGTTTGAAAGGCTACTAAAACATTTCAGCAGACGACAAAAGCAGATGTCTTTTGTTGTGATAGACGTTTTAAGAGTTAAGCATCTTCCCATAATTCAAATCTCAACACTACAACAGTTACTGTATTAGATGCTGGTACCTATCGCACAAGTCTTAAGTGAAGGCTCAGGCGAGACTGTGCATCCATCAAGTCTCACCAGTGCCTTTGCAGCTCGCACACATGGAGTATGGAAGTAGATGAACGTATCAAAATAATATACTTGGAGTTTCACTTGTCATGCATGTTCTAAGAGTGATTTACGTATATGCAATAAGTACATCAATTTCATATCTTTTGCAAAAATGACTTATATAAGGCGTTTCCTCAGTAGGTACACCAACCCAAGTAGTACCCAGATTTGTTTGCTTTGGTGATAAGTATACTACCAGAATGACCAATGTTGAAGCTAATCTATGATTGTGAAATTGCCTAGTCCATTCCACTTGCTTTAACGAGTGTACACTTGACAGGATCATGAGCAGCAATAAGTGTGTTTTTCACTGGGTTTTCTCCTCTTATTTTACAAGTCAAACCTAACTTATGCTTGTTCCATGTGATATCCATACAGAGTCTCGCTTACAAGAATTCAACAAGGCTTTTACTAATGTAATATGTGAATGTAAACTTTCTGATCATATTTCCTTGGCTCTCTATGAAAACAAAACGTCAACATATACATTGATTGAATACAAGATGCCATCTTAATGGTGTTTTTAATTCTTTGCCTAATACTGTCGTCTGCTGATAAGCTTTCCAAACAGTCTGGATCCTGCTCAGCCTGAGCATTTTGTCAGATCTAGTCTGTGTCTAAACTGTTTGACACTCTAGAGCTATTCTGGAAAGAATTTCGAGATAAAGCTTACAAAGCCAACCATACCTCTTCCATCTCATTGAGACGTTCATCTGCCCATACCTCTTCCATCTTATCGAGGTGTACATCTGTACCACATGCTTGCTAGATCATGGCACCTGAAAATATAAGAAAAAATACGTGAGTACGCGGCAACGATTCGACATATGTACCTGCAATAACAAGCGCAACGGAGAGTGCAGGTTTGCGACGGTAATGCACGCTTAGAATTCGGAGAAGGTACCTGTAACGACGAGCGCAGAAGGAGAGCGAAGTTTTTAAGACCATTTTAACTCAGCAGAAAAAAGGAGACGACTTTAATGCACGCTAAGAACTCAGAGAAGGTACCTGTAACGACGAGCGCAGAAGGAGAGCGAAGTTTTTAAGACCATTTTAACTCAGCAGAAAAAAGGAGACGACGGTAATACACGCTTAGAATTCAGAGAAGGTACCTGTAACGACGAGCGCAGAAGGAGAGCGAAGTTTAAGGGACGGTTTTACCCACGCAAAAGAAGGAGACGACTTTAATGCACGCTAAGAACTCAGAGAAGGTACCTGTAACGACGAGCGCAGAAGGAGAGCGAAGTTTTTAAGACCATTTTAACTCAGCAGAAAAAAGGAGACGACGGTAATACACGCTTAGAATTCGGAGAAGGTACCTGTAACGACGAGCGCAGAAGGAGAGCGAAGTTTAAGGGACGGTTTTACCCACGCAAAAGAAGGAGACGACTTTAATGCACGCTAAGAACTCAGAGAAGGTACCTGTAACGACGAGCGCAGAAGGAGAGCGAAGTTTTTAAGACCATTTTAAGCCAGTAGAAAAAAGGAGACGACGGTAATAAACGCTAAGAATTCGGAGAAGGTACGAGCGCAAAAGAGAGAGAGAGATTTTTAGAGACCCTTTTACCCCAGCAGAAAAAGAAGACGACGGATATTTACGCTAAGAATACGGACGCATCTTATACTCAGCAGGTGTACGATATAAACGGAAAAAAATACCTACCATTCCAATAGACGTCACATTGTTGCATCCTGTCTTTCTTGGTAGCCAGGCATAGTTTTTAGTCGTCTGAACCTGGAAATATAGACATGCACTGTGTGGTTACTAGATTTGTACTTTAAGTGTTCTTAACCCTTAAAACGTCAGCAAAATGATCATCTGAAAATTCTGTCTGCTTTTGTCGTCTGCTGCAATTTTTTGCTAGCATTATTTAACAAAGTTAAGTATAGAGACAAACAGTGTCGACCCAGATCAGACTGCTCCTATATGAGCAGTCTGATCTGGGTCTATACTGTTTGTTTGAAAGGCTACTAAAACATTTCAGCAGACGACAAAAGCAGATGTCTTTTGTTGTGATAGACGTTTTAAGAGTTAAGCATCTTCCCATAATTCAAATCTCAACACTACAACAGTTACTGTATTAGATGCTGGTACCTATCGCACAAGTCTTAAGTGAAGGCTCAGGCGAGACTGTGCATCCATCAAGTCTCACCAGTGCCTTTGCAGCTCGCACACATGGAGTATGGAAGTAGATGAACGTATCAAAATAATATACTTGGAGTTCCACTTGTCATGCATGTTCTAAGAGTGATTTACGTATATGCAATAAGTACATCAATTTCATATCTTTTGCAAAAATGACTTATATAAGGCGTTTCCTCAGTAGGTACACCAACCCAAGTAGTACCCAGATTTGTTTGCTTTGGTGATAAGTATACTACCAGAATGACCAATGTTGAAGCTAATCTATGATTGTGAAATTGCCTAGTCCATTCCACTTGCTTTAACGAGTGTACACTTGACAGGATCATGAGCAGCAATAAGTGTGTTTTTCACTGGGTTTTCTCCTCTTATTTTACAAGTCAAACCTAACTTATGCTTGTTCCATGTGATATCCATACAGAGTCTCGCTTACAAGAATTCAACAAGGCTTTTACTAATGTAATATGTGAATGTAAACTTTCTGATCATATTTCCTTGGCTCTCTATGAAAACAAAACGTCAACATATACATTGATTGAATACAAGATGCCATCTTAATGGTGTTTTTAATTCTTTGCCTAATACTGTCGTCTGCTGATAAGCTTTCCAAACAGTCTGGATCCTGCTCAGCCTGAGCATTTTGTCAGATCTAGTCTGGGTCTAAACTGTTTGACACTCTAGAGCTATTCTGGAAAGAATTTCGAGATAAAGCTTACAAAGCCAACCATACCTCTTCCATCTCATTGAGACGTTCATCTGCCCATACCTCTTCCATCTTATCGAGGTGTACATCTGTACCACATGCTTGCTAGATCATGGCACCTGAAAATATAAGAAAAAATACGTGAGTACGCGGCAACGATTCGACATATGTACCTGCAATAACAAGCGCAACGGAGAGTGCAGGTTTGCGACGGTAATGCACGCTTAGAATTCGGAGAAGGTACCTGTAACGACGAGCGCAGAAGGAGAGCGAAGTTTTTAAGACCATTTTAACTCAGCAGAAAAAAGGAGACGACTTTAATGCACGCTAAGAACTCAGAGAAGGTACCTGTAACGACGAGCGCAGAAGGAGAGCGAAGTTTTTAAGACCATTTTAACTCAGCAGAAAAAAGGAGACGACGGTAATACACGCTTAGAATTCAGAGAAGGTACCTGTAACGACGAGCGCAGAAGGAGAGCGAAGTTTAAGGGACGGTTTTACCCACGCAAAAGAAGGAGACGACTTTAATGCACGCTAAGAACTCAGAGAAGGTACCTGTAACGACGAGCGCAGAAGGAGAGCGAAGTTTTTAAGACCATTTTAACTCAGCAGAAAAAAGGAGACGACGGTAATACACGCTTAGAATTCGGAGAAGGTACCTGTAACGACGAGCGCAGAAGGAGAGCGAAGTTTAAGGGACGGTTTTACCCACGCAAAAGAAGGAGACGACTTTAATGCACGCTAAGAACTCAGAGAAGGTACCTGTAACGACGAGCGCAGAAGGAGAGCGAAGTTTTTAAGACCATTTTAAGCCAGTAGAAAAAAGGAGACGACGGTAATAAACGCTAAGAATTCGGAGAAGGTACGAGCGCAAAAGAGAGAGAGAGATTTTTAGAGACCCTTTTACCCCAGCAGAAAAAGAAGACGACGGATATTTACGCTAAGAATACGGACGCATCTTATACTCAGCAGGTGTACGATATAAACGGAAAAAAATACCTACCATTCCAATAGACGTCACATTGTTGCATCCTGTCTTTCTCTTCAAGTGGACTGGTAGCCAGGCATAGTTTTTAGTCGTCTGAACCTGGAAATATAGACATGCACTGTGTGGTTACTAGATTTGTACTTTAAGTGTTCTTAACCCTTAAAACGTCAGCAAAATGATCATCTGAAAATTCTGTCTGCTTTTGTCGTCTGCTGCAATTTTTTGCTAGCATTATTTAACAAAGTTAAGTATAGAGACAAACAGTGTCGACCCAGATCAGACTGCTCCTATATGAGCAGTCTGATCTGGGTCTATACTGTTTGTTTGAAAGGCTACTAAAACATTTCAGCAGACGACAAAAGCAGATGTCTTTTGTTGTGATAGACGTTTTAAGAGTTAAGCATCTTCCCATAATTCAAATCTCAACACTACAACAGTTACTGTATTAGATGCTGGTACCTATCGCACAAGTCTTAAGTGAAGGCTCAGGCGAGACTGTGCATCCATCAAGTCTCACCAGTGCCTTTGCAGCTCGCACACATGGAGTATGGAAGTAGATGAACGTATCAAAATAATATACTTGGAGTTCCACTTGTCATGCATGTTCTAAGAGTGATTTACGTATATGCAATAAGTACATCAATTTCATATCTTTTGCAAAAATGACTTATATAAGGCGTTTCCTCAGTAGGTACACCAACCCAAGTAGTACCCAGATTTGTTTGCTTTGGTGATAAGTATACTACCAGAATGACCAATGTTGAAGCTAATCTATGATTGTGAAATTGCCTAGTCCATTCCACTTGCTTTAACGAGTGTACACTTGACAGGATCATGAGCAGCAATAAGTGTGTTTTTCACTGGGTTTTCTCCTCTTATTTTACAAGTCAAACCTAACTTATGCTTGTTCCATGTGATATCCATACAGAGTCTCGCTTACAAGAATTCAACAAGGCTTTTACTAATGTAATATGTGAATGTAAACTTTCTGATCATATTTCCTTGGCTCTCTATGAAAACAAAACGTCAACATATACATTGATTGAATACAAGATGCCATCTTAATGGTGTTTTTAATTCTTTGCCTAATACTGTCGTCTGCTGATAAGCTTTCCAAACAGTCTGGATCCTGCTCAGCCTGAGCATTTTGTCAGATCTAGTCTGGGTCTAAACTGTTTGACACTCTAGAGCTATTCTGGAAAGAATTTCGAGATAAAGCTTACAAAGCCAACCATACCTCTTCCATCTCATTGAGACGTTCATCTGCCCATACCTCTTCCATCTTATCGAGGTGTACATCTGTACCACATGCTTGCTAGATCATGGCACCTGAAAATATAAGAAAAAATACGTGAGTACGCGGCAACGATTCGACATATGTACCTGCAATAACAAGCGCAACGGAGAGTGCAGGTTTGCGACGGTAATGCACGCTTAGAATTCGGAGAAGGTACCTGTAACGACGAGCGCAGAAGGAGAGCGAAGTTTTTAAGACCATTTTAACTCAGCAGAAAAAAGGAGACGACTTTAATGCACGCTAAGAACTCAGAGAAGGTACCTGTAACGACGAGCGCAGAAGGAGAGCGAAGTTTTTAAGACCATTTTAACTCAGCAGAAAAAAGGAGACGACGGTAATACACGCTTAGAATTCAGAGAAGGTACCTGTAACGACGAGCGCAGAAGGAGAGCGAAGTTTAAGGGACGGTTTTACCCACGCAAAAGAAGGAGACGACTTTAATGCACGCTAAGAACTCAGAGAAGGTACCTGTAACGACGAGCGCAGAAGGAGAGCGAAGTTTTTAAGACCATTTTAACTCAGCAGAAAAAAGGAGACGACGGTAATACACGCTTAGAATTCGGAGAAGGTACCTGTAACGACGAGCGCAGAAGGAGAGCGAAGTTTAAGGGACGGTTTTACCCACGCAAAAGAAGGAGACGACTTTAATGCACGCTAAGAACTCAGAGAAGGTACCTGTAACGACGAGCGCAGAAGGAGAGCGAAGTTTTTAAGACCATTTTAAGCCAGTAGAAAAAAGGAGACGACGGTAATAAACGCTAAGAATTCGGAGAAGGTACGAGCGCAAAAGAGAGAGAGAGATTTTTAGAGACCCTTTTACCCCAGCAGAAAAAGAAGACGACGGATATTTACGCTAAGAATACGGACGCATCTTATACTCAGCAGGTGTACGATATAAACGGAAAAAAATACCTACCATTCCAATAGACGTCACATTGTTGCATCCTGTCTTTCTCTTCAAGTGGACTGGTAGCCAGGCATAGTTTTTAGTCGTCTGAACCTGGAAATATAGACATGCACTGTGTGGTTACTAGATTTGTACTTTAAGTGTTCTTAACCCTTAAAACGTCAGCAAAATGATCATCTGAAAATTCTGTCTGCTTTTGTCGTCTGCTGCAATTTTTTGCTAGCATTATTTAACAAAGTTAAGTATAGAGACAAACAGTGTCGACCCAGATCAGACTGCTCCTATATGAGCAGTCTGATCTGGGTCTATACTGTTTGTTTGAAAGGCTACTAAAACATTTCAGCAGACGACAAAAGCAGATGTCTTTTGTTGTGATAGACGTTTTAAGAGTTAAGCATCTTCCCATAATTCAAATCTCAACACTACAACAGTTACTGTATTAGATGCTGGTACCTATCGCACAAGTCTTAAGTGAAGGCTCAGGCGAGACTGTGCATCCATCAAGTCTCACCAGTGCCTTTGCAGCTCGCACACATGGAGTATGGAAGTAGATGAACGTATCAAAATAATATACTTGGAGTTCCACTTGTCATGCATGTTCTAAGAGTGATTTACGTATATGCAATAAGTACATCAATTTCATATCTTTTGCAAAAATGACTTATATAAGGCGTTTCCTCAGTAGGTACACCAACCCAAGTAGTACCCAGATTTGTTTGCTTTGGTGATAAGTATACTACCAGAATGACCAATGTTGAAGCTAATCTATGATTGTGAAATTGCCTAGTCCATTCCACTTGCTTTAACGAGTGTACACTTGACAGGATCATGAGCAGCAATAAGTGTGTTTTTCACTGGGTTTTCTCCTCTTATTTTACAAGTCAAACCTAACTTATGCTTGTTCCATGTGATATCCATACAGAGTCTCGCTTACAAGAATTCAACAAGGCTTTTACTAATGTAATATGTGAATGTAAACTTTCTGATCATATTTCCTTGGCTCTCTATGAAAACAAAACGTCAACATATACATTGATTGAATACAAGATGCCATCTTAATGGTGTTTTTAATTCTTTGCCTAATACTGTCGTCTGCTGATAAGCTTTCCAAACAGTCTGGATCCTGCTCAGCCTGAGCATTTTGTCAGATCTAGTCTGGGTCTAAACTGTTTGACACTCTAGAGCTATTCTGGAAAGAATTTCGAGATAAAGCTTACAAAGCCAACCATACCTCTTCCATCTCATTGAGACGTTCATCTGCCCATACCTCTTCCATCTTATCGAGGTGTACATCTGTACCACATGCTTGCTAGATCATGGCACCTGAAAATATAAGAAAAAATACGTGAGTACGCGGCAACGATTCGACATATGTACCTGCAATAACAAGCGCAACGGAGAGTGCAGGTTTGCGACGGTAATGCACGCTTAGAATTCGGAGAAGGTACCTGTAACGACGAGCGCAGAAGGAGAGCGAAGTTTTTAAGACCATTTTAACTCAGCAGAAAAAAGGAGACGACTTTAATGCACGCTAAGAACTCAGAGAAGGTACCTGTAACGACGAGCGCAGAAGGAGAGCGAAGTTTTTAAGACCATTTTAACTCAGCAGAAAAAAGGAGACGACGGTAATACACGCTTAGAATTCAGAGAAGGTACCTGTAACGACGAGCGCAGAAGGAGAGCGAAGTTTAAGGGACGGTTTTACCCACGCAAAAGAAGGAGACGACTTTAATGCACGCTAAGAACTCAGAGAAGGTACCTGTAACGACGAGCGCAGAAGGAGAGCGAAGTTTTTAAGACCATTTTAACTCAGCAGAAAAAAGGAGACGACGGTAATACACGCTTAGAATTCGGAGAAGGTACCTGTAACGACGAGCGCAGAAGGAGAGCGAAGTTTAAGGGACGGTTTTACCCACGCAAAAGAAGGAGACGACTTTAATGCACGCTAAGAACTCAGAGAAGGTACCTGTAACGACGAGCGCAGAAGGAGAGCGAAGTTTTTAAGACCATTTTAAGCCAGTAGAAAAAAGGAGACGACGGTAATAAACGCTAAGAATTCGGAGAAGGTACGAGCGCAAAAGAGAGAGAGAGATTTTTAGAGACCCTTTTACCCCAGCAGAAAAAGAAGACGACGGATATTTACGCTAAGAATACGGACGCATCTTATACTCAGCAGGTGTACGATATAAACGGAAAAAAATACCTACCATTCCAATAGACGTCACATTGTTGCATCCTGTCTTTCTCTTCAAGTGGACTGGTAGCCAGGCATAGTTTTTAGTCGTCTGAACCTGGAAATATAGACATGCACTGTGTGGTTACTAGATTTGTACTTTAAGTGTTCTTAACCCTTAAAACGTCAGCAAAATGATCATCTGAAAATTCTGTCTGCTTTTGTCGTCTGCTGCAATTTTTTGCTAGCATTATTTAACAAAGTTAAGTATAGAGACAAACAGTGTCGACCCAGATCAGACTGCTCCTATATGAGCAGTCTGATCTGGGTCTATACTGTTTGTTTGAAAGGCTACTAAAACATTTCAGCAGACGACAAAAGCAGATGTCTTTTGTTGTGATAGACGTTTTAAGAGTTAAGCATCTTCCCATAATTCAAATCTCAACACTACAACAGTTACTGTATTAGATGCTGGTACCTATCGCACAAGTCTTAAGTGAAGGCTCAGGCGAGACTGTGCATCCATCAAGTCTCACCAGTGCCTTTGCAGCTCGCACACATGGAGTATGGAAGTAGATGAACGTATCAAAATAATATACTTGGAGTTCCACTTGTCATGCATGTTCTAAGAGTGATTTACGTATATGCAATAAGTACATCAATTTCATATCTTTTGCAAAAATGACTTATATAAGGCGTTTCCTCAGTAGGTACACCAACCCAAGTAGTACCCAGATTTGTTTGCTTTGGTGATAAGTATACTACCAGAATGACCAATGTTGAAGCTAATCTATGATTGTGAAATTGCCTAGTCCATTCCACTTGCTTTAACGAGTGTACACTTGACAGGATCATGAGCAGCAATAAGTGTGTTTTTCACTGGGTTTTCTCCTCTTATTTTACAAGTCAAACCTAACTTATGCTTGTTCCATGTGATATCCATACAGAGTCTCGCTTACAAGAATTCAACAAGGCTTTTACTAATGTAATATGTGAATGTAAACTTTCTGATCATATTTCCTTGGCTCTCTATGAAAACAAAACGTCAACATATACATTGATTGAATACAAGATGCCATCTTAATGGTGTTTTTAATTCTTTGCCTAATACTGTCGTCTGCTGATAAGCTTTCCAAACAGTCTGGATCCTGCTCAGCCTGAGCATTTTGTCAGATCTAGTCTGGGTCTAAACTGTTTGACACTCTAGAGCTATTCTGGAAAGAATTTCGAGATAAAGCTTACAAAGCCAACCATACCTCTTCCATCTCATTGAGACGTTCATCTGCCCATACCTCTTCCATCTTATCGAGGTGTACATCTGTACCACATGCTTGCTAGATCATGGCACCTGAAAATATAAGAAAAAATACGTGAGTACGCGGCAACGATTCGACATATGTACCTGCAATAACAAGCGCAACGGAGAGTGCAGGTTTGCGACGGTAATGCACGCTTAGAATTCGGAGAAGGTACCTGTAACGACGAGCGCAGAAGGAGAGCGAAGTTTTTAAGACCATTTTAACTCAGCAGAAAAAAGGAGACGACTTTAATGCACGCTAAGAACTCAGAGAAGGTACCTGTAACGACGAGCGCAGAAGGAGAGCGAAGTTTTTAAGACCATTTTAACTCAGCAGAAAAAAGGAGACGACGGTAATACACGCTTAGAATTCAGAGAAGGTACCTGTAACGACGAGCGCAGAAGGAGAGCGAAGTTTAAGGGACGGTTTTACCCACGCAAAAGAAGGAGACGACTTTAATGCACGCTAAGAACTCAGAGAAGGTACCTGTAACGACGAGCGCAGAAGGAGAGCGAAGTTTTTAAGACCATTTTAACTCAGCAGAAAAAAGGAGACGACGGTAATACACGCTTAGAATTCGGAGAAGGTACCTGTAACGACGAGCGCAGAAGGAGAGCGAAGTTTAAGGGACGGTTTTACCCACGCAAAAGAAGGAGACGACTTTAATGCACGCTAAGAACTCAGAGAAGGTACCTGTAACGACGAGCGCAGAAGGAGAGCGAAGTTTTTAAGACCATTTTAAGCCAGTAGAAAAAAGGAGACGACGGTAATAAACGCTAAGAATTCGGAGAAGGTACGAGCGCAAAAGAGAGAGAGAGATTTTTAGAGACCCTTTTACCCCAGCAGAAAAAGAAGACGACGGATATTTACGCTAAGAATACGGACGCATCTTATACTCAGCAGGTGTACGATATAAACGGAAAAAAATACCTACCATTCCAATAGACGTCACATTGTTGCATCCTGTCTTTCTCTTCAAGTGGACTGGTAGCCAGGCATAGTTTTTAGTCGTCTGAACCTGGAAATATAGACATGCACTGTGTGGTTACTAGATTTGTACTTTAAGTGTTCTTAACCCTTAAAACGTCAGCAAAATGATCATCTGAAAATTCTGTCTGCTTTTGTCGTCTGCTGCAATTTTTTGCTAGCATTATTTAACAAAGTTAAGTATAGAGACAAACAGTGTCGACCCAGATCAGACTGCTCCTATATGAGCAGTCTGATCTGGGTCTATACTGTTTGTTTGAAAGGCTACTAAAACATTTCAGCAGACGACAAAAGCAGATGTCTTTTGTTGTGATAGACGTTTTAAGAGTTAAGCATCTTCCCATAATTCAAATCTCAACACTACAACAGTTACTGTATTAGATGCTGGTACCTATCGCACAAGTCTTAAGTGAAGGCTCAGGCGAGACTGTGCATCCATCAAGTCTCACCAGTGCCTTTGCAGCTCGCACACATGGAGTATGGAAGTAGATGAACGTATCAAAATAATATACTTGGAGTTCCACTTGTCATGCATGTTCTAAGAGTGATTTACGTATATGCAATAAGTACATCAATTTCATATCTTTTGCAAAAATGACTTATATAAGGCGTTTCCTCAGTAGGTACACCAACCCAAGTAGTACCCAGATTTGTTTGCTTTGGTGATAAGTATACTACCAGAATGACCAATGTTGAAGCTAATCTATGATTGTGAAATTGCCTAGTCCATTCCACTTGCTTTAACGAGTGTACACTTGACAGGATCATGAGCAGCAATAAGTGTGTTTTTCACTGGGTTTTCTCCTCTTATTTTACAAGTCAAACCTAACTTATGCTTGTTCCATGTGATATCCATACAGAGTCTCGCTTACAAGAATTCAACAAGGCTTTTACTAATGTAATATGTGAATGTAAACTTTCTGATCATATTTCCTTGGCTCTCTATGAAAACAAAACGTCAACATATACATTGATTGAATACAAGATGCCATCTTAATGGTGTTTTTAATTCTTTGCCTAATACTGTCGTCTGCTGATAAGCTTTCCAAACAGTCTGGATCCTGCTCAGCCTGAGCATTTTGTCAGATCTAGTCTGGGTCTAAACTGTTTGACACTCTAGAGCTATTCTGGAAAGAATTTCGAGATATAGCTTACAAAGCCAACCATACCTCTTCCATCTCATTGAGACGTTCATCTGCCCATACCTCTTCCATCTTATCGAGGTGTACATCTGTACCACATGCTTGCTAGATCATGGCACCTGAAAATATAAGAAAAAATACGTGAGTACGCGGCAACGATTCGACATATGTACCTGCAATAACAAGCGCAACGGAGAGTGCAGGTTTGCGACGGTAATGCACGCTTAGAATTCGGAGAAGGTACCTGTAACGACGAGCGCAGAAGGAGAGCGAAGTTTTTAAGACCATTTTAACTCAGCAGAAAAAAGGAGACGACTTTAATGCACGCTAAGAACTCAGAGAAGGTACCTGTAACGACGAGCGCAGAAGGAGAGCGAAGTTTTTAAGACCATTTTAACTCAGCAGAAAAAAGGAGACGACGGTAATACACGCTTAGAATTCAGAGAAGGTACCTGTAACGACGAGCGCAGAAGGAGAGCGAAGTTTAAGGGACGGTTTTACCCACGCAAAAGAAGGAGACGACTTTAATGCACGCTAAGAACTCAGAGAAGGTACCTGTAACGACGAGCGCAGAAGGAGAGCGAAGTTTTTAAGACCATTTTAACTCAGCAGAAAAAAGGAGACGACGGTAATACACGCTTAGAATTCGGAGAAGGTACCTGTAACGACGAGCGCAGAAGGAGAGCGAAGTTTAAGGGACGGTTTTACCCACGCAAAAGAAGGAGACGACTTTAATGCACGCTAAGAACTCAGAGAAGGTACCTGTAACGACGAGCGCAGAAGGAGAGCGAAGTTTTTAAGACCATTTTAAGCCAGTAGAAAAAAGGAGACGACGGTAATAAACGCTAAGAATTCGGAGAAGGTACGAGCGCAAAAGAGAGAGAGAGATTTTTAGAGACCCTTTTACCCCAGCAGAAAAAGAAGACGACGGATATTTACGCTAAGAATACGGACGCATCTTATACTCAGCAGGTGTACGATATAAACGGAAAAAAATACCTACCATTCCAATAGACGTCACATTGTTGCATCCTGTCTTTCTCTTCAAGTGGACTGGTAGCCAGGCATAGTTTTTAGTCGTCTGAACCTGGAAATATAGACATGCACTGTGTGGTTACTAGATTTGTACTTTAAGTGTTCTTAACCCTTAAAACGTCAGCAAAATGATCATCTGAAAATTCTGTCTGCTTTTGTCGTCTGCTGCAATTTTTTGCTAGCATTATTTAACAAAGTTAAGTATAGAGACAAACAGTGTCGACCCAGATCAGACTGCTCCTATATGAGCAGTCTGATCTGGGTCTATACTGTTTGTTTGAAAGGCTACTAAAACATTTCAGCAGACGACAAAAGCAGATGTCTTTTGTTGTGATAGACGTTTTAAGAGTTAAGCATCTTCCCATAATTCAAATCTCAACACTACAACAGTTACTGTATTAGATGCTGGTACCTATCGCACAAGTCTTAAGTGAAGGCTCAGGCGAGACTGTGCATCCATCAAGTCTCACCAGTGCCTTTGCAGCTCGCACACATGGAGTATGGAAGTAGATGAACGTATCAAAATAATATACTTGGAGTTCCACTTGTCATGCATGTTCTAAGAGTGATTTACGTATATGCAATAAGTACATCAATTTCATATCTTTTGCAAAAATGACTTATATAAGGCGTTTCCTCAGTAGGTACACCAACCCAAGTAGTACCCAGATTTGTTTGCTTTGGTGATAAGTATACTACCAGAATGACCAATGTTGAAGCTAATCTATGATTGTGAAATTGCCTAGTCCATTCCACTTGCTTTAACGAGTGTACACTTGACAGGATCATGAGCAGCAATAAGTGTGTTTTTCACTGGGTTTTCTCCTCTTATTTTACAAGTCAAACCTAACTTATGCTTGTTCCATGTGATATCCATACAGAGTCTCGCTTACAAGAATTCAACAAGGCTTTTACTAATGTAATATGTGAATGTAAACTTTCTGATCATATTTCCTTGGCTCTCTATGAAAACAAAACGTCAACATATACATTGATTGAATACAAGATGCCATCTTAATGGTGTTTTTAATTCTTTGCCTAATACTGTCGTCTGCTGATAAGCTTTCCAAACAGTCTGGATCCTGCTCAGCCTGAGCATTTTGTCAGATCTAGTCTGGGTCTAAACTGTTTGACACTCTAGAGCTATTCTGGAAAGAATTTCGAGATAAAGCTTACAAAGCCAACCATACCTCTTCCATCTCATTGAGACGTTCATCTGCCCATACCTCTTCCATCTTATCGAGGTGTACATCTGTACCACATGCTTGCTAGATCATGGCACCTGAAAATATAAGAAAAAATACGTGAGTACGCGGCAACGATTCGACATATGTACCTGCAATAACAAGCGCAACGGAGAGTGCAGGTTTGCGACGGTAATGCACGCTTAGAATTCGGAGAAGGTACCTGTAACGACGAGCGCAGAAGGAGAGCAAAGTTTTTAAGACCATTTTAACTCAGCAGAAAAAAGGAGACGACTTTAATGCACGCTAAGAACTCAGAGAAGGTACCTGTAACGACGAGCGCAGAAGGAGAGCGAAGTTTTTAAGACCATTTTAACTCAGCAGAAAAAAGGAGACGACGGTAATACACGCTTAGAATTCAGAGAAGGTACCTGTAACGACGAGCGCAGAAGGAGAGCGAAGTTTAAGGGACGGTTTTACCCACGCAAAAGAAGGAGACGACTTTAATGCACGCTAAGAACTCAGAGAAGGTACCTGTAACGACGAGCGCAGAAGGAGAGCGAAGTTTTTAAGACCATTTTAACTCAGCAGAAAAAAGGAGACGACGGTAATACACGCTTAGAATTCGGAGAAGGTACCTGTAACGACGAGCGCAGAAGGAGAGCGAAGTTTAAGGGACGGTTTTACCCACGCAAAAGAAGGAGACGACTTTAATGCACGCTAAGAACTCAGAGAAGGTACCTGTAACGACGAGCGCAGAAGGAGAGCGAAGTTTTTAAGACCATTTTAAGCCAGTAGAAAAAAGGAGACGACGGTAATAAACGCTAAGAATTCGGAGAAGGTACGAGCGCAAAAGAGAGAGAGAGATTTTTAGAGACCCTTTTACCCCAGCAGAAAAAGAAGACGACGGATATTTACGCTAAGAATACGGACGCATCTTATACTCAGCAGGTGTACGATATAAACGGAAAAAAATACCTACCATTCCAATAGACGTCACATTGTTGCATCCTGTCTTTCTCTTCAAGTGGACTGGTAGCCAGGCATAGTTTTTAGTCGTCTGAACCTGGAAATATAGACATGCACTGTGTGGTTACTAGATTTGTACTTTAAGTGTTCTTAACCCTTAAAACGTCAGCAAAATGATCATCTGAAAATTCTGTCTGCTTTTGTCGTCTGCTGCAATTTTTTGCTAGCATTATTTAACAAAGTTAAGTATAGAGACAAACAGTGTCGACCCAGATCAGACTGCTCCTATATGAGCAGTCTGATCTGGGTCTATACTGTTTGTTTGAAAGGCTACTAAAACATTTCAGCAGACGACAAAAGCAGATGTCTTTTGTTGTGATAGACGTTTTAAGAGTTAAGCATCTTCCCATAATTCAAATCTCAACACTACAACAGTTACTGTATTAGATGCTGGTACCTATCGCACAAGTCTTAAGTGAAGGCTCAGGCGAGACTGTGCATCCATCAAGTCTCACCAGTGCCTTTGCAGCTCGCACACATGGAGTATGGAAGTAGATGAACGTATCAAAATAATATACTTGGAGTTCCACTTGTCATGCATGTTCTAAGAGTGATTTACGTATATGCAATAAGTACATCAATTTCATATCTTTTGCAAAAATGACTTATATAAGGCGTTTCCTCAGTAGGTACACCAACCCAAGTAGTACCCAGATTTGTTTGCTTTGGTGATAAGTATACTACCAGAATGACCAATGTTGAAGCTAATCTATGATTGTGAAATTGCCTAGTCCATTCCACTTGCTTTAACGAGTGTACACTTGACAGGATCATGAGCAGCAATAAGTGTGTTTTTCACTGGGTTTTCTCCTCTTATTTTACAAGTCAAACCTAACTTATGCTTGTTCCATGTGATATCCATACAGAGTCTCGCTTACAAGAATTCAACAAGGCTTTTACTAATGTAATATGTGAATGTAAACTTTCTGATCATATTTCCTTGGCTCTCTATGAAAACAAAACGTCAACATATACATTGATTGAATACAAGATGCCATCTTAATGGTGTTTTTAATTCTTTGCCTAATACTGTCGTCTGCTGATAAGCTTTCCAAACAGTCTGGATCCTGCTCAGCCTGAGCATTTTGTCAGATCTAGTCTGGGTCTAAACTGTTTGACACTCTAGAGCTATTCTGGAAAGAATTTCGAGATAAAGCTTACAAAGCCAACCATACCTCTTCCATCTCATTGAGACGTTCATCTGCCCATACCTCTTCCATCTTATCGAGGTGTACATCTGTACCACATGCTTGCTAGATCATGGCACCTGAAAATATAAGAAAAAATACGTGAGTACGCGGCAACGATTCGACATATGTACCTGCAATAACAAGCGCAACGGAGAGTGCAGGTTTGCGACGGTAATGCACGCTTAGAATTCGGAGAAGGTACCTGTAACGACGAGCGCAGAAGGAGAGCGAAGTTTTTAAGACCATTTTAACTCAGCAGAAAAAAGGAGACGACTTTAATGCACGCTAAGAACTCAGAGAAGGTACCTGTAACGACGAGCGCAGAAGGAGAGCGAAGTTTTTAAGACCATTTTAACTCAGCAGAAAAAAGGAGACGACGGTAATACACGCTTAGAATTCAGAGAAGGTACCTGTAATGACGAGCGCAGAAGGAGAGCGAAGTTTAAGGGACGGTTTTACCCACGCAAAAGAAGGAGACGACTTTAATGCACGCTAAGAACTCAGAGAAGGTACCTGTAACGACGAGCGCAGAAGGAGAGCGAAGTTTTTAAGACCATTTTAACTCAGCAGAAAAAAGGAGACGACGGTAATACACGCTTAGAATTCGGAGAAGGTACCTGTAACGACGAGCGCAGAAGGAGAGCGAAGTTTAAGGGACGGTTTTACCCACGCAAAAGAAGGAGACGACTTTAATGCACGCTAAGAACTCAGAGAAGGTACCTGTAACGACGAGCGCAGAAGGAGAGCGAAGTTTTTAAGACCATTTTAAGCCAGTAGAAAAAAGGAGACGACGGTAATAAACGCTAAGAATTCGGAGAAGGTACGAGCGCAAAAGAGAGAGAGAGATTTTTAGAGACCCTTTTACCCCAGCAGAAAAAGAAGACGACGGATATTTACGCTAAGAATACGGACGCATCTTATACTCAGCAGGTGTACGATATAAACGGAAAAAAATACCTACCATTCCAATAGACGTCACATTGTTGCATCCTGTCTTTCTCTTCAAGTGGACTGGTAGCCAGGCATAGTTTTTAGTCGTCTGAACCTGGAAATATAGACATGCACTGTGTGGTTACTAGATTTGTACTTTAAGTGTTCTTAACCCTTAAAACGTCAGCAAAATGATCATCTGAAAATTCTGTCTGCTTTTGTCGTCTGCTGCAATTTTTTGCTAGCATTATTTAACAAAGTTAAGTATAGAGACAAACAGTGTCGACCCAGATCAGACTGCTCCTATATGAGCAGTCTGATCTGGGTCTATACTGTTTGTTTGAAAGGCTACTAAAACATTTCAGCAGACGACAAAAGCAGATGTCTTTTGTTGTGATAGACGTTTTAAGAGTTAAGCATCTTCCCATAATTCAAATCTCAACACTACAACAGTTACTGTATTAGATGCTGGTACCTATCGCACAAGTCTTAAGTGAAGGCTCAGGCGAGACTGTGCATCCATCAAGTCTCACCAGTGCCTTTGCAGCTCGCACACATGGAGTATGGAAGTAGATGAACGTATCAAAATAATATACTTGGAGTTCCACTTGTCATGCATGTTCTAAGAGTGATTTACGTATATGCAATAAGTACATCAATTTCATATCTTTTGCAAAAATGACTTATATAAGGCGTTTCCTCAGTAGGTACACCAACCCAAGTAGTACCCAGATTTGTTTGCTTTGGTGATAAGTATACTACCAGAATGACCAATGTTGAAGCTAATCTATGATTGTGAAATTGCCTAGTCCATTCCACTTGCTTTAACGAGTGTACACTTGACAGGATCATGAGCAGCAATAAGTGTGTTTTTCACTGGGTTTTCTCCTCTTATTTTACAAGTCAAACCTAACTTATGCTTGTTCCATGTGATATCCATACAGAGTCTCGCTTACAAGAATTCAACAAGGCTTTTACTAATGTAATATGTGAATGTAAACTTTCTGATCATATTTCCTTGGCTCTCTATGAAAACAAAACGTCAACATATACATTGATTGAATACAAGATGCCATCTTAATGGTGTTTTTAATTCTTTGCCTAATACTGCCGTCTGCTGATAAGCTTTCCAAACAGTCTGGATCCTGCTCAGCCTGAGCATTTTGTCAGATCTAGTCTGGGTCTAAACTGTTTGACACTCTAGAGCTATTCTGGAAAGAATTTCGAGATAAAGCTTACAAAGCCAACCATACCTCTTCCATCTCATTGAGACGTTCATCTGCCCATACCTCTTCCATCTTATCGAGGTGTACATCTGTACCACATGCTTGCTAGATCATGGCACCTGAAAATATAAGAAAAAATACGTGAGTACGCGGCAACGATTCGACATATGTACCTGCAATAACAAGCGCAACGGAGAGTGCAGGTTTGCGACGGTAATGCACGCTTAGAATTCGGAGAAGGTACCTGTAACGACGAGCGCAGAAGGAGAGCGAAGTTTTTAAGACCATTTTAACTCAGCAGAAAAAAGGAGACGACTTTAATGCACGCTAAGAACTCAGAGAAGGTACCTGTAACGACGAGCGCAGAAGGAGAGCGAAGTTTTTAAGACCATTTTAACTCAGCAGAAAAAAGGAGACGACGGTAATACACGCTTAGAATTCAGAGAAGGTACCTGTAACGACGAGCGCAGAAGGAGAGCGAAGTTTAAGGGACGGTTGTACCCACGCAAAAGAAGGAGACGACTTTAATGCACGCTAAGAACTCAGAGAAGGTACCTGTAACGACGAGCGCAGAAGGAGAGCGAAGTTTTTAAGACCATTTTAACTCAGCAGAAAAAAGGAGACGACGGTAATACACGCTTAGAATTCGGAGAAGGTACCTGTAACGACGAGCGCAGAAGGAGAGCGAAGTTTAAGGGACGGTTTTACCCACGCAAAAGAAGGAGACGACTTTAATGCACGCTAAGAACTCAGAGAAGGTACCTGTAACGACGAGCGCAGAAGGAGAGCGAAGTTTTTAAGACCATTTTAAGCCAGTAGAAAAAAGGAGACGACGGTAATAAACGCTAAGAATTCGGAGAAGGTACGAGCGCAAAAGAGAGAGAGAGATTTTTAGAGACCCTTTTACCCCAGCAGAAAAAGAAGACGACGGATATTTACGCTAAGAATACGGACGCATCTTATACTCAGCAGGTGTACGATATAAACGGAAAAAAATACCTACCATTCCAATAGACGTCACATTGTTGCATCCTGTCTTTCTCTTCAAGTGGACTGGTAGCCAGGCATAGTTTTTAGTCGTCTGAACCTGGAAATATAGACATGCACTGTGTGGTTACTAGATTTGTACTTTAAGTGTTCTTAACCCTTAAAACGTCAGCAAAATGATCATCTGAAAATTCTGTCTGCTTTTGTCGTCTGCTGCAATTTTTTGCTAGCATTATTTAACAAAGTTAAGTATAGAGACAAACAGTGTCGACCCAGATCAGACTGCTCCTATATGAGCAGTCTGATCTGGGTCTATACTGTTTGTTTGAAAGGCTACTAAAACATTTCAGCAGACGACAAAAGCAGATGTCTTTTGTTGTGATAGACGTTTTAAGAGTTAAGCATCTTCCCATAATTCAAATCTCAACACTACAACAGTTACTGTATTAGATGCTGGTACCTATCGCACAAGTCTTAAGTGAAGGCTCAGGCGAGACTGTGCATCCATCAAGTCTCACCAGTGCCTTTGCAGCTCGCACACATGGAGTATGGAAGTAGATGAACGTATCAAAATAATATACTTGGAGTTCCACTTGTCATGCATGTTCTAAGAGTGATTTACGTATATGCAATAAGTACATCAATTTCATATCTTTTGCAAAAATGACTTATATAAGGCGTTTCCTCAGTAGGTACACCAACCCAAGTAGTACCCAGATTTGTTTGCTTTGGTGATAAGTATACTACCAGAATGACCAATGTTGAAGCTAATCTATGATTGTGAAATTGCCTAGTCCATTCCACTTGCTTTAACGAGTGTACACTTGACAGGATCATGAGCAGCAATAAGTGTGTTTTTCACTGGGTTTTCTCCTCTTATTTTACAAGTCAAACCTAACTTATGCTTGTTCCATGTGATATCCATACAGAGTCTCGCTTACAAGAATTCAACAAGGCTTTTACTAATGTAATATGTGAATGTAAACTTTCTGATCATATTTCCTTGGCTCTCTATGAAAACAAAACGTCAACATATACATTGATTGAATACAAGATGCCATCTTAATGGTGTTTTTAATTCTTTGCCTAATACTGTCGTCTGCTGATAAGCTTTCCAAACAGTCTGGATCCTGCTCAGCCTGAGCATTTTGTCAGATCTAGTCTGGGTCTAAACTGTTTGACACTCTAGAGCTATTCTGGAAAGAATTTCGAGATAAAGCTTACAAAGCCAACCATACCTCTTCCATCTCATTGAGACGTTCATCTGCCCATACCTCTTCCATCTTATCGAGGTGTACATCTGTACCACATGCTTGCTAGATCATGGCACCTGAAAATATAAGAAAAAATACGTGAGTACGCGGCAACGATTCGACATATGTACCTGCAATAACAAGCGCAACGGAGAGTGCAGGTTTGCGACGGTAATGCACGCTTAGAATTCGGAGAAGGTACCTGTAACGACGAGCGCAGAAGGAGAGCGAAGTTTTTAAGACCATTTTAACTCAGCAGAAAAAAGGAGACGACTTTAATGCACGCTAAGAACTCAGAGAAGGTACCTGTAACGACGAGCGCAGAAGGAGAGCGAAGTTTTTAAGACCATTTTAACTCAGCAGAAAAAAGGAGACGACGGTAATACACGCTTAGAATTCAGAGAAGGTACCTGTAACGACGAGCGCAGAAGGAGAGCGAAGTTTAAGGGACGGTTTTACCCACGCAAAAGAAGGAGACGACTTTAATGCACGCTAAGAACTCAGCGAAGGTACCTGTAACGACGAGCGCAGAAGGAGAGCGAAGTTTTTAAGACCATTTTAACTCAGCAGAAAAAAGGAGACGACGGTAATACACGCTTAGAATTCGGAGAAGGTACCTGTAACGACGAGCGCAGAAGGAGAGCGAAGTTTAAGGGACGGTTTTACCCACGCAAAAGAAGGAGACGACTTTAATGCACGCTAAGAACTCAGAGAAGGTACCTGTAACGACGAGCGCAGAAGGAGAGCGAAGTTTTTAAGACCATTTTAAGCCAGTAGAAAAAAGGAGACGACGGTAATAAACGCTAAGAATTCGGAGAAGGTACGAGCGCAAAAGAGAGAGAGAGATTTTTAGAGACCCTTTTACCCCAGCAGAAAAAGAAGACGACGGATATTTACGCTAAGAATACGGACGCATCTTATACTCAGCAGGTGTACGATATAAACGGAAAAAAATACCTACCATTCCAATAGACGTCACATTGTTGCATCCTGTCTTTCTCTTCAAGTGGACTGGTAGCCAGGCATAGTTTTTAGTCGTCTGAACCTGGAAATATAGACATGCACTGTGTGGTTACTAGATTTGTACTTTAAGTGTTCTTAACCCTTAAAACGTCAGCAAAATGATCATCTGAAAATTCTGTCTGCTTTTGTCGTCTGCTGCAATTTTTTGCTAGCATTATTTAACAAAGTTAAGTATAGAGACAAACAGTGTCGACCCAGATCAGACTGCTCCTATATGAGCAGTCTGATCTGGGTCTATACTGTTTGTTTGAAAGGCTACTAAAACATTTCAGCAGACGACAAAAGCAGATGTCTTTTGTTGTGATAGACGTTTTAAGAGTTAAGCATCTTCCCATAATTCAAATCTCAACACTACAACAGTTACTGTATTAGATGCTGGTACCTATCGCACAAGTCTTAAGTGAAGGCTCAGGCGAGACTGTGCATCCATCAAGTCTCACCAGTGCCTTTGCAGCTCGCACACATGGAGTATGGAAGTAGATGAACGTATCAAAATAATATACTTGGAGTTCCACTTGTCATGCATGTTCTAAGAGTGATTTACGTATATGCAATAAGTACATCAATTTCATATCTTTTGCAAAAATGACTTATATAAGGCGTTTCCTCAGTAGGTACACCAACCCAAGTAGTACCCAGATTTGTTTGCTTTGGTGATAAGTATACTACCAGAATGACCAATGTTGAAGCTAATCTATGATTGTGAAATTGCCTAGTCCATTCCACTTGCTTTAACGAGTGTACACTTGACAGGATCATGAGCAGCAATAAGTGTGTTTTTCACTGGGTTTTCTCCTCTTATTTTACAAGTCAAACCTAACTTATGCTTGTTCCATGTGATATCCATACAGAGTCTCGCTTACAAGAATTCAACAAGGCTTTTACTAATGTAATATGTGAATGTAAACTTTCTGATCATATTTCCTTGGCTCTCTATGAAAACAAAACGTCAACATATACATTGATTGAATACAAGATGCCATCTTAATGGTGTTTTTAATTCTTTGCCTAATACTGTCGTCTGCTGATAAGCTTTCCAAACAGTCTGGATCCTGCTCAGCCTGAGCATTTTGTCAGATCTAGTCTGGGTCTAAACTGTTTGACACTCTAGAGCTATTCTGGAAAGAATTTCGAGATAAAGCTTACAAAGCCAACCATACCTCTTCCATCTCATTGAGACGTTCATCTGCCCATACCTCTTCCATCTTATCGAGGTGTACATCTGTACCACATGCTTGCTAGATCATGGCACCTGAAAATATAAGAAAAAATACGTGAGTACGCGGCAACGATTCGACATATGTACCTGCAATAACAAGCGCAACGGAGAGTGCAGGTTTGCGACGGTAATGCACGCTTAGAATTCGGAGAAGGTACCTGTAACGACGAGCGCAGAAGGAGAGCGAAGTTTTTAAGACCATTTTAACTCAGCAGAAAAAAGGAGACGACTTTAATGCACGCTAAGAACTCAGAGAAGGTACCTGTAACGACGAGCGCAGAAGGAGAGCGAAGTTTTTAAGACCATTTTAACTCAGCAGAAAAAAGGAGACGACGGTAATACACGCTTAGAATTCAGAGAAGGTACCTGTAACGACGAGCGCAGAAGGAGAGCGAAGTTTAAGGGACGGTTTTACCCACGCAAAAGAAGGAGACGACTTTAATGCACGCTAAGAACTCAGAGAAGGTACCTGTAACGACGAGCGCAGAAGGAGAGCGAAGTTTTTAAGACCATTTTAACTCAGCAGAAAAAAGGAGACGACGGTAATACACGCTTAGAATTCGGAGAAGGTACCTGTAACGACGAGCGCAGAAGGAGAGCGAAGTTTAAGGGACGGTTTTACCCACGCAAAAGAAGGAGACGACTTTAATGCACGCTAAGAACTCAGAGAAGGTACCTGTAACGACGAGCGCAGAAGGAGAGCGAAGTTTTTAAGACCATTTTAAGCCAGTAGAAAAAAGGAGACGACGGTAATAAACGCTAAGAATTCGGAGAAGGTACGAGCGCAAAAGAGAGAGAGAGATTTTTAGAGACCCTTTTACCCCAGCAGAAAAAGAAGACGACGGATATTTACGCTAAGAATACGGACGCATCTTATACTCAGCAGGTGTACGATATAAACGGAAAAAAATACCTACCATTCCAATAGACGTCACATTGTTGCATCCTGTCTTTCTCTTCAAGTGGACTGGTAGCCAGGCATAGTTTTTAGTCGTCTGAACCTGGAAATATAGACATGCACTGTGTGGTTACTAGATTTGTACTTTAAGTGTTCTTAACCCTTAAAACGTCAGCAAAATGATCATCTGAAAATTCTGTCTGCTTTTGTCGTCTGCTGCAATTTTTTGCTAGCATTATTTAACAAAGTTAAGTATAGAGACAAACAGTGTCGACCCAGATCAGACTGCTCCTATATGAGCAGTCTGATCTGGGTCTATACTGTTTGTTTGAAAGGCTACTAAAACATTTCAGCAGACGACAAAAGCAGATGTCTTTTGTTGTGATAGACGTTTTAAGAGTTAAGCATCTTCCCATAATTCAAATCTCAACACTACAACAGTTACTGTATTAGATGCTGGTACCTATCGCACAAGTCTTAAGTGAAGGCTCAGGCGAGACTGTGCATCCATCAAGTCTCACCAGTGCCTTTGCAGCTCGCACACATGGAGTATGGAAGTAGATGAACGTATCAAAATAATATACTTGGAGTTCCACTTGTCATGCATGTTCTAAGAGTGATTTACGTATATGCAATAAGTACATCAATTTCATATCTTTTGCAAAAATGACTTATATAAGGCGTTTCCTCAGTAGGTACACCAACCCAAGTAGTACCCAGATTTGTTTGCTTTGGTGATAAGTATACTACCAGAATGACCAATGTTGAAGCTAATCTATGATTGTGAAATTGCCTAGTCCATTCCACTTGCTTTAACGAGTGTACACTTGACAGGATCATGAGCAGCAATAAGTGTGTTTTTCACTGGGTTTTCTCCTCTTATTTTACAAGTCAAACCTAACTTATGCTTGTTCCATGTGATATCCATACAGAGTCTCGCTTACAAGAATTCAACAAGGCTTTTACTAATGTAATATGTGAATGTAAACTTTCTGATCATATTTCCTTGGCTCTCTATGAAAACAAAACGTCAACATATACATTGATTGAATACAAGATGCCATCTTAATGGTGTTTTTAATTCTTTGCCTAATACTGTCGTCTGCTGATAAGCTTTCCAAACAGTCTGGATCCTGCTCAGCCTGAGCATTTTGTCAGATCTAGTCTGGGTCTAAACTGTTTGACACTCTAGAGCTATTCTGGAAAGAATTTCGAGATAAAGCTTACAAAGCCAACCATACCTCTTCCATCTCATTGAGACGTTCATCTGCCCATACCTCTTCCATCTTATCGAGGTGTACATCTGTACCACATGCTTGCTAGATCATGGCACCTGAAAATATAAGAAAAAATACGTGAGTACGCGGCAACGATTCGACATATGTACCTGCAATAACAAGCGCAACGGAGAGTGCAGGTTTGCGACGGTAATGCACGCTTAGAATTCGGAGAAGGTACCTGTAACGACGAGCGCAGAAGGAGAGCGAAGTTTTTAAGACCATTTTAACTCAGCAGAAAAAAGGAGACGACTTTAATGCACGCTAAGAACTCAGAGAAGGTACCTGTAACGACGAGCGCAGAAGGAGAGCGAAGTTTTTAAGACCATTTTAACTCAGCAGAAAAAAGGAGACGACGGTAATACACGCTTAGAATTCAGAGAAGGTACCTGTAACGACGAGCGCAGAAGGAGAGCGAAGTTTAAGGGACGGTTTTACCCACGCAAAAGAAGGAGACGACTTTAATGCACGCTAAGAACTCAGAGAAGGTACCTGTAACGACGAGCGCAGAAGGAGAGCGAAGTTTTTAAGACCATTTTAACTCAGCAGAAAAAAGGAGACGACGGTAATACACGCTTAGAATTCGGAGAAGGTACCTGTAACGACGAGCGCAGAAGGAGAGCGAAGTTTAAGGGACGGTTTTACCCACGCAAAAGAAGGAGACGACTTTAATGCACGCTAAGAACTCAGAGAAGGTACCTGTAACGACGAGCGCAGAAGGAGAGCGAAGTTTTTAAGACCATTTTAAGCCAGTAGAAAAAAGGAGACGACGGTAATAAACGCTAAGAATTCGGAGAAGGTACGAGCGCAAAAGAGAGAGAGAGATTTTTAGAGACCCTTTTACCCCAGCAGAAAAAGAAGACGACGGATATTTACGCTAAGAATACGGACGCATCTTATACTCAGCAGGTGTACGATATAAACGGAAAAAAATACCTACCATTCCAATAGACGTCACATTGTTGCATCCTGTCTTTCTCTTCAAGTGGACTGGTAGCCAGGCATAGTTTTTAGTCGTCTGAACCTGGAAATATAGACATGCACTGTGTGGTTACTAGATTTGTACTTTAAGTGTTCTTAACCCTTAAAACGTCAGCAAAATGATCATCTGAAAATTCTGTCTGCTTTTGTCGTCTGCTGCAATTTTTTGCTAGCATTATTTAACAAAGTTAAGTATAGAGACAAACAGTGTCGACCCAGATCAGACTGCTCCTATATGAGCAGTCTGATCTGGGTCTATACTGTTTGTTTGAAAGGCTACTAAAACATTTCAGCAGACGACAAAAGCAGATGTCTTTTGTTGTGATAGACGTTTTAAGAGTTAAGCATCTTCCCATAATTCAAATCTCAACACTACAACAGTTACTGTATTAGATGCTGGTACCTATCGCACAAGTCTTAAGTGAAGGCTCAGGCGAGACTGTGCATCCATCAAGTCTCACCAGTGCCTTTGCAGCTCGCACACATGGAGTATGGAAGTAGATGAACGTATCAAAATAATATACTTGGAGTTCCACTTGTCATGCATGTTCTAAGAGTGATTTACGTATATGCAATAAGTACATCAATTTCATATCTTTTGCAAAAATGACTTATATAAGGCGTTTCCTCAGTAGGTACACCAACCCAAGTAGTACCCAGATTTGTTTGCTTTGGTGATAAGTATACTACCAGAATGACCAATGTTGAAGCTAATCTATGATTGTGAAATTGCCTAGTCCATTCCACTTGCTTTAACGAGTGTACACTTGACAGGATCATGAGCAGCAATAAGTGTGTTTTTCACTGGGTTTTCTCCTCTTATTTTACAAGTCAAACCTAACTTATGCTTGTTCCATGTGATATCCATACAGAGTCTCGCTTACAAGAATTCAACAAGGCTTTTACTAATGTAATATGTGAATGTAAACTTTCTGATCATATTTCCTTGGCTCTCTATGAAAACAAAACGTCAACATATACATTGATTGAATACAAGATGCCATCTTAATGGTGTTTTTAATTCTTTGCCTAATACTGTCGTCTGCTGATAAGCTTTCCAAACAGTCTGGATCCTGCTCAGCCTGAGCATTTTGTCAGATCTAGTCTGGGTCTAAACTGTTTGACACTCTAGAGCTATTCTGGAAAGAATTTCGAGATAAAGCTTACAAAGCCAACCATACCTCTTCCATCTCATTGAGACGTTCATCTGCCCATACCTCTTCCATCTTATCGAGGTGTACATCTGTACCACATGCTTGCTAGATCATGGCACCTGAAAATATAAGAAAAAATACGTGAGTCACGGCAACGATTCGACATATGTACCTGCAATAACAAGCGCAACGGAGAGTGCAGGTTTGCGACGGTAATGCACGCTTAGAATTCGGAGAAGGTACCTGTAACGACGAGCGCAGAAGGAGAGCGAAGTTTTTAAGACCATTTTAACTCAGCAGAAAAAAGGAGACGACTTTAATGCACGCTAAGAACTCAGAGAAGGTACCTGTAACGACGAGCGCAGAAGGAGAGCGAAGTTTTTAAGACCATTTTAACTCAGCAGAAAAAAGGAGACGACGGTAATACACGCTTAGAATTCAGAGAAGGTACCTGTAACGACGAGCGCAGAAGGAGAGCGAAGTTTAAGGGACGGTTTTACCCACGCAAAAGAAGGAGACGACTTTAATGCACGCTAAGAACTCAGAGAAGGTACCTGTAACGACGAGCGCAGAAGGAGAGCGAAGTTTTTAAGACCATTTTAACTCAGCAGAAAAAAGGAGACGACGGTAATACACGCTTAGAATTCGGAGAAGGTACCTGTAACGACGAGCGCAGAAGGAGAGCGAAGTTTAAGGGACGGTTTTACCCACGCAAAAGAAGGAGACGACTTTAATGCACGCTAAGAACTCAGAGAAGGTACCTGTAACGACGAGCGCAGAAGGAGAGCGAAGTTTTTAAGACCATTTTAAGCCAGTAGAAAAAAGGAGACGACGGTAATAAACGCTAAGAATTCGGAGAAGGTACGAGCGCAAAAGAGAGAGAGAGATTTTTAGAGACCCTTTTACCCCAGCAGAAAAAGAAGACGACGGATATTTACGCTAAGAATACGGACGCATCTTATACTCAGCAGGTGTACGATATAAACGGAAAAAAATACCTACCATTCCAATAGACGTCACATTGTTGCATCCTGTCTTTCTCTTCAAGTGGACTGGTAGCCAGGCATAGTTTTTAGTCGTCTGAACCTGGAAATATAGACATGCACTGTGTGGTTACTAGATTTGTACTTTAAGTGTTCTTAACCCTTAAAACGTCAGCAAAATGATCATCTGAAAATTCTGTCTGCTTTTGTCGTCTGCTGCAATTTTTTGCTAGCATTATTTAACAAAGTTAAGTATAGAGACAAACAGTGTCGACCCAGATCAGACTGCTCCTATATGAGCAGTCTGATCTGGGTCTATACTGTTTGTTTGAAAGGCTACTAAAACATTTCAGCAGACGACAAAAGCAGATGTCTTTTGTTGTGATAGACGTTTTAAGAGTTAAGCATCTTCCCATAATTCAAATCTCAACACTACAACAGTTACTGTATTAGATGCTGGTACCTATCGCACAAGTCTTAAGTGAAGGCTCAGGCGAGACTGTGCATCCATCAAGTCTCACCAGTGCCTTTGCAGCTCGCACACATGGAGTATGGAAGTAGATGAACGTATCAAAATAATATACTTGGAGTTCCACTTGTCATGCATGTTCTAAGAGTGATTTACGTATATGCAATAAGTACATCAATTTCATATCTTTTGCAAAAATGACTTATATAAGGCGTTTCCTCAGTAGGTACACCAACCCAAGTAGTACCCAGATTTGTTTGCTTTGGTGATAAGTATACTACCAGAATGACCAATGTTGAAGCTAATCTATGATTGTGAAATTGCCTAGTCCATTCCACTTGCTTTAACGAGTGTACACTTGACAGGATCATGAGCAGCAATAAGTGTGTTTTTCACTGGGTTTTCTCCTCTTATTTTACAAGTCAAACCTAACTTATGCTTGTTCCATGTGATATCCATACAGAGTCTCGCTTACAAGAATTCAACAAGGCTTTTACTAATGTAATATGTGAATGTAAACTTTCTGATCATATTTCCTTGGCTCTCTATGAAAACAAAACGTCAACATATACATTGATTGAATACAAGATGCCATCTTAATGGTGTTTTTAATTCTTTGCCTAATACTGTCGTCTGCTGATAAGCTTTCCAAACAGTCTGGATCCTGCTCAGCCTGAGCATTTTGTCAGATCTAGTCTGGGTCTAAACTGTTTGACACTCTAGAGCTATTCTGGAAAGAATTTCGAGATAAAGCTTACAAAGCCAACCATACCTCTTCCATCTCATTGAGACGTTCATCTGCCCATACCTCTTCCATCTTATCGAGGTGTACATCTGTACCACATGCTTGCTAGATCATGGCACCTGAAAATATAAGAAAAAATACGTGAGTACGCGGCAACGATTCGACATATGTACCTGCAATAACAAGCGCAACGGAGAGTGCAGGTTTGCGACGGTAATGCACGCTTAGAATTCGGAGAAGGTACCTGTAACGACGAGCGCAGAAGGAGAGCGAAGTTTTTAAGACCATTTTAACTCAGCAGAAAAAAGGAGACGACTTTAATGCACGCTAAGAACTCAGAGAAGGTACCTGTAACGACGAGCGCAGAAGGAGAGCGAAGTTTTTAAGACCATTTTAACTCAGCAGAAAAAAGGAGACGACGGTAATACACGCTTAGAATTCAGAGAAGGTACCTGTAACGACGAGCGCAGAAGGAGAGCGAAGTTTAAGGGACGGTTTTACCCACGCAAAAGAAGGAGACGACTTTAATGCACGCTAAGAACTCAGAGAAGGTACCTGTAACGACGAGCGCAGAAGGAGAGCGAAGTTTTTAAGACCATTTTAACTCAGCAGAAAAAAGGAGACGACGGTAATACACGCTTAGAATTCGGAGAAGGTACCTGTAACGACGAGCGCAGAAGGAGAGCGAAGTTTAAGGGACGGTTTTACCCACGCAAAAGAAGGAGACGACTTTAATGCACGCTAAGAACTCAGAGAAGGTACCTGTAACGACGAGCGCAGAAGGAGAGCGAAGTTTTTAAGACCATTTTAAGCCAGTAGAAAAAAGGAGACGACGGTAATAAACGCTAAGAATTCGGAGAAGGTACGAGCGCAAAAGAGAGAGAGAGATTTTTAGAGACCCTTTTACCCCAGCAGAAAAAGAAGACGACGGATATTTACGCTAAGAATACGGACGCATCTTATACTCAGCAGGTGTACGATATAAACGGAAAAAAATACCTACCATTCCAATAGACGTCACATTGTTGCATCCTGTCTTTCTCTTCAAGTGGACTGGTAGCCAGGCATAGTTTTTAGTCGTCTGAACCTGGAAATATAGACATGCACTGTGTGGTTACTAGATTTGTACTTTAAGTGTTCTTAACCCTTAAAACGTCAGCAAAATGATCATCTGAAAATTCTGTCTGCTTTTGTCGTCTGCTGCAATTTTTTGCTAGCATTATTTAACAAAGTTAAGTATAGAGACAAACAGTGTCGACCCAGATCAGACTGCTCCTATATGAGCAGTCTGATCTGGGTCTATACTGTTTGTTTGAAAGGCTACTAAAACATTTCAGCAGACGACAAAAGCAGATGTCTTTTGTTGTGATAGACGTTTTAAGAGTTAAGCATCTTCCCATAATTCAAATCTCAACACTACAACAGTTACTGTATTAGATGCTGGTACCTATCGCACAAGTCTTAAGTGAAGGCTCAGGCGAGACTGTGCATCCATCAAGTCTCACCAGTGCCTTTGCAGCTCGCACACATGGAGTATGGAAGTAGATGAACGTATCAAAATAATATACTTGGAGTTCCACTTGTCATGCATGTTCTAAGAGTGATTTACGTATATGCAATAAGTACATCAATTTCATATCTTTTGCAAAAATGACTTATATAAGGCGTTTCCTCAGTAGGTACACCAACCCAAGTAGTACCCAGATTTGTTTGCTTTGGTGATAAGTATACTACCAGAATGACCAATGTTGAAGCTAATCTATGATTGTGAAATTGCCTAGTCCATTCCACTTGCTTTAACGAGTGTACACTTGACAGGATCATGAGCAGCAATAAGTGTGTTTTTCACTGGGTTTTCTCCTCTTATTTTACAAGTCAAACCTAACTTATGCTTGTTCCATGTGATATCCATACAGAGTCTCGCTTACAAGAATTCAACAAGGCTTTTACTAATGTAATATGTGAATGTAAACTTTCTGATCATATTTCCTTGGCTCTCTATGAAAACAAAACGTCAACATATACATTGATTGAATACAAGATGCCATCTTAATGGTGTTTTTAATTCTTTGCCTAATACTGTCGTCTGCTGATAAGCTTTCCAAACAGTCTGGATCCTGCTCAGCCTGAGCATTTTGTCAGATCTAGTCTGGGTCTAAACTGTTTGACACTCTAGAGCTATTCTGGAAAGAATTTCGAGATAAAGCTTACAAAGCCAACCATACCTCTTCCATCTCATTGAGACGTTCATCTGCCCATACCTCTTCCATCTTATCGAGGTGTACATCTGTACCACATGCTTGCTAGATCATGGCACCTGAAAATATAAGAAAAAATACGTGAGTACGCGGCAACGATTCGACATATGTACCTGCAATAACAAGCGCAACGGAGAGTGCAGGTTTGCGACGGTAATGCACGCTTAGAATTCGGAGAAGGTACCTGTAACGACGAGCGCAGAAGGAGAGCGAAGTTTTTAAGACCATTTTAACTCAGCAGAAAAAAGGAGACGACTTTAATGCACGCTAAGAACTCAGAGAAGGTACCTGTAACGACGAGCGCAGAAGGAGAGCGAAGTTTTTAAGACCATTTTAACTCAGCAGAAAAAAGGAGACGACGGTAATACACGCTTAGAATTCAGAGAAGGTACCTGTAACGACGAGCGCAGAAGGAGAGCGAAGTTTAAGGGACGGTTTTACCCACGCAAAAGAAGGAGACGACTTTAATGCACGCTAAGAACTCAGAGAAGGTACCTGTAACGACGAGCGCAGAAGGAGAGCGAAGTTTTTAAGACCATTTTAACTCAGCAGAAAAAAGGAGACGACGGTAATACACGCTTAGAATTCGGAGAAGGTACCTGTAACGACAAGCGCAGAAGGAGAGCGAAGTTTAAGGGACGGTTTTACCCACGCAAAAGAAGGAGACGACTTTAATGCACGCTAAGAACTCAGAGAAGGTACCTGTAACGACGAGCGCAGAAGGAGAGCGAAGTTTTTAAGACCATTTTAAGCCAGTAGAAAAAAGGAGACGACGGTAATAAACGCTAAGAATTCGGAGAAGGTACGAGCGCAAAAGAGAGAGAGAGATTTTTAGAGACCCTTTTACCCCAGCAGAAAAAGAAGACGACGGATATTTACGCTAAGAATACGGACGCATCTTATACTCAGCAGGTGTACGATATAAACGGAAAAAAATACCTACCATTCCAATAGACGTCACATTGTTGCATCCTGTCTTTCTCTTCAAGTGGACTGGTAGCCAGGCATAGTTTTTAGTCGTCTGAACCTGGAAATATAGACATGCACTGTGTGGTTACTAGATTTGTACTTTAAGTGTTCTTAACCCTTAAAACGTCAGCAAAATGATCATCTGAAAATTCTGTCTGCTTTTGTCGTCTGCTGCAATTTTTTGCTAGCATTATTTAACAAAGTTAAGTATAGAGACAAACAGTGTCGACCCAGATCAGACTGCTCCTATATGAGCAGTCTGATCTGGGTCTATACTGTTTGTTTGAAAGGCTACTAAAACATTTCAGCAGACGACAAAAGCAGATGTCTTTTGTTGTGATAGACGTTTTAAGAGTTAAGCATCTTCCCATAATTCAAATCTCAACACTACAACAGTTACTGTATTAGATGCTGGTACCTATCGCACAAGTCTTAAGTGAAGGCTCAGGCGAGACTGTGCATCCATCAAGTCTCACCAGTGCCTTTGCAGCTCGCACACATGGAGTATGGAAGTAGATGAACGTATCAAAATAATATACTTGGAGTTCCACTTGTCATGCATGTTCTAAGAGTGATTTACGTATATGCAATAAGTACATCAATTTCATATCTTTTGCAAAAATGACTTATATAAGGCGTTTCCTCAGTAGGTACACCAACCCAAGTAGTACCCAGATTTGTTTGCTTTGGTGATAAGTATACTACCAGAATGACCAATGTTGAAGCTAATCTATGATTGTGAAATTGCCTAGTCCATTCCACTTGCTTTAACGAGTGTACACTTGACAGGATCATGAGCAGCAATAAGTGTGTTTTTCACTGGGTTTTCTCCTCTTATTTTACAAGTCAAACCTAACTTATGCTTGTTCCATGTGATATCCATACAGAGTCTCGCTTACAAGAATTCAACAAGGCTTTTACTAATGTAATATGTGAATGTAAACTTTCTGATCATATTTCCTTGGCTCTCTATGAAAACAAAACGTCAACATATACATTGATTGAATACAAGATGCCATCTTAATGGTGTTTTTAATTCTTTGCCTAATACTGTCGTCTGCTGATAAGCTTTCCAAACAGTCTGGATCCTGCTCAGCCTGAGCATTTTGTCAGATCTAGTCTGGGTCTAAACTGTTTGACACTCTAGAGCTATTCTGGAAAGAATTTCGAGATAAAGCTTACAAAGCCAACCATACCTCTTCCATCTCATTGAGACGTTCATCTGCCCATACCTCTTCCATCTTATCGAGGTGTACATCTGTACCACATGCTTGCTAGATCATGGCACCTGAAAATATAAGAAAAAATACGTGAGTACGCGGCAACGATTCGACATATGTACCTGCAATAACAAGCGCAACGGAGAGTGCAGGTTTGCGACGGTAATGCACGCTTAGAATTCGGAGAAGGTACCTGTAACGACGAGCGCAGAAGGAGAGCGAAGTTTTTAAGACCATTTTAACTCAGCAGAAAAAAGGAGACGACTTTAATGCACGCTAAGAACTCAGAGAAGGTACCTGTAACGACGAGCGCAGAAGGAGAGCGAAGTTTTTAAGACCATTTTAACTCAGCAGAAAAAAGGAGACGACGGTAATACACGCTTAGAATTCAGAGAAGGTACCTGTAACGACGAGCGCAGAAGGAGAGCGAAGTTTAAGGGACGGTTTTACCCACGCAAAAGAAGGAGACGACTTTAATGCACGCTAAGAACTCAGAGAAGGTACCTGTAACGACGAGCGCAGAAGGAGAGCGAAGTTTTTAAGACCATTTTAACTCAGCAGAAAAAAGGAGACGACGGTAATACACGCTTAGAATTCGGAGAAGGTACCTGTAACGACGAGCGCAGAAGGAGAGCGAAGTTTAAGGGACGGTTTTACCCACGCAAAAGAAGGAGACGACTTTAATGCACGCTAAGAACTCAGAGAAGGTACCTGTAACGACGAGCGCAGAAGGAGAGCGAAGTTTTTAAGACCATTTTAAGCCAGTAGAAAAAAGGAGACGACGGTAATAAACGCTAAGAATTCGGAGAAGGTACGAGCGCAAAAGAGAGAGAGAGATTTTTAGAGACCCTTTTACCCCAGCAGAAAAAGAAGACGACGGATATTTACGCTAAGAATACGGACGCATCTTATACTCAGCAGGTGTACGATATAAACGGAAAAAAATACCTACCATTCCAATAGACGTCACATTGTTGCATCCTGTCTTTCTCTTCAAGTGGACTGGTAGCCAGGCATAGTTTTTAGTCGTCTGAACCTGGAAATATAGACATGCACTGTGTGGTTACTAGATTTGTACTTTAAGTGTTCTTAACCCTTAAAACGTCAGCAAAATGATCATCTGAAAATTCTGTCTGCTTTTGTCGTCTGCTGCAATTTTTTGCTAGCATTATTTAACAAAGTTAAGTATAGAGACAAACAGTGTCGACCCAGATCAGACTGCTCCTATATGAGCAGTCTGATCTGGGTCTATACTGTTTGTTTGAAAGGCTACTAAAACATTTCAGCAGACGACAAAAGCAGATGTCTTTTGTTGTGATAGACGTTTTAAGAGTTAAGCATCTTCCCATAATTCAAATCTCAACACTACAACAGTTACTGTATTAGATGCTGGTACCTATCGCACAAGTCTTAAGTGAAGGCTCAGGCGAGACTGTGCATCCATCAAGTCTCACCAGTGCCTTTGCAGCTCGCACACATGGAGTATGGAAGTAGATGAACGTATCAAAATAATATACTTGGAGTTCCACTTGTCATGCATGTTCTAAGAGTGATTTACGTATATGCAATAAGTACATCAATTTCATATCTTTTGCAAAAATGACTTATATAAGGCGTTTCCTCAGTAGGTACACCAACCCAAGTAGTACCCAGATTTGTTTGCTTTGGTGATAAGTATACTACCAGAATGACCAATGTTGAAGCTAATCTATGATTGTGAAATTGCCTAGTCCATTCCACTTGCTTTAACGAGTGTACACTTGACAGGATCATGAGCAGCAATAAGTGTGTTTTTCACTGGGTTTTCTCCTCTTATTTTACAAGTCAAACCTAACTTATGCTTGTTCCATGTGATATCCATACAGAGTCTCGCTTACAAGAATTCAACAAGGCTTTTACTAATGTAATATGTGAATGTAAACTTTCTGATCATATTTCCTTGGCTCTCTATGAAAACAAAACGTCAACATATACATTGATTGAATACAAGATGCCATCTTAATGGTGTTTTTAATTCTTTGCCTAATACTGTCGTCTGCTGATAAGCTTTCCAAACAGTCTGGATCCTGCTCAGCCTGAGCATTTTGTCAGATCTAGTCTGGGTCTAAACTGTTTGACACTCTAGAGCTATTCTGGAAAGAATTTCGAGATAAAGCTTACAAAGCCAACCATACCTCTTCCATCTCATTGAGACGTTCATCTGCCCATACCTCTTCCATCTTATCGAGGTGTACATCTGTACCACATGCTTGCTAGATCATGGCACCTGAAAATATAAGAAAAAATACGTGAGTACGCGGCAACGATTCGACATATGTACCTGCAATAACAAGCGCAACGGAGAGTGCAGGTTTGCGACGGTAATGCACGCTTAGAATTTGGAGAAGGTACCTGTAACGACGAGCGCAGAAGGAGAGCGAAGTTTTTAAGACCATTTTAACTCAGCAGAAAAAAGGAGACGACTTTAATGCACGCTAAGAACTCAGAGAAGGTACCTGTAACGACGAGCGCAGAAGGAGAGCGAAGTTTTTAAGACCATTTTAACTCAGCAGAAAAAAGGAGACGACGGTAATACACGCTTAGAATTCAGAGAAGGTACCTGTAACGACGAGCGCAGAAGGAGAGCGAAGTTTAAGGGACGGTTTTACCCACGCAAAAGAAGGAGACGACTTTAATGCACGCTAAGAACTCAGAGAAGGTACCTGTAACGACGAGCGCAGAAGGAGAGCGAAGTTTTTAAGACCATTTTAACTCAGCAGAAAAAAGGAGACGACGGTAATACACGCTTAGAATTCGGAGAAGGTACCTGTAACGACGAGCGCAGAAGGAGAGCGAAGTTTAAGGGACGGTTTTACCCACGCAAAAGAAGGAGACGACTTTAATGCACGCTAAGAACTCAGAGAAGGTACCTGTAACGACGAGCGCAGAAGGAGAGCGAAGTTTTTAAGACCATTTTAAGCCAGTAGAAAAAAGGAGACGACGGTAATAAACGCTAAGAATTCGGAGAAGGTACGAGCGCAAAAGAGAGAGAGAGATTTTTAGAGACCCTTTTACCCCAGCAGAAAAAGAAGACGACGGATATTTACGCTAAGAATACGGACGCATCTTATACTCAGCAGGTGTACGATATAAACGGAAAAAAATACCTACCATTCCAATAGACGTCACATTGTTGCATCCTGTCTTTCTCTTCAAGTGGACTGGTAGCCAGGCATAGTTTTTAGTCGTCTGAACCTGGAAATATAGACATGCACTGTGTGGTTACTAGATTTGTACTTTAAGTGTTCTTAACCCTTAAAACGTCAGCAAAATGATCATCTGAAAATTCTGTCTGCTTTTGTCGTCTGCTGCAATTTTTTGCTAGCATTATTTAACAAAGTTAAGTATAGAGACAAACAGTGTCGACCCAGATCAGACTGCTCCTATATGAGCAGTCTGATCTGGGTCTATACTGTTTGTTTGAAAGGCTACTAAAACATTTCAGCAGACGACAAAAGCAGATGTCTTTTGTTGTGATAGACGTTTTAAGAGTTAAGCATCTTCCCATAATTCAAATCTCAACACTACAACAGTTACTGTATTAGATGCTGGTACCTATCGCACAAGTCTTAAGTGAAGGCTCAGGCGAGACTGTGCATCCATCAAGTCTCACCAGTGCCTTTGCAGCTCGCACACATGGAGTATGGAAGTAGATGAACGTATCAAAATAATATACTTGGAGTTCCACTTGTCATGCATGTTCTAAGAGTGATTTACGTATATGCAATAAGTACATCAATTTCATATCTTTTGAAAAAATGACTTATATAAGGCGTTTCCTCAGTAGGTACACCAACCCAAGTAGTACCCAGATTTGTTTGCTTTGGTGATAAGTATACTACCAGAATGACCAATGTTGAAGCTAATCTATGATTGTGAAATTGCCTAGTCCATTCCACTTGCTTTAACGAGTGTACACTTGACAGGATCATGAGCAGCAATAAGTGTGTTTTTCACTGGGTTTTCTCCTCTTATTTTACAAGTCAAACCTAACTTATGCTTGTTCCATGTGATATCCATACAGAGTCTCGCTTACAAGAATTCAACAAGGCTTTTACTAATGTAATATGTGAATGTAAACTTTCTGATCATATTTCCTTGGCTCTCTATGAAAACAAAACGTCAACATATACATTGATTGAATACAAGATGCCATCTTAATGGTGTTTTTAATTCTTTGCCTAATACTGTCGTCTGCTGATAAGCTTTCCAAACAGTCTGGATCCTGCTCAGCCTGAGCATTTTGTCAGATCTAGTCTGGGTCTAAACTGTTTGACACTCTAGAGCTATTCTGGAAAGAATTTCGAGATAAAGCTTACAAAGCCAACCATACCTCTTCCATCTCATTGAGACGTTCATCTGCCCATACCTCTTCCATCTTATCGAGGTGTACATCTGTACCACATGCTTGCTAGATCATGGCACCTGAAAATATAAGAAAAAATACGTGAGTACGCGGCAACGATTCGACATATGTACCTGCAATAACAAGCGCAACGGAGAGTGCAGGTTTGCGACGGTAATGCACGCTTAGAATTCGGAGAAGGTACCTGTAACGACGAGCGCAGAAGGAGAGCGAAGTTTTTAAGACCATTTTAACTCAGCAGAAAAAAGGAGACGACTTTAATGCACGCTAAGAACTCAGAGAAGGTACCTGTAACGACGAGCGCAGAAGGAGAGCGAAGTTTTTAAGACCATTTTAACTCAGCAGAAAAAAGGAGACGACGGTAATACACGCTTAGAATTCAGAGAAGGTACCTGTAACGACGAGCGCAGAAGGAGAGCGAAGTTTAAGGGACGGTTTTACCCACGCAAAAGAAGGAGACGACTTTAATGCACGCTAAGAACTCAGAGAAGGTACCTGTAACGACGAGCGCAGAAGGAGAGCGAAGTTTTTAAGACCATTTTAACTCAGCAGAAAAAAGGAGACGACGGTAATACACGCTTAGAATTCGGAGAAGGTACCTGTAACGACGAGCGCAGAAGGAGAGCGAAGTTTAAGGGACGGTTTTACCCACGCAAAAGAAGGAGACGACTTTAATGCACGCTAAGAACTCAGAGAAGGTACCTGTAACGACGAGCGCAGAAGGAGAGCGAAGTTTTTAAGACCATTTTAAGCCAGTAGAAAAAAGGAGACGACGGTAATAAACGCTAAGAATTCGGAGAAGGTACGAGCGCAAAAGAGAGAGAGAGATTTTTAGAGACCCTTTTACCCCAGCAGAAAAAGAAGACGACGGATATTTACGCTAAGAATACGGACGCATCTTATACTCAGCAGGTGTACGATATAAACGGAAAAAAATACCTACCATTCCAATAGACGTCACATTGTTGCATCCTGTCTTTCTCTTCAAGTGGACTGGTAGCCAGGCATAGTTTTTAGTCGTCTGAACCTGGAAATATAGACATGCACTGTGTGGTTACTAGATTTGTACTTTAAGTGTTCTTAACCCTTAAAACGTCAGCAAAATGATCATCTGAAAATTCTGTCTGCTTTTGTCGTCTGCTGCAATTTTTTGCTAGCATTATTTAACAAAGTTAAGTATAGAGACAAACAGTGTCGACCCAGATCAGACTGCTCCTATATGAGCAGTCTGATCTGGGTCTATACTGTTTGTTTGAAAGGCTACTAAAACATTTCAGCAGACGACAAAAGCAGATGTCTTTTGTTGTGATAGACGTTTTAAGAGTTAAGCATCTTCCCATAATTCAAATCTCAACACTACAACAGTTACTGTATTAGATGCTGGTACCTATCGCACAAGTCTTAAGTGAAGGCTCAGGCGAGACTGTGCATCCATCAAGTCTCACCAGTGCCTTTGCAGCTCGCACACATGGAGTATGGAAGTAGATGAACGTATCAAAATAATATACTTGGAGTTCCACTTGTCATGCATGTTCTAAGAGTGATTTACGTATATGCAATAAGTACATCAATTTCATATCTTTTGCAAAAATGACTTATATAAGGCGTTTCCTCAGTAGGTACACCAACCCAAGTAGTACCCAGATTTGTTTGCTTTGGTGATAAGTATACTACCAGAATGACCAATGTTGAAGCTAATCTATGATTGTGAAATTGCCTAGTCCATTCCACTTGCTTTAACGAGTGTACACTTGACAGGATCATGAGCAGCAATAAGTGTGTTTTTCACTGGGTTTTCTCCTCTTATTTTACAAGTCAAACCTAACTTATGCTTGTTCCATGTGATATCCATACAGAGTCTCGCTTACAAGAATTCAACAAGGCTTTTACTAATGTAATATGTGAATGTAAACTTTCTGATCATATTTCCTTGGCTCTCTATGAAAACAAAACGTCAACATATACATTGATTGAATACAAGATGCCATCTTAATGGTGTTTTTAATTCTTTGCCTAATACTGTCGTCTGCTGATAAGCTTTCCAAACAGTCTGGATCCTGCTCAGCCTGAGCATTTTGTCAGATCTAGTCTGGGTCTAAACTGTTTGACACTCTAGAGCTATTCTGGAAAGAATTTCGAGATAAAGCTTACAAAGCCAACCATACCTCTTCCATCTCATTGAGACGTTCATCTGCCCATACCTCTTCCATCTTATCGAGGTGTACATCTGTACCACATGCTTGCTAGATCATGGCACCTGAAAATATAAGAAAAAATACGTGAGTACGCGGCAACGATTCGACATATGTACCTGCAATAACAAGCGCAACGGAGAGTGCAGGTTTGCGACGGTAATGCACGCTTAGAATTCGGAGAAGGTACCTGTAACGACGAGCGCAGAAGGAGAGCGAAGTTTTTAAGACCATTTTAACTCAGCAGAAAAAAGGAGACGACTTTAATGCACGCTAAGAACTCAGAGAAGGTACCTGTAACGACGAGCGCAGAAGGAGAGCGAAGTTTTTAAGACCATTTTAACTCAGCAGAAAAAAGGAGACGACGGTAATACACGCTTAGAATTCAGAGAAGGTACCTGTAACGACGAGCGCAGAAGGAGAGCGAAGTTTAAGGGACGGTTTTACCCACGCAAAAGAAGGAGACGACTTTAATGCACGCTAAGAACTCAGAGAAGGTACCTGTAACGACGAGCGCAGAAGGAGAGCGAAGTTTTTAAGACCATTTTAACTCAGCAGAAAAAAGGAGACGACGGTAATACACGCTTAGAATTCGGAGAAGGTACCTGTAACGACGAGCGCAGAAGGAGAGCGAAGTTTAAGGGACGGTTTTACCCACGCAAAAGAAGGAGACGACTTTAATGCACGCTAAGAACTCAGAGAAGGTACCTGTAACGACGAGCGCAGAAGGAGAGCGAAGTTTTTAAGACCATTTTAAGCCAGTAGAAAAAAGGAGACGACGGTAATAAACGCTAAGAATTCGGAGAAGGTACGAGCGCAAAAGAGAGAGAGAGATTTTTAGAGACCCTTTTACCCCAGCAGAAAAAGAAGACGACGGATATTTACGCTAAGAATACGGACGCATCTTATACTCAGCAGGTGTACGATATAAACGGAAAAAAATACCTACCATTCCAATAGACGTCACATTGTTGCATCCTGTCTTTCTCTTCAAGTGGACTGGTAGCCAGGCATAGTTTTTAGTCGTCTGAACCTGGAAATATAGACATGCACTGTGTGGTTACTAGATTTGTACTTTAAGTGTTCTTAACCCTTAAAACGTCAGCAAAATGATCATCTGAAAATTCTGTCTGCTTTTGTCGTCTGCTGCAATTTTTTGCTAGCATTATTTAACAAAGTTAAGTATAGAGACAAACAGTGTCGACCCAGATCAGACTGCTCCTATATGAGCAGTCTGATCTGGGTCTATACTGTTTGTTTGAAAGGCTACTAAAACATTTCAGCAGACGACAAAAGCAGATGTCTTTTGTTGTGATAGACGTTTTAAGAGTTAAGCATCTTCCCATAATTCAAATCTCAACACTACAACAGTTACTGTATTAGATGCTGGTACCTATCGCACAAGTCTTAAGTGAAGGCTCAGGCGAGACTGTGCATCCATCAAGTCTCACCAGTGCCTTTGCAGCTCGCACACATGGAGTATGGAAGTAGATGAACGTATCAAAATAATATACTTGGAGTTCCACTTGTCATGCATGTTCTAAGAGTGATTTACGTATATGCAATAAGTACATCAATTTCATATCTTTTGCAAAAATGACTTATATAAGGCGTTTCCTCAGTAGGTACACCAACCCAAGTAGTACCCAGATTTGTTTGCTTTGGTGATAAGTATACTACCAGAATGACCAATGTTGAAGCTAATCTATGATTGTGAAATTGCCTAGTCCATTCCACTTGCTTTAACGAGTGTACACTTGACAGGATCATGAGCAGCAATAAGTGTGTTTTTCACTGGGTTTTCTCCTCTTATTTTACAAGTCAAACCTAACTTATGCTTGTTCCATGTGATATCCATACAGAGTCTCGCTTACAAGAATTCAACAAGGCTTTTACTAATGTAATATGTGAATGTAAACTTTCTGATCATATTTCCTTGGCTCTCTATGAAAACAAAACGTCAACATATACATTGATTGAATACAAGATGCCATCTTAATGGTGTTTTTAATTCTTTGCCTAATACTGTCGTCTGCTGATAAGCTTTCCAAACAGTCTGGATCCTGCTCAGCCTGAGCATTTTGTCAGATCTAGTCTGGGTCTAAACTGTTTGACACTCTAGAGCTATTCTGGAAAGAATTTCGAGATAAAGCTTACAAAGCCAACCATACCTCTTCCATCTCATTGAGACGTTCATCTGCCCATACCTCTTCCATCTTATCGAGGTGTACATCTGTACCACATGCTTGCTAGATCATGGCACCTGAAAATATAAGAAAAAATACGTGAGTACGCGGCAACGATTCGACATATGTACCTGCAATAACAAGCGCAACGGAGAGTGCAGGTTTGCGACGGTAATGCACGCTTAGAATTCGGAGAAGGTACCTGTAACGACGAGCGCAGAAGGAGAGCGAAGTTTTTAAGACCATTTTAACTCAGCAGAAAAAAGGAGACGACTTTAATGCACGCTAAGAACTCAGAGAAGGTACCTGTAACGACGAGCGCAGAAGGAGAGCGAAGTTTTTAAGACCATTTTAACTCAGCAGAAAAAAGGAGACGACGGTAATACACGCTTAGAATTCAGAGAAGGTACCTGTAACGACGAGCGCAGAAGGAGAGCGAAGTTTAAGGGACGGTTTTACCCACGCAAAAGAAGGAGACGACTTTAATGCACGCTAAGAACTCAGAGAAGGTACCTGTAACGACGAGCGCAGAAGGAGAGCGAAGTTTTTAAGACCATTTTAACTCAGCAGAAAAAAGGAGACGACGGTAATACACGCTTAGAATTCGGAGAAGGTACCTGTAACGACGAGCGCAGAAGGAGAGCGAAGTTTAAGGGACGGTTTTACCCACGCAAAAGAAGGAGACGACTTTAATGCACGCTAAGAACTCAGAGAAGGTACCTGTAACGACGAGCGCAGAAGGAGAGCGAAGTTTTTAAGACCATTTTAAGCCAGTAGAAAAAAGGAGACGACGGTAATAAACGCTAAGAATTCGGAGAAGGTACGAGCGCAAAAGAGAGAGAGAGATTTTTAGAGACCCTTTTACCCCAGCAGAAAAAGAAGACGACGGATATTTACGCTAAGAATACGGACGCATCTTATACTCAGCAGGTGTACGATATAAACGGAAAAAAATACCTACCATTCCAATAGACGTCACATTGTTGCATCCTGTCTTTCTCTTCAAGTGGACTGGTAGCCAGGCATAGTTTTTAGTCGTCTGAACCTGGAAATATAGACATGCACTGTGTGGTTACTAGATTTGTACTTTAAGTGTTCTTAACCCTTAAAACGTCAGCAAAATGATCATCTGAAAATTCTGTCTGCTTTTGTCGTCTGCTGCAATTTTTTGCTAGCATTATTTAACAAAGTTAAGTATAGAGACAAACAGTGTCGACCCAGATCAGACTGCTCCTATATGAGCAGTCTGATCTGGGTCTATACTGTTTGTTTGAAAGGCTACTAAAACATTTCAGCAGACGACAAAAGCAGATGTCTTTTGTTGTGATAGACGTTTTAAGAGTTAAGCATCTTCCCATAATTCAAATCTCAACACTACAACAGTTACTGTATTAGATGCTGGTACCTATCGCACAAGTCTTAAGTGAAGGCTCAGGCGAGACTGTGCATCCATCAAGTCTCACCAGTGCCTTTGCAGCTCGCACACATGGAGTATGGAAGTAGATGAACGTATCAAAATAATATACTTGGAGTTCCACTTGTCATGCATGTTCTAAGAGTGATTTACGTATATGCAATAAGTACATCAATTTCATATCTTTTGCAAAAATGACTTATATAAGGCGTTTCCTCAGTAGGTACACCAACCCAAGTAGTACCCAGATTTGTTTGCTTTGGTGATAAGTATACTACCAGAATGACCAATGTTGAAGCTAATCTATGATTGTGAAATTGCCTAGTCCATTCCACTTGCTTTAACGAGTGTACACTTGACAGGATCATGAGCAGCAATAAGTGTGTTTTTCACTGGGTTTTCTCCTCTTATTTTACAAGTCAAACCTAACTTATGCTTGTTCCATGTGATATCCATACAGAGTCTCGCTTACAAGAATTCAACAAGGCTTTTACTAATGTAATATGTGAATGTAAACTTTCTGATCATATTTCCTTGGCTCTCTATGAAAACAAAACGTCAACATATACATTGATTGAATACAAGATGCCATCTTAATGGTGTTTTTAATTCTTTGCCTAATACTGTCGTCTGCTGATAAGCTTTCCAAACAGTCTGGATCCTGCTCAGCCTGAGCATTTTGTCAGATCTAGTCTGGGTCTAAACTGTTTGACACTCTAGAGCTATTCTGGAAAGAATTTCGAGATAAAGCTTACAAAGCCAACCATACCTCTTCCATCTCATTGAGACGTTCATCTGCCCATACCTCTTCCATCTTATCGAGGTGTACATCTGTACCACATGCTTGCTAGATCATGGCACCTGAAAATATAAGAAAAAATACGTGAGTACGCGGCAACGATTCGACATATGTACCTGCAATAACAAGCGCAACGGAGAGTGCAGGTTTGCGACGGTAATGCACGCTTAGAATTCGGAGAAGGTACCTGTAACGACGAGCGCAGAAGGAGAGCGAAGTTTTTAAGACCATTTTAACTCAGCAGAAAAAAGGAGACGACTTTAATGCACGCTAAGAACTCAGAGAAGGTACCTGTAACGACGAGCGCAGAAGGAGAGCGAAGTTTTTAAGACCATTTTAACTCAGCAGAAAAAAGGAGACGACGGTAATACACGCTTAGAATTCAGAGAAGGTACCTGTAACGACGAGCGCAGAAGGAGAGCGAAGTTTAAGGGACGGTTTTACCCACGCAAAAGAAGGAGACGACTTTAATGCACGCTAAGAACTCAGAGAAGGTACCTGTAACGACGAGCGCAGAAGGAGAGCGAAGTTTTTAAGACCATTTTAACTCAGCAGAAAAAAGGAGACGACGGTAATACACGCTTAGAATTCGGAGAAGGTACCTGTAACGACGAGCGCAGAAGGAGAGCGAAGTTTAAGGGACGGTTTTACCCACGCAAAAGAAGGAGACGACTTTAATGCACGCTAAGAACTCAGAGAAGGTACCTGTAACGACGAGCGCAGAAGGAGAGCGAAGTTTTTAAGACCATTTTAAGCCAGTAGAAAAAAGGAGACGACGGTAATAAACGCTAAGAATTCGGAGAAGGTACGAGCGCAAAAGAGAGAGAGAGATTTTTAGAGACCCTTTTACCCCAGCAGAAAAAGAAGACGACGGATATTTACGCTAAGAATACGGACGCATCTTATACTCAGCAGGTGTACGATATAAACGGAAAAAAATACCTACCATTCCAATAGACGTCACATTGTTGCATCCTGTCTTTCTCTTCAAGTGGACTGGTAGCCAGGCATAGTTTTTAGTCGTCTGAACCTGGAAATATAGACATGCACTGTGTGGTTACTAGATTTGTACTTTAAGTGTTCTTAACCCTTAAAACGTCAGCAAAATGATCATCTGAAAATTCTGTCTGCTTTTGTCGTCTGCTGCAATTTTTTGCTAGCATTATTTAACAAAGTTAAGTATAGAGACAAACAGTGTCGACCCAGATCAGACTGCTCCTATATGAGCAGTCTGATCTGGGTCTATACTGTTTGTTTGAAAGGCTACTAAAACATTTCAGCAGACGACAAAAGCAGATGTCTTTTGTTGTGATAGACGTTTTAAGAGTTAAGCATCTTCCCATAATTCAAATCTCAACACTACAACAGTTACTGTATTAGATGCTGGTACCTATCGCACAAGTCTTAAGTGAAGGCTCAGGCGAGACTGTGCATCCATCAAGTCTCACCAGTGCCTTTGCAGCTCGCACACATGGAGTATGGAAGTAGATGAACGTATCAAAATAATATACTTGGAGTTCCACTTGTCATGCATGTTCTAAGAGTGATTTACGTATATGCAATAAGTACATCAATTTCATATCTTTTGCAAAAATGACTTATATAAGGCGTTTCCTCAGTAGGTACACCAACCCAAGTAGTACCCAGATTTGTTTGCTTTGGTGATAAGTATACTACCAGAATGACCAATGTTGAAGCTAATCTATGATTGTGAAATTGCCTAGTCCATTCCACTTGCTTTAACGAGTGTACACTTGACAGGATCATGAGCAGCAATAAGTGTGTTTTTCACTGGGTTTTCTCCTCTTATTTTACAAGTCAAACCTAACTTATGCTTGTTCCATGTGATATCCATACAGAGTCTCGCTTACAAGAATTCAACAAGGCTTTTACTAATGTAATATGTGAATGTAAACTTTCTGATCATATTTCCTTGGCTCTCTATGAAAACAAAACGTCAACATATACATTGATTGAATACAAGATGCCATCTTAATGGTGTTTTTAATTCTTTGCCTAATACTGTCGTCTGCTGATAAGCTTTCCAAACAGTCTGGATCCTGCTCAGCCTGAGCATTTTGTCAGATCTAGTCTGGGTCTAAACTGTTTGACACTCTAGAGCTATTCTGGAAAGAATTTCGAGATAAAGCTTACAAAGCCAACCATACCTCTTCCATCTCATTGAGACGTTCATCTGCCCATACCTCTTCCATCTTATCGAGGTGTACATCTGTACCACATGCTTGCTAGATCATGGCACCTGAAAATATAAGAAAAAATACGTGAGTACGCGGCAACGATTCGACATATGTACCTGCAATAACAAGCGCAACGGAGAGTGCAGGTTTGCGACGGTAATGCACGCTTAGAATTCGGAGAAGGTACCTGTAACGACGAGCGCAGAAGGAGAGCGAAGTTTTTAAGACCATTTTAACTCAGCAGAAAAAAGGAGACGACTTTAATGCACGCTAAGAACTCAGAGAAGGTACCTGTAACGACGAGCGCAGAAGGAGAGCGAAGTTTTTAAGACCATTTTAACTCAGCAGAAAAAAGGAGACGACGGTAATACACGCTTAGAATTCAGAGAAGGTACCTGTAACGACGAGCGCAGAAGGAGAGCGAAGTTTAAGGGACGGTTTTACCCACGCAAAAGAAGGAGACGACTTTAATGCACGCTAAGAACTCAGAGAAGGTACCTGTAACGACGAGCGCAGAAGGAGAGCGAAGTTTTTAAGACCATTTTAACTCAGCAGAAAAAAGGAGACGACGGTAATACACGCTTAGAATTCGGAGAAGGTACCTGTAACGACGAGCGCAGAAGGAGAGCGAAGTTTAAGGGACGGTTTTACCCACGCAAAAGAAGGAGACGACTTTAATGCACGCTAAGAACTCAGAGAAGGTACCTGTAACGACGAGCGCAGAAGGAGAGCGAAGTTTTTAAGACCATTTTAAGCCAGTAGAAAAAAGGAGACGACGGTAATAAACGCTAAGAATTCGGAGAAGGTACGAGCGCAAAAGAGAGAGAGAGATTTTTAGAGACCCTTTTACCCCAGCAGAAAAAGAAGACGACGGATATTTACGCTAAGAATACGGACGCATCTTATACTCAGCAGGTGTACGATATAAACGGAAAAAAATACCTACCATTCCAATAGACGTCACATTGTTGCATCCTGTCTTTCTCTTCAAGTGGACTGGTAGCCAGGCATAGTTTTTAGTCGTCTGAACCTGGAAATATAGACATGCACTGTGTGGTTACTAGATTTGTACTTTAAGTGTTCTTAACCCTTAAAACGTCAGCAAAATGATCATCTGAAAATTCTGTCTGCTTTTGTCGTCTGCTGCAATTTTTTGCTAGCATTATTTAACAAAGTTAAGTATAGAGACAAACAGTGTCGACCCAGATCAGACTGCTCCTATATGAGCAGTCTGATCTGGGTCTATACTGTTTGTTTGAAAGGCTACTAAAACATTTCAGCAGACGACAAAAGCAGATGTCTTTTGTTGTGATAGACGTTTTAAGAGTTAAGCATCTTCCCATAATTCAAATCTCAACACTACAACAGTTACTGTATTAGATGCTGGTACCTATCGCACAAGTCTTAAGTGAAGGCTCAGGCGAGACTGTGCATCCATCAAGTCTCACCAGTGCCTTTGCAGCTCGCACACATGGAGTATGGAAGTAGATGAACGTATCAAAATAATATACTTGGAGTTTCACTAGAATGTTCTATCAAAATGTGAATGTCAATGAAAAATACCAGCCAACATCCCTTAAAACGGAAATGAATTGGTCCAATTGATAACGGTGGGGTGGGAAATTCCATTCAGCTTAAATGGGTTAAGAAGATAATACTCTAGGCAATGATTCGGCCAGTAAAATGCAGTGAAAGCCCACCACTCCATATCCCTATTCAGACACACACACACGCGCGGGCGCACGCATGCACGCGGCTCGTGGTGGTTTCCGCTGTATCTGCTCTAAGGTTGTGGGTCTGCTGTTGATGGTTCATTGTTTATTGTTACTACCATTGTTTGTGTGTGAAGGGGGTGGTTGTTCTAGCTTTTGTTCATATGCAGTACTTACAATGTACAAAATGCAAAACTTTCTAGTTTTGAGGAAAAATATCTGGTTGCTTTGCTTTTTTTAAAATTTCTTATCGCCATGTTGCTGTTAGTGCTAGTGTTGTTGTTGTTTTTTCATGACTGTGCTTTAGGTCGGTCTCCAGTGTGTTTGTTGGACTTTTTGTCTGCCTATGAGTGACAAGATCTGTCATTCATCTTTCCAAAAAGTGAAAAGAAATCGCAGCAGTCTCCGCTCTTTGAGGTACTGTCAAATCCGACCGGCGTCGTACGTCACCTGGGGAGACGGCTGGGGAGTCTGTGACAAAATAGTCCGGATAAAGAAGTATTTTTCTGCATCAGCATGACAAACATACACCAATGTCAGCTCATAGGCACATTTAAAGTCGAATAGAGCACCCATTTACCCTTTAAACGGCACAGAAACCGCAATTGCTAAATTCCAAAAGGTACTATTTTCGTGGGATACCAAGCCGGAAGACTGTTGCTAATGAATTTTTACAAGTATTTGCTTTTCAAAAAAGCTGGCGGTCGTTTAGCCCTATCAAATGTATGTATTTTTGCACGCTGCATGCTTCCATTTTGAAATTCTCAAGCATGTCCATGTTCTAACCTCTGATTATTAATGCCTGAATTGTGCTTTTTTACCATTTAACACATGCATCCAGCGAGTATGTTGCTTGATCTTAAGCACCCGCTTATGCATGGTATGTTATTGTAATGAATATATTTAGCATGTAGCACATTTATGGAACGTTATTTGACAACACTGGACAGCCATTTTCCAAAATTAATGCCAGAAATCAAGGTCACATTGGCTGCTAAACTGTATAAGTACAGCACTCCATGACCCCAAGATGTATCCACAAACCAAATGGGATTCCTACGTCAAATAATATAGGATTTATGCCCGTGCCACGATTTTTCTAGATCTGATGGCAGAGGTAAATGTAGGGTACATGACGCTCCGTTACCCCAAGATGCATTAACTAACGAATTTTGGCATTCCTACCTAAAAAAACTTAAGGAGATATGCTCTGGATATGAACACTCAAACACGTAGGGCACTAAGAACAGGCAGTTTGATTTGCTATATGTCACCCTTTGGTTGCATAAAAACTGTTTGTCATGACCGTCATGAGACAGTGGCTGAATTCATATCAATTCTATGTGAACAAATGTGGATGAAAATCACTTAAGTACATTTACCGATGTGAAGCCCGCTCGCAATTTTTACCGATTAAGGGCGTTTTGACTTGGGGACGTTTTACTGTTAATTTCTTACGCACCACCGTTATGCTAACAGTTTATTGTTTTTTTTTTTGTTTAATTTGATTCTTTACGTCCCATCAAAAATCTTTCAGTTTTAAAGGGACGGGTCTTCCTGGTTATTATTTTGAAAATAGTTCCTTTTTTTCATAAATTGAATTAATTAGATACACCCCAAAAAAGTGGGTTTTCTTATCCTTTGTTTATGTTATTTGGTGGGCCTCGACGCGAAAAAACCCTGTTTTCGAGGATTTACGAACAGCAAAAGGCGCAGACCAGCCTGCACATCCGCACAGACTGATCAGCGCCTTTACTATGCTATGCGCTTAATGGAGAGTATCAAGTGAAAACTTGCAACAAGTGAAATTTCACAATTCTAGCTAGTCTTTGTAGCTGAGGAGACTAATTTGAGTCTCGCGTTTTGCTGAAAACACCGAATACAGGTTTTGTCCCCGGTTTTGTCGCTTCGTGGCCCATTTGAGGTTACATGTACACTCTGAGATTTATGCAAAGAGATATCCCAGCAGGAACACTGCCCTGTGACTTACAGTATAGTCGTATACGTCACTGCACTGTCATAAAACAACGTCGTATTTACGTCGATGCCTGTCACTGGTTTGCACACCTGTTGCCCAGTAATGTTTAAATGAGCCGTGACACGTGATTTCCAACAATGTGGCACTTTGAGACGTGTAGACTCAGATGAGCATGCACAGCCTCCTAGTTAGGATAGCAACTCCAAATGATGTTCGGTCAGTCGCTTTAGAGTCATAGAGTATTCAAGCGACTACATGTAGCAAAGACTGTGATCAAACTGCGGGTATTCGCAGTGGCTGGTCTGAGACTTTGCTGGTCGCTTAAATATTCTATGACTGTTAAACTACTGATCAAACCTCATTTGAGGTGTCAAGCTTAAAGGAGGCTGCACAGGCTCGTCCGAGTCTACACTTGTCAAAATGCCACATTGCTGTAAATCACAAGTCACGGCTCAAATGAATTAGCATACAAAATTCACTTTCCAAATATCACATAAGGTTCAAGAGTTATCAGGATTTTCATGATCACTAACTAACCACAACTGACTCGACTGGTGCTCAGCATACCCTCGTTCGTATAAAAAGTGTTTCGCATGCTAGTCATTAGGGAATATTAACATGCATTATGTATGCAAAATGTGATCAAAATATAGCGTGCGGTTCAAGAGCTACAATGCATGAACATTTTCATTAACTGCTAACGGACGGGCTCACATAGTGAATATAGTGAAGACCCAAGGGTGGTGCATTCACGCACTCTACCAATATGTTTCACTTTGCTAAGGGTCTTTTGTGGCAATTCCTGGCTGCTGACACCTACTTGAGGCATCATGCAACAGAAGTTTTGCAGTTAAACTGGTCCCGAGGTTATACAACTTTTTTCATACTCAACTCAGCTGAGCACGAAATTTATCAAGCTCATAAATGGTAAAATGCCAACAATTGTTGGCATTTCAACATTTATTAGCATGTTAAATACAACATCTGAGAGGCTTAAAGCAAGAAACCTCTTTATTTGTCGGTATTTTAGCTTTTATGAGCAGTTAATATTTTGTGCTCAATTGAGGTGAGCATGATAAAAGGTTTATAACCTCGGGGCCAGTTTTAGAACAAAACTTCAATATTCAAATAAGCATATAATCTACTCACAAAATGCCAAACTTCTGCCTCTTCTTCTTCAAAGTAGACGGTATCATGGTTTCACAATATAATATATATTTAAACTAGACTTAAATTTAAATTTTCAATCTCAACTTTTCAACCACCAAATATGAGTAAAATCTTGAAATCATGAAGCGTACTGTTCCCACCTGTACATGTATTTCTTCACAAAAGAAATTTTCACGTTTCCATGGTTTTGAGCAATCACGTGTCAGTGGAGTTCTGCATTGAGTTATAAAGTTAAAACCTTAACCCGCATAGAACAACGGCATTTGCGGATCCAGACATGGGGGCAGGGCTCCAGACGTTTCCCCCCCCCTGGAAAATCACAAACATATGGAGTTCCTTAGTAATAATGGTCCGGAACATCCAAACTACCAAACCAGCATTCCGTTTTTGGCCATCATTGGCCCGCCAGAGAAATGCCATTTAAATGGCGCTTCGCTGGCGGGCCGATGTTAATGGCGTTTCGCTAGCGGACCGATGATGGTCCACTTTGAGTAGTATTGGATCCTCTCTCTCTCTCCTCATCAAAAGAAAAACATGTCAGAGTTGGACCCCCTCTGACAAAATTTTCTGGGTCCGCTCATGAACGGAATTTCCAACTTGGAACCTTGATAAAGTTAAGTCAGAATATTTTTATGTATATATTGAGGGGTCACCTGTTATTATTTCCAAACATTTTTGAATCTTTGTCTTCGCTGTTCACCGATGTGCCCTTTAGGGGTTTCCAGTGTAGAAGGGTCATTAAACGACTTTGTCGTCTGCTGACAGTGACAACCTTTGCAAAAGGTTTGGACCTAGATCAGGCCAGACCTTTATAGTACCTGATCTGGATCCAGTTAGTTTGACACTCTGTGGTACATTTTTTATTCCTGGAATATCTGTTTGAAAAAAAGTTAATGCTGAAAAGGGAAATGCCATAAAAAGACGGGTTATCTTCCGACAATATTTAGGTGAGCCATTCCATAGAAAATCGGCTGTTGCTTTAGTTTGCTTTTATATACGCCCTGTAAGCACGCACATCCGCTTGCCCGCTCGCCCGCATATCAATCTTTATCATTGACGTCGGGTCTGGGAGTGAAATAATGCCATGCATTACATCGATGAATCACTAGTGGTTTACAGATGTTCAGATAACGTTATACCAACGCTGCGTATGACAGAATCTTAACATTTTTACGACAGAAATGAAATTTCAAAGAAATCCTAATGTCATATGATAAATGCAATCTAACATTCGTGCTCTAGTACTATTGAATTTATTAAGCTCGTTGCGAAAAGGCGATAAAATGCTTGGCAAGCCTCGCAATTTATCACTTTTCCTCTACTCGTTTATGATAAATTCAGTAAAACAGGAACACTAATCTGCTCATGTAAGATCCTCTATATCTTCTGTACTGATCATTTTGCCAGGGTCTGCTAATATTGTATTTTTTTAGAAAAAGCAGACGACAATGATAAACAAGAGTTAAAGAACGCGTGATTTTCGGTTAGGCGGATTATCTTGACAATGAGCTCCGTGTTTAATTAACTGTTAAGTCGTGTTGCGTATGGCAATACCCGTGCAACAAACTATTGCACGAGCACGAGGTGAGCGCGCCTATTCAAAGTTTGTTTAATCTTTTGAGCGGTCGATAGTTGATCTTCAAATCCTACACTCCAATAGTCCCTATTATACTGCTCAACAAAAGTTTAGCACGGATACATAAAGATTAATTCTATGTGTGAGCAAATTATTTAAAGTTTTAAAATTTCTGCTGAAATGATGGTTTGATATGTGTTTAAGTTAATGAAAGCAATTGGAGTAATTTAATTTTATTTCTTCTGCGTTGTTCGTTGCCTTAAACAAGGAAGGGGTCAAAAACGCGTTTCACCTGCATTACTCGCAATACAAAATTGATACAGCATCGGTTTATTAAGTCTCTTGTTTTCCAATTAGGTCGAAACAGCCATTCTGAAAAAAATTCAGGTCGTCTCAATTGAGCCTTGAAGCAAACGTTGAATCTCAGAAACTAATAACGTCGTTTTATAATGACGTTTGCAAGTCAAAAACAGTATTGTTTTCGTTGCGTTTACATGCTTAACTGAAAGGGTTTTCGGTTTTAAGAGGGTGCCATAAGAATGACAATTAAGGGTAAGGCAAGTTTATAAAAGTTTGTCCCTGCGTATTTGATTCATGCAAAGTGACGTTAATCTGAATTCTAGGCTAAATGTAGGTGGTAACGTAATCCATAGAACATGTTTTCAAATGAATGACAAAGAGAACTGTTCAGGGTGCTTTTGCCACACTAGCATCAAAAAGATTGCATTACCGCTTAATTCAGTTCGCTGAAAAATTTAAGTCAAAAAATGGGAACAGGGCATTTAACGTCATTATGGTACGCAGAAACATGGCATAAACGGGTACCATTCTCTAACGTTTTCAACGTTTTTCACCATTAAAAACCTTTTGCTTTACGTTAGAATTGAACGTTTTAATTTTGGATGTGGGCTTGTGTCCTTTACATGCGCATCGCATTAAAACTAACGTCAATCCACTGACGCCTAACAAGATTACGTTTTGTCTGGCGGTTACGAAAAAACATTAATTTTAAGATCCCAAAACTTGTTGATTAACACCAAATAAAATATTTCATATTCATTCAAACCTGGATATGATATTAAAATCCGTGCTAAACTTTTGTTGAGCAGTATATCATCATGCCAATTTAAGAACTTAAAAAATCCAAATGACTTTTTGTCCAATGCAAACGAGCTAACAGAGTTACAGATAAGCTTTCAGTTCAATTGGGTATTTTACCTATATAAGCCTAGTGTCCTTTTTATAGGACGAAGGCAAACAGCGCAGCCCCAGATCAGACGCCACAACACGCGGCGTCTCATCAGGGTCTCCACTGTTTGTTTATAGACATTTCTTTCAAAATTTGAATAAAAAATGAAAAATACCACTCACCATCCCTTAAAACGGAGAAGGACTGGTCCAATTCATAATAGAGGGAAATTCCATAAGGCTGAGATGGGTTAACAAAGCCAGTTCTGGCTGTTTGGCCTGTAAAGCAAATATTTCTTGCATATTTTGGTTTATTTTTGAAGCTTGTTCATATTTTGCATACTGATTAACTAAGGTCAGAGGTGGATCCAGGATTTCTGGAAAGGGGTTCATGTCGGGTTCGCTTCGTTTTTCATAAATATTCTATGAAAATGAAATAGTTTGGTTTAATTGAGACCAAATAATTTCATTTTCAAAGAGTATTTTAAAACGGGGGTGGAGGGGGGGGTTCTAGCGAAACACCATGAACCCCTCAGATCCGCAACTGAAGGTGTGTAGATACCAACAACTGTTTCGGACTTCTTATATGACATTTGAATGAAATTTCTATAACTTTTATACTTAAAACGTGTTTTTATCATATGACGTCGCATCTGGGAGTAAAATAACTACATGCACTAAAATCGGCAAACCACTAGTTGTTTACAGATTTACGGGAAACCTTATGACGTCCATAACAACGTTATAGCAAAATTATAACCCTTTACAGCAGAAATGAGATTTCAAAGTAATCTTAATGTCATATGATAAATAGAATCTATCATTCGTGCTCTTGTATTATTGAATTTATTAAAATCATTGCATAAAAGAGATAATATGCTCGGCAAGCCTCGCATTTGATCTCTTTTCCCCCCAACTCGTTTAATATATTCAAAAACAATGAGCACTCATGTTAGATCCTCTATATCTGCAACAAGAGGATCACTCATGTAAGATCCTCTATATCTGCAACAATTGCAAGAGGAGCACTCATGTAAGATCCTCTATATCTGCAACAAGGGGCGCACTCATGTAAGATCCTATATATCTGCAACAAAAGGAGCATTCATGTACGATCCTCTATATCTTCAACAAGGGGAGCAATCATGTAAGATCTCCTATACCTGCAACAAGTTGAGCACTCAAGTTAGATGCTCTATATCTGAACAAGAGGAGCACTCATATAAGATTCTCTGTATCTGCAGTAAGATCTCCTATATCTGCAACAAGGGGAGCACTCATGGAAGATCCTCTATATCTGCAACATGAAGAACACTCATGTAAGATCCTCTCTATATGGCATGTAATGCCAATATTTATAGTTCTAAGTGGTTCATATTTGAGACACTGATTGTCTTTTGTTTGTAGATGACAACAACTGTTTTTAATTGCTGCCATGACATTCGAGATAAAGATATTTTTTAATCGTGTTTTCACTTCTGTTGTTGTTGATTCATCGTGTTAAGTCCTTGCTTTGTGTTGCAGTGCTTGGCGTCCAGTCTGGATTTTGCAGTCATCTTGCTAACAAAGAGAAGGAGCTAGTAGCCTTATTTGAATTGGGATCTTGTTGTTTGTGGCTGTTGGTATTGTGCGTCTTTATTTTCTCGTGGTGCCGTTGGATGATCTGTGGTCTGTGATTGCGGTATTGCTTGGTCATACTCACCAGCCTTTTAACCCATTTAAGTCGAATGGGATTTCCCAATCTTAATAATTGGACCAGCCATTTCCGTATTAAGGGTTCTTCGGTGGTGTCACGTGAAAGAAACAAGAAACGCATGTTACATTATTGTAATATTTATTTGTAAAATGTGTTTCATTTTTCAACAACATCACAATGCTAATCACGGTAGGCATTTTCATGCAAATAGAGTTTCGAAGAGGAACAAATGATTTAAAACCTTTAAAAGAATGGCTTTTATACACAGTATCAAAAGTTAAGCACCACCGGAACATTTTTTCAGTGACGGTTTTCATGTATGATTTTCTTCAAGAGAACAATACACTTGTACAATATTGTACATAAATATATAAAATATTAAGTCATATTTAAAAAGCTTCATCTTTTTTTCTCAGAAAGTATAAAGGCGGAGCTTGACTTTTGACGCCGTGTATATTTTACCCATGATGTGATATTTATTACAAATGGGTGAAAACATCCAATAATCTGACCAGACCTTTTGCTGATCGTATATACAAAATATAGACGTGGATCTAGTATCAGCCCCAAAGTTATGCCTATAGCCCTTCTATATAGATATTCATGCATGTCCAGATGGTGAATATACGCTTGTACTGTGAGTTTCATTCTAATGTTGCTAGACGGTTATAAAATGAAAGTACTTTGGCCTATAAATACATAACTTTCTTGAACTCAACCATATCATTGTTACTGCCCTGCCAGCCAAGAGTGACAGTTACATCGTGTGTTGTTTACGAAGTTATCGGGGACTTGCAATCATAGATCACTTGATAGGATCAATGCACAAGTTTTTTTTTTGTTTGTTTTGTTGCTTTACGTCCCAAGTTAACAGCTATGGTCATTGCGGGACGGTGAGTTCACCTAACCACACTGTTTCCTGGACAGGCTTGAACAAGCGGTTTACCAGTAATTTGTGCACATACTTTCGCTTGTAACTAACAACATCAATACACAAGTGATCTATCGATTCGCTTTAGATCAAGTGGAGTGTAAAGTTAATTTTTACTTTGTAATTGTCAACAAAAGATTACGTCACTGTCACTCTTGGCTGGCAGGACAGTAAGCCCTTATATAAATATACACTGCTCAAAATATTGAAAGGAACACCTGTCTGTTTTTCCGTAGGAGGTAATGTTAAACCCTTTCCAACAGACATGTGATGCATTTCACTAGGCAATGAGACAGAAGCCCGGTTTTATTTGCTGTAGCATGTGATTGTGTACTTTCTCAACCTTGCATGTATTATGAGGCACATGTCTTAAATACCCCCCGTTTTGCTATGTGGTAACAACGAATGTGCAGACCAGGCCCTAAGGTTATAAAATTTTTTCAAACTCAACTCAAATGAGCATGAATTTTATCCTGGTCATAAAATTTAATGTTAAATGCCAACAATTGTTGGCATTTTAACATTTATTAGCAGGATAAATACAACATCTTAGAGTTTTAAAGCAAGAAAAATCGTTATGTTTAGTATTTTAATTTTTATGAGCAGTTGAAATTTCATGCTCAGTTGATTTGAGTTCGAATTTTTATATAACCTCTGGTTTAGGCCCAAAGGTTACAAAACGTTTTCAAACTCAGCTCAACTGAGCATGAATTTTATCCTGCTCATAAATGTTAAACTGCCAACGATTATTATGCATACATGGGTTGAAGGAAAACGAAAGCATTTGAACCCCATAGTCTTAGCTACAGTGACCACTTGGAATCACGAAGTCAAAAAAGGAGGGGCAGTTGTCGAGTTTTTTTTCTGTTTATTAACACAAAATACGCAGGAATGGCCGATGCAGTGATCAGGCTACACAGCTTGAAGATAGTAAACGGATTGCTTTAAACAGTATCCACAGCCACGGGCATATATTTCTGACGATGTATTACATGCATTACAGCTAATAGGGATGTAATGATAACATGGCAGTTAATTACAGGATGGATCAAAAACGTCGTGGCCTCAACTTGCAAAATGATATTATGTTTCGGCATAAAATTATAAAACATGTTGTTATAACTTCATCCACCATTTGATTTACCTGCTGTACTTATAAGCTGACTAAGAAAAATAATTGAAGGATATTTAGAATCATTTCTATCTCTAACCTTCCATACAATAAAAATTTAACTAAATCTACATGTATTCAGTAGTTCCAGATATCTTCATTCAAAATGGATATTTAAGCAATGGCGTAGCCAAAACGCTGAAAAAGCTACGAACATCAAAGTGAAAATACTGTATCAAGCAATGATTCTCTATAATTACTGGAACTTCTCTTAAAGGAAATAATTTGCTCCCAAAGGGAACGAATTCTTCCATATAAGAGAATGGAAAATAACTTTTACCACATTAGGTTAGCTTCCTTGAGTGTTACTATTTTTTTTATAACGCACGTACATATACTGCGTAATGGGAGCTACGCCAATGTTTAAGTAAACCCGCGCTTTAATGGTTAAAGTACAGTGTGGCTCCAAATAGTTTAACTCTCTTTACTGAAAAGCCACAACCATTCAATAGGCGTGTTCCTGAGGCATTTTATAAAGTACGCACTCTTGAAGGGATCTGCGTGTACTCCCCCTGTATTGGGCCAGGGGTGATGCCCTGTGTCAGAAAATGGTTTTAGGGGATTACCAAGGGCTAAAGTGAGTCATCAAGACACGCAACTAAACACTATTAGTTGCATTGTTCTTCAAAGAATCAAATTAAATGCTTTAAAACCTGTCTTAAGCGGCCACTTCAAGACCTATTATCGCTTAATGCAGGTCAGAAGTATTGTAGAATACTCCAAGGGGAGCATGCTGCAATACTTTCGTACTTCATTAAGCTACCATTTGTCATTAAGATCGTTTTTTGTCTATTTTTGAGTTGACGTATTAGACAGGTTTTGCTGTAATTAAAAACCCTATACTTGCAGCGTCAAGTTGTACGAACATGTGTATTTGCGTACACATAGGTACGCCCCTGTTCAAAAAATAATTAAACCCCATTTTCATCGTTTGTATTCCTTAATGACCGACTCCAAAATCTTTGCTGGCTCTCAGTCAAACGTACGACACCTACTTTCGTAGTCGTTGTCATTGTTTTACTGCCAATCTGTTGTCATATTGGCTTGTGTATGCTATATCAACGCATGTTTTGCTAAAGACATTGTCACGTTATTAGGCGCATTGGATGTGAAAACTTTTCTGTGGTCGGAATAGAATATAAGCAATGATCTGGTCAAGTTTTCAGCAAAAATGTAAAAGCAAATATTTTGGCTTGTGAACTTTCGGTAAAGAGAGTCGTTACAAAAAAAACTTTTTGTGGCTTTTCCATGGGTAGAAACCAGTACTGAGCCGGGAGGGTTTATGATTTGTGTGTTTATTATATGACGGGAACCCCCGAAGGCTCAACCGAAAGTGGTTTTATGGAGAAGCCGGAATTCGAACCTGCGACCCCTGGTTTACAAGGCATAGCGCTTATCCACTACACCACGGGGGCTTCTCAAGAGAGTCGTTACAATAGGCGTGGTACAGTATCGTAACAAACGGCACGTTGAGTTCATTTTACATTTTGCTGAATCACATATTGGTATTTCTATCACATACAAAAATAGTGTTTTGGGGAAACTATTTTCTCAAAAGAAATATAGCCAAAATAATTTAAATGTCCTTCAATAGATTTTCTGATTATATAATAAGATGGTTCTATAAAATGTACGAAATGAAATCCGTGACTGATTACAAATGAGCCAGTGCATGAGATTTCCAACAATGTGGTATGTGCGACCAGCAAAGCCTCAGATCAGCCTGCTCATACGCGCAGTCTGATCAGAACCTTTGCTAGTCACTTGAGTATTCTATGATTGTTAAGCTACTGACTGAACACCATTTGGAGTTTATAAACTTGAAAGGTGGCTGCAGAGGCTCGTCCGAGTCTACACATGTCAAAATGCCACATTGTTGGAAATCCATGCCACGGCTCAAATATCTTTTGAAATCCACGATGACATGTTAAAACAATTGGAGAAGACGAATCTTTCGATTCCATGGGATAAAAGCCAGTGGCTTAATACAAGAAAGGCAATGCTTTTATTGTCTTTCGGATGTCTTGTTACTGTAAATGCTCTGTGGCTCTGCCTCCCAGTGCCGTGGTTTGGTCTGCAGTTTGTGATTGTGGTGTTATCTGATCATACTCACTTACTTTTTCAAACCAGGGTCATTGACGCGAACCTTTGGGGTAGCTTATAACTCACAATAATTTCATATATACATGCACAGGCCAGACACTGATCAGACTTGGCTGATGTACAGGCTGATTCGATTATTCAATACAGGTACACTTTCGTCAGTCTTGGCGTGGCATGCACTATGTCATATGTGAATGCATCGTCTGTTGAACATGTTGTATCATTTCAACTATATGAATAGAATATGCGTAAGGAAAAAGTGGGGCCAAAATCACATAACATGTTTTGGTATTATTCAACAATTTGGTCACTGTTACGCCACTTAGTATACACTGTCCAAGTGTCTTGTAAAGCTACATGTAACCGAGATAGGAACCTGTTGGGGCGTGGCTAGACAGTGACCCAATAGCCCATTTATATTAGAATACTACAGAAGGGTTGTCACACTAAAATATATTTGCAATGAAATATTGCCACAGGCAATTATCTGAAAGAACTTTATCACAGATAAAAGCAAATACAAAACAACATACACACGGCCACCATTCCATCTCCTTCATCGCGTAAAATCAATACTGTGTTATGACAAAGAGGGACCCATTTCCTATGAATGAGATGGACCTAAATTCGACAAAATCGCTATTTTCTCTAAACAATACAAACTTTTAGAAATCCGAAAATACTATTCGATGGCCTTGGTGTTTACCTTTGACATACATGAAATAGTGTGTCCTGGCACATAAACTGATTCTATAATATTTGTGGAAGTTAACAAAATGTAGATTTTCTTCATTACAAAACAGTTTAAACTGTCAAGCAGGATATCATGTTAAAACCAATATCAGTGTCGAAAAGTTTGATAAGTGTCTCATCGAATAGCATTGCCCGATTTCTAAATTTTGCTCTCAAAGTTGGAAAACAGAAAGTTTAATCATCCAACTGGGATATGCTATGAAGGAGATGGATTGGTGGCCGTGATACACATCTGAGAGGCGTATGTTGGTTAAAATATTCCAGTTGTTAAAGAAGGATCTATTCTTAACAGCCCTTAATACCAGTGATTCTCCACCCAAATGTCTGCCACCCGTCTTTAATAAACCTAACACATGTTTTGTTTTGACTTTCTATCTTTATGTAAAAACTTTTTTGTAAGGGGCACACCAAGAGCGTAGGCAGAACGCTGAAAAAGTTACACACATCAGAGGGGGACTACCTGATCAAACAGTGATTTTCTTCAATTGGATCCCTTTAATAAATGGAAACTTCTCTTAGAGGAAAAAAAATTCACCTAGAGGGAGCGAATGCTTTTTTTAAGCGCAGTTCCTTATGGTATGGAAAATCACTTTTACTACATTAGGTGGTCTCCCTTGAATGTTACTATTTTTATTATGCACGTGCGTAATTGCATAATGGGAGATACGCCAATGCACACTACAATGTTATAGCTTAACTTTTTGCATGCTGTGTAATTTTTCACATTTCTGTTCATGTCTACTGCTTTTTTTAAAAAAATAACTGTTTGTCCTGATCTGGCAAAGTTGTCAACAGACTACAAAATCGCTGCTAGCAAGAAAACGGTTAAGAGGTTGATAAACAAGTAAAACCTTATTTGACCCAGTAAGCACACGCGCTCTTAGAAGCACTCACTGAGTAATTTATACTATATCATCTTCTGATGCCAAACCAATCCAGTACTATCATTTCACTATTAATGTTGAGGCACAGTTTGGATGAAAAGTCCTGGATGATCCCTGTTATATCATGAGGGTAAACTATTTGAAAAAAAATATTCGCAGAGTGTGCTTATTAGGTCACATACAGTATATATGAGCCGCAACAATGTGGCATTTTGACAAGTGTAGACTCAGACGAGCGTGTGCAGTCCCCTTTAAAGCTAAGCATCTCCAAATGATGTTCTGTAAACCCCCATTCCACTGGATGGCGATTCCGCTACGATTGGAAATTTTGGTCAAAATGACACGAATCGTAGCAGAAACGGCAAGAGCGCAGTAGAAGCGCAGTAGAAGCGCCCAGGTCGTAGTAGAAGGGTATCGGAATTTCAGATTTTATATAGAAAGGATACAAAAGCGCAACGAAAGCGTAGCTCCATCGCCAAGGTCGTAGCAAAGTCGCAGCTACATCGCCTTCAGCGTAGACTAAGCGTAGTCAGATCTTCATTGTCGTAGTGGGATCGCAGCAGCATAGCGGAAGCGTAGTAGAAGCGTAGTGGAAGCGTACTGGAAGCGTCAAGTCCCCAAATTGTGTGGCTGTCTACGCTTCAGAGGCGATTTGGAATAATTTTAGAGAAAATCCTAGATCGCCATGAGCGCTGTCCAGTGGAATGGGGGGGGGGGTTAGTAACTTAAACCCCCATTTCACTGGACGGCGATTCCGCTGCGATTCGAAATTTTTGGTCAAAACGACACGAACCGTAGCAGAAACGGCAATAGCGCAGTAGAAGCGTAGTAGAAGCGCCTAGGTCGTAGTAGAAGCGTGTCGGAATCTTAATGATCGCCACCTAACGGCGATTGTTTTGACCTGCTCAAAATTTACGTAGCGACATCGCCGTGGACTCGAAGCGCAACGGAAGCGTAGTCACATCGCAGTAAGATCTTCCTGGGCGTAGCCTTATCGCGGTGGCATCGTGAGCATCGTATGCCACTCACCGTCACATCGTGGCGAAATCGCTGAGTTATTCATCCGTAATGCAGCTACGCGTCTGCTACGCTCTGCGCGACCTTGCTATGCTCTGCACGCTCTCACTACGACCTCGCTACGACCAACACACTTCCGCGGCGACTGTACTATTTAGGCTTAATCAACCTTGGCGCTTCTGTCACGCTTCCGCTACGCTCTTGGCGTTCTGGCCAACTCAAGGCCATTATCAAGTGCTCTCCCAAAGTTGGTGTCGCTCTTTTTGATTTTAAAACCAATTCTGAGCAGTTCCATACTCATGTAATTGAAGAATGAAGAGCCGTCTTCCATGCTCATTGCTCTTATTAGTTGGTCATAGTGCCAACATTGTGGCGGGCTGTCTGCGAATAATCATGGATGGACCCAGGACCTTTTGGCCATCCGGAGTTTGTCTTGCATGGACCTTCGATCATTCAACACAGTCTGTGGTTCATAATGGCCAGTTGAAGCATAGCAACTTGAGCGCGTCTATCGTTGGCATTCAACTAGACATAAATCAGTTGAACTGCAGATTTTATATAGAAAGGATACAAAAGCGCAATGTAAGCGTAGCTCCATCGCCTAGGTCATAGCAAGGTCGCAGCTGCCGGATTTTCATTGTGGTAGTGGGGTCGTAGCAGAAGCGTAACGGAAGCGTAGTAGAAAGCGTAGTGGAAGCGTACTGGAAGCGCCAAGCCCCCCAAATCGTGTGGTTGCCTACGCTTCCGCGCCGATTTGGAATAATTTAAGAGAAATTCAGTGATCGCCATGAACGTAGCGGAATTGTCGTCCAATGGAATGGTGGGGGGGGGGGGGGGGTTAACAGTCATAGAATATTCGAACGACTAGCTAAGGCTCTGACCAGACTGCGCATTTCAGACTGCGCAAATGCACAGACTGATCTGAGCCTTTGCTGGTCGCAAATACCACATTGTTGTAAATCTCATGTTGAAGCACACATATCTTTTTTATTGTATATTTATTATTATTGGTGATTTATTATTGATTGTATACTGACCTATACTTCCAACACAAATACATATATATATTTAGAAAGCAAGTTCTTGCCAAAACTATTATGTCGTTCAAGGGGTATGCCAGGAATTCACTTTATTAGGCAGGTAATGATTAAAAATTAATGGTTGACTGAAAAATACAGCTTTCATATTCACAAATGAGTGTTTGGTCTTTCGGTAAAATCGTGCTACAATGAATTAAATAACATATGAAATATTTATTGTTTAATCTGATATCGTGTAAGAAGTGTTTGTCAGTATAATCAGTATAATATATTATCTAGCGCATGAAATTTGGTACCTAATACATAGACGCTTAGCGAATTCCTATTTAAGTCTGTACATCTGTGAAGTCTCATGAGATCCTTTAATGCTCTCATGCACAACGCATAAGACAGAAAAATGGTTCAGAAAAATAAGGCTCCAGAAAGTCTTTTCAGGAGGGGGTCTAACTTTGACAACATTTTTATTTTTTAGTTGATGAGTGGATCTAAATACCACTTAAATCGGGCCATCATCGTACCGCCAGCGAAACGCCATATAAAAGGCCTTTTGCGAGCAGGCCAATGATGGCCCAAAATTGAATGTTGGCTTGGTAGCTTTGTGAAATTACAGGGGATCCAGACCAGTATTGATAAGAAACCCTATTTTTGTGATTTTTTAGGGGAAGGGGGGGGGGTCTGGACCTCCTGTGCCTCCTCTGGATCCGCCCATGTCAACGTTTTTTCAGGCGGACCAAGACTCTGATCGGACTGTTGTGATGTGCAGACTTGTTTGAATCTTCACTGAAGCATATGCCATCTTGTACCTTATGCTGGATATTAGCTTAAGTCTAAGTGAACATTTTGGTCCCATGGATTCAGACATGAGTGAAAGTTCTAACTTTACAACATCCTGATCATTTGAAAATCAAATCTTAAAACATGCAGTATGCATACAAATATAAAAAAAACAAATTTAAATGGTCAATTGTCTTTAGATAAACTGAAATTAAATCAAAGCAGCCATAAGAATCTGCATAATTCAGGATTTTGTGGCTGACTTTCTGTGGAAAGTCAGCCTCAAAATCCTGAATTCAGGAATAATCCCGAAAACTTTCACCCATGTTAAGAATTAATAAAAATACACTATATTTAACAATTTTGAAAAAACAAAAACAGTTTTGATTTTGACCTATATAGGGTAATATCCTTCTCAAAAAAGTCCTTCTGGGGGATGGCTCTGAGATCTTTAAAAGAGAGACCGAAATTGCACTCATTGGGCGTCTTTCTTAAGCAAGCACACAGTATGTAAACTGAAATAAACATCATGTACCCGTTCCTCCTAGCTCTCGCCTTATAGACATGAATAACAGCACTCATGCAAAACCAGTAGTCGGAAAAATGTGTGTATTTAGGTACATGTACATGTTTCGATTTATATTGCTAGCGATACGGACTTACACATTCGAACAAGGTAAGAAAATGCATTTTATCTATTTTATTCCGTTTTATTCAATGATTCTAATGGTTTCCGCCTTTGCATTTTGCTTTCAAATTGTCAAAAAACGACTTGCTCACAATCAGAGCCGTTTGTGCCAAAAACGAGCTTAAATGCCAGTTTGCATGCTTTTAGTGGAATTGACAATCACATATGTAGATGATTACATGGTTGTAACTGTAAGAGTTACGAAGATCTGTGGAAAAAATAATTTTTATAGGTGGGCCCTCGCAATTACAGCTGTACCAACAACTCTCACATTACGATTTGCAACAACTGGCTATGCACGAGTGCTGTTATATATTATATGTATAAGGCGAGAGCTAGGAGGAATGGGTACAGGATGTTTATTTCAGTTTACATGCTGTGAAGCAATATTCTAGATAAAGTGATAAGTCTGAACTTGAGCAATTGCATTTACAGGAGTCCAGACTATCTGAGCGTAAATGGAGTTGCGTTTTATCCATCAGGCTAATGCTATGGTCAAGGTGCCCATAGGAACCATCTTAGAGAGATCCACAGCACTTGGCTTGGTTAAATAGACAATTTGTAATTATCTTAACTGAAGTCCTGGCATATATCATGGGTACTTATGAAAACCCTTATCAGTTACCTCTCATATTAACTGTAATCTGCACGTTGCCTGATAAACATGGTCTATCTCACGCATGTGCCTTTATGAGGTCATGATGACGTTGCATGTTTTGAATGATGTCGTTAATGAGCCAAATCAACACAAAAATTGAAAATTACGTAAAATTGGTAGTTTGAAGAGTGAAACAATGGGTAAACTGATAAAAAGAATACCAGGTTCGCGTCTTTTGATATCAAGTTTACCAGGCTAGCCTTTGAGAACGCATGTTGAATCGCTTGGCAAGCCTCGCGATGTCAACAAGCATTCTCAAAGCCTTGCCTGGTAAACTTGATATCAAAAGACACTCACCTTGTATTCTCTATTTATAGGTCACTTTGCGTACCCGCAATATACTACATAGTTAATTGAAAAACAACGCATTGAACATATGGCATAAATGGAGTAATGCTATTTTAGCTAGCAAAAGAAACAATTGATGGTCATCTTTATATCTTAGTCAAGAAGATTCTTAGGTCCAGCCTCAGGAAAAACCTCCTTTGATAACACAGTCACTGCCGCCGGCAACAGCCCTGACGTCATCATAAACGATCGTCTGATATCACTTTGTGATTTGGTGATGTCATCACACGAACGCGAACGTCCCTGACCTCAACTGGTTCAGTAAAAGTATCTTCTTCTACCGAACTCCCAAACCCCTCTTGTCTTATCAAATTACCATCTTTTTTCGATGGACTAATTTTATTGTTGTCTGTATCACGTCTTGTAAACTCCTCAGGAATCTTTTTCATAGATTTTACGGATGATGTTGCTTTCTTGAAACGAGCAACTCCCCCGGCGGATGTGTCTTCCTCCTCGTCTGTAGTCACAGAGCCTGTACTAGCACTAGAAACACTGCTGTCTGTATTGGTAGATAAAGAACTTTTCTGAGTAACAACTGAATCTTCATGCACCTGAGCACCAGCCGCTACTGCACGTAATAGTTGTTTCTGGTGTAGTAAAACATTGTCTAGTTTACCGAAGAGACGGTCTAATCTGTCTTTATTTTCCATGGTTTCCATCTGACGGACACTGATGTGGTTCAACATCTCATAACGGAAACTTGAGATATCCTGCTTGATTTCGTCAAAATCTGGAACAAAACAAAATCAGCATTAAAAGTTTAATTTGAGCATGTTAATGTGATTATGATAGATTATTGTAAGATTTGAGGATAAATATGGAAAGACAATACAAGGGCGTCAGCTAGTGGAATAGTTTTATGAAGTAAATAATACAACAGCACTTATGAAAGATCCTCTGTATGGAACAAATGATACCACCTTCTAATTTTTCTAAGAGTACAATTGTTATTGTGCTCATTTAAAGAATCTCTCTTAAGTTTTTATCAATGAACACACGAACATAGATGACATAAGATAAACACAACTTGAAAAACTTTATCTTAAACTTTGCTGTAAATTCCATGAACTGTTTTCCTAATGAATGAACAAACGAATATACAAATGAATGAATGGAAAGACAAAACCTATATAACTCTCAGCATAAATGCCAGGGGTATGATAATGATTTCTAGATTCTAACATATTAATTCAACTCCAATTGAAGTGTACATGTGTAAGAACATGAATATCAAGACAGTTGTAAGAACTGAATCCCAGTGTAAATCTATGATAACAATCTTTTATTTCATATGTCACAATATTGTCAATTCAAAGACCTTAAGGCATATAAATATTAACCCTCCCAACACAAATCATTATTTTTTTCCAGTTTTCCCCATCAAGCATATGTTGTGCATGTGCTTAAATTGAATCCCAGGATATATGTATGATAACAATGTTTTATTTCATATGTAACAATCTATAGAAAGTTTGAAGATTTTTGAACTAGAGTTTTAGTTTGAATTTTCAATAGTCTGAATTAGAGGAAGGTAGACATTTATGTATAATTTACCCTCCCTCCCCCTACACACACCAATATTTTTTTTTAAATTTCCCAATCAAACGTATGCTTATTCATATTGTGATTTAAAACCATTGAAATCTCCATTCAGAAGATTACTGCTCCTCATATTTGAAACAACAACAACACCACACACTGAAATGGTTTGGACAATTAGTCTTAAATAGCCTCACCATAAGAAAACTTGATTTCATTGCATGCAAACAACAAAGGCGCTAATCAGCACGTGCACCTGCGTGGTCCGATCAGTGCCTTTGTTATTCTATCTTTAAAGTATCATATCGTTATTTTCTTCTTGCAAAATGTCTTTATGCTAGCTTGCCCTGGTAGATAAGCATGCTGGCTTGGCCATTGCCTGGTAGCAAAAAGTTAGAAAAAAATTCTTGTGACCAGGGTCAAATACTCACCGTCATTAGCGTCGTTTTCCCTTTGAACATCAAATATATACCGCTTTACTATCCGTTTCATAACTCTCTGCAAAAGACATGGAAGACGTTTAAATCATGTATGCCTTATACCATAAGTCTATCTAAGGAAATATGTGTCTTGGTGCTCAAAAAAGAACAGCATGTGTTTTAATTGATAGTTGTTTATTTTGTTGCTTTACGTCCCAAGTCAACAGCTTTGGTCATGGTGGGATGGTCATTTCACCTAACCACACTTTTTTCTGGGCAAGCTTGAACAAGCAGTTAACCAGTACTTCGTGCACATACTTTTGCTTGTAACTGACAACAACACTTCTTGAATGCTTTTAATTGATAGGAAAAAAATAATTTTCAAGTACACACTCTTTTCCGAAGAACTGCGCATAAGACTCCAATTTATCGTATGTTCTTGTTAATTTTGCCTAATTAACTAGTAATAACTTATAAAATAAAAATATGACTTTTGTTTATACTAACATATCATGGTTATAAACCCCCATTAAATGCGTTTTCCTTGACTTTGCATATTGGTCTGCATTTGAGTAAATTGCCATTTAATTGTACGATAAACATGTACAGTCGCATACTAGACGTTAAGAACATGCCTAATATCTTATAGATTTTGTCCTTTTAAATGCAAAAAATCTAAAAAGACAATTCTTGCTCTTACGTATTGTACTACAGATATTAAAAGTAATTTAATCATAAAAACACAGTCACCATCTGGTGACTGAAAAACAATTAAATATACTTTTTCATTATATTAAAAATTGTTATGAGTTTTAGAACCACGCAGCCTTCATTGCATGTAGCCTGACAAATGTATTGGTCTTAAAGACTAGTTGTTACAGGTTTTGATAGAGGAATCACTTAATTGATTTGAACAATAAATCCAAACTCATATTTCTATTATTCTATTTAGAAAATTATCCATTTCATTTACATAACGCATAATATGGGCTATGACATATTTTTATTAGATGCAATTAACATTGAAATGACAAGTTTTAAATAAAGATGAGGATAGTAATGCCTTTCTAATGCCATTTTACTCTGGTCATATAGGCCAGCTATTTTGATTTTGTGTGTGCCTGGTTGTGTTATTTGTCAGTAACATTTTTACATCTGGCATGTGCTATGATACAATCGTGATTTTTTCTTTCAGGACTGAAATGCAGATTTTTAGCTTGCATTGGATGATGAAAAGCATTAGGGTTCATAATCCCTGTGAAGTCACAAGGTCTTCTCATAAACATAAAAGGCTAATGTTTTTTCATAATTCGGTGAAAGCTAAAAATCTGCATTTTAATTCTTATTTTTTCACAATTAATATTGCCAATCAAATATTCATGCAATATTGTACCAAACCCCAATTTTTTGTCTTATAGAAAAAATTATTTAATTGTTATTATATGTTGGAACAGCCAGCCAGCTGAACACTTGTCAACCATTCTTGGTGATACATCAAGCCATTATGCAAACACCGAAACAAACAAGAACGTTATTGGCTGACGATAACATAATTCCATCTATAGGCATCTATCAGGTCATGTGGTTGTTCAAGTTTTGCAGTGAGAAATGCAAACAGCTGAAATCTTAGGTTTCATCTAAGACATCTACAGTTGTGCTAAGACTAAAGGTAACACCCTTGTGCACAAGGAGTGCACAAGGTTTAAGCTTGGTGTCCACTACTAGTTCACTAGCTAGTTCACTAGAGTGAACTACATAGTTTAAATTTGTTCACTCCATGTGCACTCCATGTCTTACCTATGAGCCAGATGGGTAGTATAACTTTAATCTACCATTTTAATAAATGAAGTGAATAATAAAAAAACATCATGAACTCAGGGCATTTATGTTTAATCATTAAGAATCTGTAACATTTAAAGTTTACAGAATACATTACAAACATATTTTTATAACTCGATTGGTAGAGTATTAGACTTGATTTTCACTAGTTCAAGGCTCATTGAAGGCACTGCGCCGTATCCTAGTCCTCTGCTTATTATAACAGAGAGAGAGAGAGAGAGAGAGAGAGAGAGAGAGAGAGAGAGAGACTAATTAAAAGATCTATTTTATCCATGTTCATGATCGATTCTAAAATACTTAGGTTTATGATGTCACCATTTAGCGAAGGCTCTGGTGAGACTACATGCATATTTAGTTTAGATATTTCGACTTCTCAAGAAAAAAATGGCCGTAGTTATAATACCCGTTGTAATCGCCACATTGGAAGCGTTTCTATTGCATACTCTAGAGACTCAGTGTGAAACCAGGGTCTGATATAGGTACAAACTATTTGCAAAATGGCAAATGGTACCAGCAGACGACAATGTATACCCTTATGCGACTTTTTCTTATGACTAAATTTAGGGTCTCTAATCGAGTCAGTATTGGATCCGAATCACGCCCGATGTTCTGTTGGGCCTGATCTGGGTACAAACTATTTGCAAAGCATACTGTCCGATAGCCTGGGTCCTGTCGTCAATTTTTTGACAATATTTTCTAATGCTATATTCTAAAAAAAATACATCAAAGGTTTCGGTTGTCCGTTATTGATTTCGAATGATATTGACCAAGTAACGGAAAAATAAACAAGAAGAAAAAATGATCAGACTGGAACCCAGGCTAACTGCCTGATGGCTTTATCAGCAAAGGGATGGGATAATTTCCGTTTTCTGATGTGGTCAGCTCTGGCACAGCGGGAGTTTGATCATCTGAGTGAAAAAGCTCAAACTTAAGGATCTATGGCCCAAAGCTATTTGCTCTCATGTTCTTATCGAGAAAGAAATTTAGTGTATTTTCTGTCCTATTATATTTTTACTGAGACAAAATGATAAAATTAAGCAAGAAAAACATAACATAATTTTGTGTTTAGACACTGCCCAAGCTAAGTTATTCACTGAAATGAATAATAATAATATCTGAATCCTGCAAACATTGAAGACTCCTGTCAGACGCAGCATTTTGTCAAGCCTGATCAGGGTCTAAATTGTCTGACAACCACATGCAACAGAATTGGACCGACGCACACGTAAATCTCGGGATTTTATGAGAACATTACACAGGTACTTTCATATTTAACCTATATGAATTATTCCTTGCTCACTGCGACTTTTGTCGTCTGCTGATAACCTTAGTAAGCAGTTTGAACCCCAATCAGGATCAACATTTTGTTGGTTCACAGTTTGACACTGATGTGAATAACTAAGGCGCTGACCAGACTGTCACTCGCGGTGACTTTTGTCGTCTGCTGATAACCTTGGCAAACGTTCGGACCCTGAGCAGGACCAGCAGTGTAGACCCAAACAGTCTGACACTGATGTGAATAACAAGGAATGTGGACCAGACTGTGCGGGTAGTCTTTTTCATAAACAGTAAAAGAATGTTTTGTTGAAACTTAGATTCATTTTATAAAGCCATGTAAATGACATGGTCTTCATCTACATCTATACTTTAAGCAAGCAGCGGTGGCATTTTTCACTAAGAGAATCTAAGGCTCATATAGCAATTGATATTTTATCATTCATAAAAGAGACACTGATGGCAGAATAGGTGCCTTCAAGTTCTAATGCTTCCTTTAATTCGCTATTTTTGCAGAAGTGTGTCATAAATTAATGACACTGTTTATACAAGCAATTGAAGATAATAGAGGAGGATTATAATCGCTTGACTGGTTAAAGCTGCATAGTCTGTAACTTTTGATCTTCTAATTTTAAAAATAATGTTTTTATTTTTCAAGAACACAGTAAAAATACTCAAATTCAGGTAAACATTTTACCATTTTCGTAAATCTTAACAAGTTATCACTATCAAAACAACTGTATTTATGTTAAAATTCAACGGTCTAGAATTATTGGAGGGACGCAAATAATTACCAACAATAGAAATAAACACCTATTTGATAAGATAATTCAATTTTCCATGCAGTTTTCAGCTGTACTGATCATTTTCATTGTGAAAACATAGCTAAATTCTACTTTTACAAATGATTTAAAAAGAAAATAAAAAAATTCGAAAATTGTTCATAGTTACAGAGTATGCAGCTTTAATTATCACACCTTTATTTCTGTCTGTGGTCACTTGACTTTAACCCATTACCTGCTAGTAATGTATTTCGTTCATTTTCTGTTGCTAACCTTTGCAAACAGTTTAGACCTAGATCAGGTCCGACAAAAACACCGGGCCTGGTCTGGATTTAAACTGACACTCTGATAATATTCATGAAAGAATTTCAAAACTAACATTTTAAAACTATATCAGCAGACTACAAAATCAAATGAAAATTACCCAGCTTACAAAGAGTCAGCACAATACATTTCCTCTGTGGATTATGTATTTGGCAAACAGTGGAGACCCAGATTAAAGGCTGCATTCCATCAGGAGTGAGTGAGTGTTTGTGTTTTACGCCCCATCAACAGCCTAGGACAGGCATTTCATTAGGGCCTACATTTTTGCTAAGATAAAAACGACCTACATGGCCAGAAATATATTAGAAATTAAACAAATTTTGTGAAAAGTTATTTATATATACATGTATGATATGGCTAAACTATTATTTCGGCTAACTAGTGGCAAATCAAACGACATTCAAAATACAATTTGAGCCTAGTGCATAAGGACTCCAACAATTTGGCATTTTGACATGTGTAGACTCAGACGAGCCTCTGCAGCCTCCTTTTAAGCTTAGAAACTCCAAATGGTGTTAAGCCAGTAGCTTAACAATCATAGAATACTCAGGCGACTAGCAAAGGCTCTGATCAGACTGCGCGTATGCTGGTCGCACATACAACATTGTTGGAAATCTCATGCAATGGCCCATTTTATACTGAAGCTGTATATTATAATAAAATTGAGCAACTTCGTTTATTTTCTTAAATTTATTACAATAAGTATGTACCCTGATCAGCTGTCACATAACGCGTAGAGTATCACCTATGTTATTCTTACACAATATTGGTGTGCTTGCAATAAACTCTCAATCTTTTAACTCTTTATCGTTTAGTGTCGTCTGCTGATAACTTTTGCAAACAGCTTTGACCCAGATCATGCCCAACAAAACGTATTATTGAAATAATTTTTTGAACAAGTTGATTCTGAAAAAAATCAAAAAAGGGCTTTGATAATGCAATTATCGCTGGAGGGGGGATATTTTGTGATAACATTTACATTTACGCACTCGCTCAAATCGCTTGTAAATTGAGTGGCATGACAGGCACGTGATTGTATGGGTTACATGTAAATAATGCAAATCCTGCTGATCTGTCTGACTCTTTCAAGTTCATTTACGGACATGCAGAGGTCTTCATAACTGAATTAAGAATTGAACACTCACTGCAGTCCAATTTTGTACGTTTCCTATGTGATCTAAAAGTGGGTCAAGCACTGTTCCCGCGCTTGATCCCTGGTTTGCGGTCAATTTCGGCCTGAAATATAGGAGACGTTTTTTTAAAGTTTGTTTGTCTAAAAGTAATTGCGAAATCTCCATGTCAATCCTGCTGATCCGTGATGTTGATACAATAAGTATGGGACGGTCAATTTTGAGTTTTAGGGGTAACAGGTCAACTTTTGTAAATTACCCTCGTGATGAATTCATTTCCTTATTTTTTTTTATTTTAGCAAACCGTCAGTGCAGACCCTGATAAAGAGCTACCGTATTCGGCATTTCATCTGGGTCTTCACTGTTTGTGAAGGTATCTGTCTTTCCATGTCTTCTTCAATACCTAATCAAAATACCTACATGGTGGCTATTACAGAGATTAAACTGATAGGGAGACTGCCTCCAGCCATAATTAGCCAATCAACATATTCTCACAGCAGGTACTGGTCATCAACAGATGTAATCCTACTTATCTAATGGTCCAAGATAAGCTAACATTCATAATCATTGTTTTAAAATCAAGTTTTACATAAGTATAACTTACAAAAATTGTTTTCATACTTATAATCATCAAGCGACCATCTCCATGTAGACCCCCCACCCCAGAGTTATAAAAAATTGATTTACTCTTTATCTCCTAGTTTGGTCTGCTGATAACTTTTGCAACCAGCTGGGGCGCATATTAGGCCCGCCAAAACGTCAGGCCTGATCTGGATCTAAACTATTCGTCACTCTTATTGTATTCCTTAAAAAATTTTTGGAAAAAGTTGATTTTGAAAAAAAATCAACAGATTACAAAAAAACATGAAAACTTACCCAGTTAATAAGGCTACGCAGAATGTGGGTACTCATTAGAACCCAATCTTTGTTTTGAGCAACTAATTATCGTGTAAAAATCGCTGTTGATTACATAGGCGTGTCCACGTAAAAAATCTTACGACAGCTAAAAGCAAACAGAGTAAACAATCAGGAGCATCCTGATCTGGGTCTACTTTAATTGCATAGACCTGTCTATTTAACAACTTCTAAACATTTAGCACTATGATTCACATTCAGTGGACGACAAAACTGTTATAGATACTGGTCTTGATCTACACGTTTTAAAATATTATGTATGGGCATAAGATGGTAAAGGTTTTAGGTTTTTTATATTTACATTGTACTTCACAGTAAATTATTTCGTCGTCTGGAATTTACAAACAGTTTGTACCCAGATCAGTTAAATGAACAGGTGGTCAGTCTTTGTTAAATGGCCAATAAAATGAGACAATAGGAATCTTTAAATCTAAAAATCAATATTAGTTTATAATAAAAATCATCAAATTTAATCTAAAAAAATTCACAATTATTATTAAAGAAAAGAAAATGAAGAAAAGTAGATCATGAGAAAGTAATTTATTTTCATTTTTTAACTTAAAGCACCTCCAAAAATGCATCTGAAAATGTTGTCTGCTGCAGTCGTCTGCTGCATGCATTTGCTTCATTGATAAATATAAGTGTAGAGACAAATAGTGTGGACCAAAATCAGACTGTTACTTATAGGCACTATGAATGGATGAACGAATGAATATTTCATTTATTAAAATTGAATGAAATATAAGGGAATAAAAAGAATGAATGAAATAATGGATGAAAAATATACATGTATTCCTAATTTTATATATTTTATTATAAATTGGTATTCATCTCTTATAATCATCAATGTCTAGATATCAAGAGACGCCTTGTTTATGCATATAAGACTATTGATATGTCTAGTTCACATGGTGTCCACTACCTAGTGCACAATAGTGCACTATGACGTTCACTAGTAGTGAACTTTGAAGTCTAGATGAAGTTTATCTGTAGTGAACACGGAGTGCACTTGGTGTTACCTTTAGTCTTAGCACAACTGTACATAAGAAATATAATAATAATAATAATAAGTATATGTATCAAGTTTATCTCTGTAAATAATATTTGCTGCAAGAGCCACTACTTTTATAAGATTGTTAAACACATTTTCATCACATTAGAGTGATGGGAGTGATATAACGCCATGTATAAGAACCAATAAATTACTAGTAAGATCCTCATTACACCATTCTCTGATTAATTATATAGAATAATACATAAAGGATATTCAATTATGTTTCATCTATATTCCATTTATTTCTTATGTAATGTGATAACTGCATATTTCATGAGAGGCGAAGCCAAGAATGAAATATGCAGTTTTCGCTTCAGTTGATGAATTAGATGGAATATTAATACAAAATGTTGAACTATATTATTATCAAATATGATTTTAAGTGTGACAATTTTTTGCACTATATAACGTCATACACGATCTACATGACGCCATATCAATGATGACGTTGCATAATGTATCTGCCAGCCATCACTGAGACCACAGGAGAAGGAGTAGAGAAAGTGAAAATCTTAGCAAATCCCTGACTATTTTATTACCAAAATGTCCCTTGCAATCCAATTAAGAGAATGAATATCCACATTTTATGCTTTTGTCCACTAGTTAGAAAGTTATAGGCGTTTGAAAATCTGATTTGTGCTCAAGGAAGTCAACTGAAAAAAGCAGAGGACATCCAATTTCACCGGTTAAAAGAATTTATATTTTATATTTTCACATGTGAAATACAACTTTTATTAATATTTTCCCATGTGACATATAACTTTTTCAAATAAACAATTTATATAATCAATATTTTCCATCATTTATTTTCTTGTATATAATAAATATAGATGTTATCACATCTAAGTGTTTTACATTAAATAATTATCCGTAGATAAGCAGGCTGATCTTAGTTAACCAGATCACACATTCAGGGATGGGGATATTTTGTATGACTTACATTGCAATTAATCCATAAATGTAAAGATAATAGTTCCATACCTTATATGTGAGCTTCTCTGCGAATATATTAGGATCTGAGTCACTTCTAACAAAACCGTTTGAGGTTTGTAGTCTCTTCTGGAAATGTTGAATACCTTGGGCACGCCTCTCTTGCTCGTCCCAAGAATGATGAGCATGAGGCTCATTGTTTGGCATGACCTGCGACAAAAACAAACGTATAACTGAAGACACTTACTTTATAAGAGCCTTGTACACTCGATTGATTGACAACAAAAATAGCCAGAATATTTTTCACAGAAAATGATACATTTTCTGCGGAGGAGGCATTTGTTTCAGTCCTCAAAGGGGCTTTATGGATTGGAAAGGTACGGATTAAACGATATGGTCTTAAAACTCTGTTTATGTTATTATGCGCAGATCCAGAGAGTTTTTAGCAGAGGGGTCCAACTCTGACGTTGTTATGTATTTTTAGTTGATAATTGGAAAGATGAGATCTAAATAACACTGACGTGTCGCTGGCAGGCCGATGATGGCCCAATATTAAATGCTGGCGTGGAAACGTTGTGATTTTTCAGGGGATCAGAACCAGTATTGCTATAAACCCTTTATCTTTGGGATTTTTCAAGGGGTTGGGTCCAGATACCCTGTCCCTATCTCTGCATCCGCGTATGGGAAACATATTTTTGTAGATGTACCCCCTCTCATGTATCAGGTATCTGGTTTATCCTTTTGCATAGAACTGTAATCTTGAATTACACAAATCATACACGATTCGTATGCTTGATTAAGGGGGTAAATCTGGTTGTCAAATGCGCAAAAAACAAATTATGAATAAAGCTCATCAGGTCACTAATTTTGTCTATGCCTGTATATTAAATTGTGTATAAAGTATGAAGTTATTATACACCACAGTGATCAGGTCAGGCTGATGCAAATGTAAGATGTACATGTACATCTATAGTCTGTTTGTTAGATATTTAAAAATAGATCAGCTCCAGCAGTGAATTGTTGAGAAATAATTCATTGTTTGGAGGTCAGTTGTAAAGAAGATCAAATCACGAGCGCCCAGCAAGGAATTTGGTAATAACAAATAATCCTACACTCTTAAACCTAAGATTGTTACATGTATATGCAGAATATTCTATTAGTATTGGTTTTATTGGGTAACCACATACGAGGGGCATCCAATAAAGAGTGAGACATTCTTCATAGCCTAAAATATGTGTGTGCATTTAGCTTAGTATAGAAAGGAAGAAGGCAAAGATCAGGAATCAATACAATCAATAAAATACCACACCTGACACAGATCACTACAAGGGAAAGTGACAAAAACACAAGCAAAACACAATAGACATCTTAGCAATTAACGAATAGAGCCAACATGTTTGTGGTTGTTCAGTTGCCATAGTAAATGGGTGTTTCATTGCCACGTTTCTATTACTTTTTGCATACCCACGATTATTCAAAGTATTTAATTTTCCAACAAAGATAGCATTTAGTCTATTAATATCGTTTTTCTACGCATCTTTATCTGTTGTCATCTTGACTATCTATGTTGAGCTATCCACGTTTGTCTGCTAAGTCTTCTAATATTGCCTAGCAACAAAAGTTGAAACTATGTAACACTTCAAAAAGGGAACATGTGAACAGCCAACTGATGTGCTAGCTTTGCATGGGATATCATAAGTCTAGCATGCAAATTCTTTGTGCTATATAAAGTCTCATCCTCTATACTATGACCAAAGCATAAAATCAGGCTTTAATTAAAGCACAATAATAATGTTGTAGTTATAGAATCTTTGTCACATGCTTTTAGAATCTGGACAGATTGAATTTGATTTTGAGCAGCAGCCTTAAAGTACAAATGTGTAATAAATTAATCGCTATAATTGCTTCATTATTGTAGAAAACTGTTAATGGGCAAATCCATGCGGAATATGGTCAGTTCATGAATAATGATGAACTAGTTGGCTTCACAGAGTGTAACATCATGCGCGGATCCAGAGAGAGGGACAGGGGGTGCAGATTCCCCTGAAAAAACACAAGATACAGGGTTTCTTAACAATACTTGTCCGGATCCCCTAAAATGACAAAGCTACCAAGCCAGCATTCAATATTCAGTCATCATCGGCACACCAGCGAAATGCCATCTAAATGGCAGTTTGCTGGCCGACTGATGATGGCCTGCTTAAAGCGTTAATTGCACCCTCTCATCAAAAAAAGTTGCAAAGTTGGATCGCCTCTGACAAAATTTACTGGACCTGCGCACGAACATACAACTAAATGACGTTGACCAGTGCAGTTATAAATTCATACGACACTGTAAGACAAAAAAAGTATCTCTGTATTGAATGTTCATTGCTTAAACACAAACAAATACATTTTAAACTCACTCTAGGTTTCCCTTGACCGCTCCCACTGAATTGTGTATTTGGAAACATCTCAAGGTCAACAACTCGGCCTGGATGCTGTATCGTGTCCTCATCATCATCACCACCACAACAGTGCCGGAAACAAGACCGGACTATATAGAAGATTGTTTTGGGGGACGGTATTATGTTGAAGGGGATAGGCAGTGTGGATTCATCTCTGATGTAATCCATGTACAATTTGCTGCGGGCAAATTTCCACTCTGTGTCTGCTTCACCCTATAAAAATGAAACAAATTAAGCAGTTTAATAATGTAGTAGAATAAAATGCCATGTTCCTTGGAAGTTCAGCAAGCATAAATATTATAGAGGCGTAGCTTGATTTTAAATCAACGTTTTAGCAAGGGATCTTTTAATATAGTTTTTTATATTTTTTTTTCGCGTCTGTGTCGATGTGTTCCTTAACCCTTTGTATAGTTACTTTAGCAAACAGTAAAGACCCAGATGAAATGCAGCATGATGCTGCATTTCATCAGGGACTTCACTGTTTGCTTATTATAAAACAAACTTCAGCGACATAAATTAAATAGAGTCAATGAATTGTATTCACTCTTTCTCAAATTTTCGGCCTTGGGCCTTCTTCAGGATATTAGAAACAATTTTCACAGCTAAGTAGCATCCATGATGACTATTGTGGTATATGTTTACTGTCCATTGACAGTGATGACGTCGCATCACTTCCTGCCAAGTTGCAATCAGATTGGCGTAACGTTAAATGACGTGACGTCATTTCCCGCCAAAAAAGCATATAAGGCCATCAGTTCAACATTGCAAAAGTACTTAAGAGAGAGTACTTTTGCAATGTTGAACTGATGGCCTTATATGCTTTTTTGGCGGGAAATGACGTCACGTCATTTAACGTTACGCCAATCTGATTGCAACTTGGCAGGAAGTGATGCGACGTCATCACTGTCAATGGACAGTAAACATATACCACAATAGTCATCATGGATGCTACTTAGCTGTGAAAATTGTTTCTAATATCCTGAAGAAGGCCCAAGGCCGAAAATTTGAGAAAGAGTGAATACAATTCATTGACTTTATTGTTATTATTCCCTCTGGAATTATTATATTGAATTATTTATGTTTTAAATTAAAATATTTATAAAATTCTACCTGTGCCCCCTTAAAGTACACAATGGGCAATCCCATACTTATTGTATCAATATGTATGGGAAAATATACCAGAATTCTAAGGGTTAGAAAATCTGAACCCACAGGAGAAGTAGCAGACATAGTTGGATTAAGCATATTCATAAGATTTATTGGAACAACTCCCATACCTTCTGATTTGTATACTAGTATATTCTTTCTTCTGGTTTGATACAATAAATTAGTAAAGTCCATTGTACATATGTAAGGGGTGTCAGGTTAAATATTTTTCTCTAAATATTGTATTATTTTTTTTTGTCCGAAAATCTTTTTACTTTAACAAACAGTGTAGACTCTGATGAAATGCTGTATTATGAGGCATTCATCCTGGCTTTTACTGTTTGTAAAAGTAACCATTTATGGGTTTTCTGGATACAAAAAGTTAAAGGTAGGAGTTAACTTTAAGAGGACACAAAATAGCCACCTATCCTAATAAAGCCATTAACCATTATTAATTAGCTTTTGGGTCACTGTCAAGCCACACCCCCATCTGGTTCCTATCTCAGTTAGCTTTACAAGAGACAGGAACATTGCGTATCACGTGGTGATACAGTGACCCAATAGCAATATAAAACATAGTGAAAGTCTACAGGAACTCCTGTAGCTATTATCTTTAATTTCTTTGGTGGTTGAATTTACCTGTGAAAAGATTGACAGCTAATATCAGCTGCATATCAGCTACATCAGGCCTCGAGGTTATAAAACTTCTTTCATGCTCAACTGAACTGAGCACAAAATTTCAACTGCTCATAAAAACTTATCACCAACAAACAGAGAAGTGTATTGCTTTAAGTTTCTCATATGTTGTATTTATCATGCTAATAAATGTTAAAATGCCAACCATTGTTGGCATTTTAACACTTATGAGCAGGATAAATTTTGTGCTCAGCGGAGTTGAGCATGAAAAAAGTTTTATAACCTCGGGGCCTGTTTAGTGGTCTAATCTTATCTGCGAAATAGCTTTGCTCTGCCCACACATTTCATAACACCAAACAAATTAAACTTTTAAGAGAATATAAATACTTTCGATCAGTTTAGTTCATTCCAGATGACCTTTTCATAATATAGATTAGCAAGGTTAGAAGGCAAAATGATGATACATGTATATACAACTGACTTGAAGCATACACATTTGTATGAAATGGCCTGTCAGATTTATGTCCCTTTGACCAGAGAGTTATACAAATTATACAAGATTCATTACCTGTATAATTTCAAACGACCTTGACATCATAGCAATAAGCATATTGAGCAAAACAATCACAGTGGTAATATTGTAGACCCCAAAGATCCAGTAGCCAACTGTCTCAGTGAAAAAGTGACCAAACGGTTCAAGTTCCACTACTGTCGGCTCTCCACGACCAAACAGCGACCAGAACACTGTCCGAAATGTTATATGAGGTCTGGAAATAGAACAAATTATATAGGTTTAACACACCAGATGGACGGCAATTGAAAACAATGATATTATCGACGAACGTAGATAAAACATTAGAACAAGAGTTTTTGATTGCCATTTGTCTCCTGATCGGCGACAAATGACAATTAAAAATTCTTTTTCTAGCGATTTTTGATCCACGTTCGTCGAATGTTAAGAACGTTTTTGATTGCCGCCTATCAGGTGTGTTTAACAACGAGAATAATGTTAAGTACCATGAGTGATAATTTCAGGTATGAGTTAATATTTTTACTCCCATTGAATAAAAAGTAAACGGTTGATAACCATACAAGAAGTTGTTTCTATTTAGAACATTTGAGTGACATTCTGGGTGTGGTTTGGCAGATATAAAGAAACAGCAGACGAGAATTTGGTACTCATCATATAATACGCAAATGCCTCTAATAAACACATATATTGACAAAATCTTGTTCCTAACCTTCAATTAAGTCCATTATTTGGTCATGCGAACAGCAATATGCATAGACTAGCCAGACATTCTATGCTCACTGATGCGATATGTAGAGATCTCGTATGGTGGTCCAAATAGAGCATATAGTCTGAATTTAGACTCTTATGCTGTTTGATATTAAACGAACAGCAGTGTTTGATTTTTCCATTCGTTAGTATCAACAAATAATCAAACCAAAACCTTTGTTAGTTTCCACAGTTTTTGTTGTACAGATGAACAGATTAACAGACCAAACACCACACAGGTGTTAGTCTTAAATACACTGCAAATTAGGGAGCGCAGTGGCTCAGTGGTAGAGTGCTTGACTCGAGACCGAAGGGTAGCGGGTTCGAGCCTCACCGGCGTCACTGCGTTGTGGTCCTTGAGCAAGACACATTTATCCTAGCTTAGTACTGGTTAAACCCAGGAAGAACCGTCCCGCATAACTGAAAGATTGTTGAGTGGACGTAAAGAATCAAATCAAACAAACAAAACACTGCAAATTATGTTTAGAGCCTTTTCCAGATGAACATACTAATATATAATAATGTAAATAAGAATGTTGACTTCTCTCTTGCAAAATACTCCCTCTACAATTGAGCCATAAGAAAACGCCGAGTACATACATGCCAAAATGCTGTTCAGCCTCGGTAGTGACATTATTTTCCACAAGCTCTACGTGTTTTCGGACATCTTTCGGATAATACCAATATAAATTGTGGAGACCAACCATGAAGGCACAAAATACAACCATAAATACAGCTCCAAATTTGAGAATATCCTGAAAATATAGAAAATTAGTATTAAAGAATATTACAAAGTCGTCATGTTTTATTTAATTTAATAAAAAAAATGTGGAAATTGAAATGAAATGTGAGGCCTGCCTAGAAAAGCAATTACACTCTGTTACATGAATACTCTAAAACCTATAACATAAACTACAGATGCTAGCCTAAAGCTTTGTTTTTTTAATTTTGCTAGCATAGCTTTAATACCTCTTGAAAATGAATAAAAAAAGGAGCTGATACGATCGTGCATATGCTCAGGCGTGTCTGCTTCTTTTTTTTTGCAAGCAAATAACAAGATAGATAATGGAATTTATCATGTATACGTGAAGTAAACCATCACATACGCAGGCACAGCTATTTGTTGCAGATAGATGTTAGACTTATGGCTGAACCATTGTTAAAATATATGTTTTGTGCTTGTGCTCTAACGCAAAACCTCTCTGGATAAACTGCATATGGACAGGCCCCTATGTGCAGCCACTGATTGAACAAACATGTCATGAGGTGGGGTTGGATACAGACCAACTTTAAATTGAAACGTCTGATATATCAAAATAAACCGATTGTGAATAAAAGCTAGTTGATTATTCTGCCTTACTATACTTACACTGATCATTTTAGCTAACGATATCTGCATTGGTCCAAACAGTTCATTGGCTGGTAGAACATAAGATAATCTTGTAAAACTGATCACATTGGCAACAGCAAACATCCCTTCGGCCAAATTGTGGGGATCAAATGAATCCCAGAACAAACGGTCTGAAATAAAGTGTATCTTCAGTTACATATATAAATACATCTAAAGTTAAATTTATTTTTATTCTTAAAGTTGAGTTTGTCTATTGAATGTAATTTTCGTGAATTGCCGTAAAAGACATATTTGCCACGTAAAAATTCGCGAATAGGGGATTAATACCTACATCAGTTAACACCAGAGTGAATTTTGCCATTTCGAGAGGGTTTCTATTTTCGCGGAACTACACCTGTATGGTGTTTGGTCTATTATTCTGTGCAACGAAAATTCCCCAATTTGCATTGGGCTGCTATCCATTCTCAGGCGGTGATTTTGCTGTTGTTGATTCTTTGTTGATTGTTCCTCCTATTGTGGGATTATGAAATTGCTATATGTTTTGTTGTGCGTTACTATGCGTCCATTCTAGTTTTGCAAACATATTGATGGGGAAGAGACTGCTAGTCGCTTTGCCTTTTTGTCTTCCTGGTTTCTCATGATTGTTTCGTGGCTCTTTCTCACATTGCCAAGGGTTTGTCTGCAGTTTGTGAATGCGGTATTACCTGATCATACGTATTTACTATTTTTACAGTACCTGGTAAAGTTTGAAAACTCAATGGTAGGAGTAGAGAACATTGTAAGCACCTATAAGAAGACTACTCCTTCCGGGTTAATCAGGGACATTTACCATTTTACATGATGAACATACATACAACAATCAGAAGGTGGATAAGGTTTGCTTGATTATGTTCTTATCTCTCTAACTCTGCATACGAAAGAAATATAGACATATTTTGCATTTGACACTCTTTAATGGCATCTACTCTTAATTAAATTTTATATTGTATCTATATATGTGCATTACATTGTTTGTCTGCGGTTATGGTTTTGTGTTTTAACTATTAGATAATCTGTGGTGGTGATTTGGCCTGTTATTTATACATAAGGCACCTACCACACCATATGGCCTAGTGGTGATATTGTTGATGTTCGTTTATTGCTTGCTGTTTGTGAGGGTTATGTGTGTTGATCCTTATTTTCAATGCAGTCCTTCGTGTCATTTCTGATTGTTGCTGAGAAAGAGATGGCTAGTTTCTTTACTTTCATTGTGTTCTATCTGTCGTTTATATGTCTGTGCTCTGTATCTCTTAGCTGCGGTGCTGTGTGTTGGTCTATGCTGTAGGATTGGGCCATTTCCTTGTCATATCCATCTGCTTTTGAAATGATTATACAAAAATGACAATATAAGAACATTAAGAGAATTACAGACCAGAGACAATGTGGTTCTTAAATATAAACAAAAACGTCTTAATACCAGAAAAGAAGAAAATAAGATAAGCTGATGAAGGTAAGATCAGGAAATCCCACAGACACCCACTACAGACCAAACTACGCACCGTGAGGAAAAGTCACAGACATTAGGATGTCAATTAAAGTAAAGCAACCGGCTCTCTCTTTCCCATAAAGATGATTGCAAATCAGCAAGGACACAAAGTATTGCATAACAAAACATAACTCCACACCACAATGGCAGTAACAATAAATCAAAGTTGTCCCATTTCCAATGTGAGAGAAAACAGAATACATCTTATTCAAGTATTATGGGCATGAGAGTAGTTTTTTTCTATTAACTTCAAAATGAGTCTCAATGAAACTGAGGCTTTTGTTTACAAAGTTTGTAGGTTCCCCCTGTGTCAACAGGATCGATTTTAAAATTAATAAGTTTAAGGAAAATATGCTCATAATGATTAGCAAAATGAGTGTGTAAATGGGTATGTGTTCAAAACCCCACCAACAGCTAAGGTCATATGGAGACAGGGCTATGGCTTAAAGTTCCACCTGACAGACTGGATGAGCTCGGGATCAAACTCGGGAACCCTGGGTACAAGGCTGGTCCTGACAGGCACATAAGGTTGAAAAATCGTCATATCATGACGTTGCATTGACGCCAATATAACGTTGTTTAAGGTTTTGTGACTGCTGGGGTGGTTTACAGCAAGCACAATGAGAGTATCTTGTTTAAATCACAAAGCTAACAATCAGAAAATTAAAAATTAGGACAAATTATGACATAGTTGACCAGTCAATAATTATATTTTCATAGTATAGCTGAATGATATATCAGAACACCACTTGGAATAATTTGTTTATAGCATTGGCTAATTGAAAGAATGTCACAAAATAAAAAGCTGACTTAGGACAACTGTACTTAACCAGGGCATAGCTAGGCAAATAATGTCAATGACTGCGATGTCTGATTGTTGGACAATACGTTGTAATTGGTGAAAAGAAATACACTGACCGCTTTTCATTAAATCTCAAGGGATTTGGAGAACGAAAAACCAATTATTGTGAAGTATCACCCTGACAAGGAAATGAACATTTCCTCAAAAGTTAAAAGGCTGGCTTAGAAAACAAAAATATTTACACATAGCTTTATCAATCACTGAGCTTTAGGAACATCAAAGGTTAGTTTCGAGAACTGGATATAGTGGCGGGTGGCACTTGGACCTTTTGGCCTATAAGCATTGTGCGTGTGTTCTTGCACATTGTCTTACTGTTGTGCCAACCAAGAGTGACAGTGATATCGGTTTACAATCGTTAAGTAAAACAGTAACTTGTACACTCCACTTGAGCTAACGCGAATCGATAGATCCTTTGTGTATTAATCCTATTCTGTGGATAGGATTAATACACAAGTGATCTATCGATTATAAGTCCCTGATAACTGTGTAAACAAAACATGACGTCATTGTCATTCTTGACTGGCAGGACAATAGTTGTGTTGATATGAGTTTTGATTTATTCTATCATAATAAGTAAGGGTGCAAATATCAGGAACCGATACAATCAAGTACCACACCTGACCCAGGATACCAATGGAAAAGTGACAAACTCACAGCAGACACCACAAACGAGAGCCAAGAGGTCAGCCCTTTCCCAGCAGGTGACCACAAAGCACATATAAATAGACGCGCACAAAGACATAGCAAACACAAGACAGAACAAAAACATAAAAGATCCACAAAAGAAGTACCGCCTTGGAACGGTCAGTAAAATATTTTACTGGAGGGTTTAAACCGGATTAACCTTCACGTTCAATACAACTATGTTACCTGCAATAAGCCAGTAGAATTGTTCTTGAGGTTCTGTACTACCGTTTTTGAGGCTGGACCACGTGGTTTCATCTTCAAAATATGTGATTGCTTGGTTTACCTGCAAGGTAATACATATTTGTGTCTTATGTGTTTTTCAATAATAAAACGAATTCCTTTTGATAACATATTCTGTTTTAGTTCAAAGTAGTAGCTTTTGTCAATGTATCATTTTATATACATTTGCACTTTAGTACTGAGGTTGAACATTGCAGAAATTCCAATCTCTTCAAAATTATCCATTAATACAGTACACCAGTCGACCTGGTTTCCTCTTTCCCCAAGATCTCTTTTTTAAATTGAAAGTTAATTGCTGTATATCATCAACATTACAATACAAATTTTGATTTTTGAATTTTTTCTTATGATTTCTAAATCAATTAATATTCTCCATGCTACTTTATCATAACCAGTCAATGACATAGTTTTTGAGTGGAAGTTTAAATAAGGAACACCCCACACACACAACATAGTCCCCATGTTGGTGTGATTTGGGAAACAGTCTGATCAATGTATATATTATTCGTGTTTTCAATGGTGTTATCAGTTAACTATATAAAAATAATTAGAGAAGAGGAATAACACACAATAATACAAACAGTAACATTAATTATTCTCCTCTCGTTTAATTCCAATTCATTCTTGCAAAAGATTGCATTTAGTATTTGTCCAGTCTGAAAGCTCTGATTTTTTCTCTGCAGTCTCTCTAATCTGGGTCACTGGGTGATAAGTTTATTCTTATAACATGGCCCTTTGGATTAGCTAGAATCTTTTAAAATGAGCCGTTTGGCGATATAGTTTGGGTGTTTACGTATTTAGATAATCAAGTACGTTTCTGCAGTACATTGTTTGCTAATTTTGGTCTTTGGAATGTTTCTTTTTAAATACTTACAACACATGCTTTGGTGTAGATCTGAGAAAAAAAACCTTTTAAATGCAGTTCAGTGTCGGTCTTTCCTATTGTTATGATCTTTTGAGACTGAATTCTTTCAGCTCCATTAATAAACGCGAAAACTCTGACCTTGTGGACAATGAGTTATCATGACCTGACTGTACTTGTGAGGAAGCAAGTGCATAGAAGCGAATGCATGCACAATAATCAATGTGTAATCTACCAGTGATCAAAAAGATATCCTATCAAAAAATAGGAACTTTCTAAACTCTAAAAGTGCATAGCACTTCTTCCGTAGACGGCAAAACATGTTAGGCATTTCTTTTAAACATAAAGCATTAAGCATGTTATTTCATGTCAATCATCTGCTGTAATATCATGTTTTTGTTTTCATAGGCAGTGAAAAAAAATGATTGTCTATCTGCTGCATCGTTTAATGTTAATTACGGGTTTAAATCGATGCTAGAACTTGAAAAATGAGTGTAAACTCCAGTTTAATGCCAAACAATGAGTAAGTAATGGTGCAAAGATCAGGAATCGATACAATCAAGTACCACACCTGACCCAGGATACCAATGGGAAAGTGACAAACTCACAGAAGACACCACAAACGAGAGCCAAGAGGTCAGCCCTTTCCTAGCAGGTGACCACAAAGCACATATAAACAGACGCGCACAAAACATAGCTAACACAAGACAGAACAAAAACATAAAAGATCCACAAAAGAAGTACCGCCTTGGAACGGTCAGTAAAATATTTTACTGGAGGGCTTAAACCAGTTTTACGGCGCCAACCTCACCCTTAATTCTAATGTGGACCAGGACACATTTGAGACCATTATAGTTCAGTTTATCGAGTGCTTGATTCCTGCCCAAACCATCGCTGATTCGAAGCCCTTTGTAAAACACATTATCCTCATGCCTAGTACTGGCCTGGAGGTTATAAAACTGGAGAACAATCTCAACTCAAAATAAAGCGCAATGATTGGTTGCTTGCGGACACGTGTCCACAAGCAGCAAATCATTGCGCTTTATGTTGAGTTTGAGAATGAACTAAAGTTTTATACCCTCGAGCCCTCCTTCAATTTGGGAAAACGCCCCAACATGGCTGAAAAATATTGACTAAGACATATAGCGTCAACTAACGCAAACGAACAAAATGCCAGAAAAAAATCAAAATTATGGAATTTGCGCATGGTAAGAGTAGAGTGATGTAGACTAGTAGGACTGATACGTTTTGATAATGTAATTGAGCTGCGGCATGTGATTTCCAACAATGTTGTATTTTGATTAGCCATTTTTTTAGCCGATACATTACAAATGGAGTTCAGTCAGTAGCTAAACAGCCATAGAATATTCAAGCGATAAGCAAAGGCTCAGATCAGACTGCGCATATGCGCAGGCTGGTATGAGCATTGGCTGGTCGCACATACCACATTGTTGCGGCTCATATGGTAGACTGAATAATTCCATAAAGACACGTTTTACATTCGACATGTCTTTAATTCATACAGAGATGAAACAAGTTACATAATACTATACTGATTAATCAATAATACTACATAGGCTCTCAACATGCGAAAATTAAAATTTAGTTTCGCAATCAGTTTAATCCGTCCGATCAATTTATTTTTCAACGCTTTAATTGGATTACACTTTCTTTATTATTATTAGCTTATTGCTTTTTACTGAAATCCAGCAAAGTAAGCATGACACTAGATCTATTTAATGTATATATACAGGATAGTCTGGATTTTCTGTCTTCACTATTGACATATTGGTTGTTTAATATTATTATGCCTATCGCTATGAGGCTTCCTACTGTACAATTAAAGCTTAAATGGCGTCGTACGTCTCTGGCAACAAATGATTAGCTGAGTATACGCAATTTTTTCTCTGATTTAAAATATCCTGGCCTTGTAAACATTGTTTATTTTTATTTTAACAGTTTTCTAACTGTGTTTAAGTCTTGCATACGTGGAATGCAGTAGTTTATGTCAGTACATGCCACCCAGCTCATCATTTGTTTCATCAAAACGTGGTTATATGTCAACTTTCAGTCTACCATATGAGCCGCGATATGATATGTCCAATAATGTGGTATGTGCAACCAGCAAAGGGTCAGACCAGCCTGCACATCGGCGCAGTTTGATCAGAGCTTTTGCTTGTCGCTTGAATATCATATGACTGTTAAGCTACTGACTGAACAGCATTTGGAACTTTTAAACTTAAAAGGAAGCTGCACAGGCTCGTCTGAGTCTACACTTGCCAGAATGGCATCTTGGTGGAAATCACATGTTGCAGCTCAATTATATTATAGCAAAAAGCATCAGTCCTATAAGTCTATATCATTTTACTCTTATCGTGCGCAAATTCAGACATGTACTGACATACACTGCTGCATTCCACGTATGCAAGACTCAAACACAATAAGACACTGTTAAAATTAAAATAAACAATGATAAAAAGATGCAGACTTTTCTTTAATATGCTTAAAGCCATTAAAAACGCAACTGGTACAAGTGTTATTTTTCCTATAAATATCAGCTTGATACACTTTGTCTTTGTACTAACAAGCGTCCCTAACGTAGGAGAACGTTCAATTGCACACTTCTGCCAAAAATGTTGGTGAAAAATGACAAATTCATTAAATTGTTTGGTAACCATATCAAATCTTGAAATTTTATTCATCAGCGTGCAAGTACTGCGTTTCACTCAAACAAACAAAAAAATGGTTTACAACACAAAATTCACTTCACTAGAAGGACCTAAAATTTATGTTTTAAATTTCATTTTTCGTGAAATTTCCCCAAAATTTGAAATCACTAAAGCCTCAATTAAACTGAATCATTTAAAAATTGGCATGCGAAAGTTGTAAGATCATAACCTATGGTTATCATTTATCGCAATATTTACCGTCGAAAATATCGCATTTTCGTTAACTTCCGGTTTTCATGCCAAAACTTTGATGACCATTTTGAAAGTCAAAACTTCAAGACAAAATCTGCTGCGTGTGCATAGAAAGTAGAGCAATGTTGAAATTTTCTGGAAGTTTGAATCCAAAAGAGCAATTCATAATGAAGATATGATATCCAGATTTATAAGGTGATTTTGCAGTTTTTGTGTTGAAGTTTGGGTTGTGTTTCTTTATCAAAAAATACATTCTGGCATTTCTGGACTGCTTTATCTGCACCAAAAGAGTATTGGCTTGATATCGCGACCATAGGTTTATGCTTTTATTTTATTAGAATGATAAAATAGCAGTAAATCTCGAGTAAGGTTATACTGTAAAAGTTGCGTTTTTACTGGCGTTAAGTATAGTTAATTCAGACTAACGTTAGGTGAACAGCATAGCGTCGAAATATCTGGTGTGGGCTTTATTAGAAACATTGTATTGAGACACTTTCTAAGAGCACCATGATAACACAGGTGAACATGATAAAATAAAAATGATCAGTTTTCTCCTATTTTATCCGCTCATTAATAGATTTCCATGAATTGAATATTTGCAAATTGTTCACGTTCTGATGGTTGCATATCAGGATATGCACTGGTTGTCATGATAAAATCAACAGTCCAATTTTACTTGCCACTCCTCAGAATAAGCACTGCCCGATAAATGCCAAAAACAATTGCAGATTTCTTACGTAAATATGTGCATACATCCTAGGTACAGACAATCACTACCACACAATGTACATAACAAAATCAAACAAGGAATAAAGATTTAGTGTTACCTTTATAAGTGTGAGAAATCTTAGTGTAAATGACGTTATATACAAGGTGAGCACAGCAAAATCCAAGTAATTATAGAGAGCATCAAAATAGTTGTATATACCATCACTATACACTTGCTTTAATTCTTGCCATAGCATGCCTGTTAAATAAAAGTATTGTAAACATTATAGATACCATATACTATTCTTATACTTGCTTTAATTGTTGCCATAACATGCCTGTTGAATATAATTATTGGAAACATTGAATGGTTATTCTTCAAATGAGGGATAATGTTACGGTACAACTGATCCATGTGTAAGATGATTAATTTCTTTGCTGTAACAATATAAAGAAAAACAGATTTTTCCACATTGTGTCTACTATAAAGCAAAACATTAACCGATATAAGCCTAGCGTCCATTTTGTGGGACATAGGCAAACAATGCAGACCCAGATCAGACGCCGCAGGATGGGGCTTCTGATCAGGGCCTCCACTGTTTGCTCACAGAAGGTTCTCTTCAATTTTGAACCAAAATGAAAAATACGACCCAAAAACCCTTAAAACGGAAACGGACTGGCCCTGTTGATAAGAACGTGAATTCCATTTGGCTTATATGGGTTAAAGGACACTAAATTGAGAAACAGCCAAAGTTAAATTACGTACACGCCAATATGTCAGTCTTTTAAAATCGTCAAATTTTGGTGCTGCGAATAATAAGTGTTTTTACAGATTTACATTACCTATAATCCAAAGAGACAATATAAGGTTGATTGTCTGTGGTTGGAAAGCCCTCATTCTAAAATCTGGTGGAAGAGTTGAGCTCTCTCTTAAGACCACTGTGGTCTCCTCCCGAAATTTCTTGTAGTATGTATACTGTGGATTGAAGAAAGAGATATTCTTCTGTGCTGAAGGGTTCTCCATGACACTGGAGGTGAGCAACATGATCAGGAAACCAACAAATGACATCGTGTGGCCAATAAATTTGATGCAAGGATAACGAAGGAAACGGCCAACCTAAAAGTAATATGAGCATTACATAAGCAACAGACCTTGTGTGAAAAAATGCCGTTTTAAATTTCTAGACAAGAATGGCGACGTCTCAGTCAACGAATAAATCAGCAAACTATTGACTCACCGGCGAGAGCTATTGACTGGCGGGCAAATGGTGACCAGACACTGCATGCTAGCTGGGCATACTTAGAGGATCTTACGTGAGTGCTCATGTTTTATTGAATTTATTAAACTAGTTGGGGGAAAGAGATAAAATGCAAGGTTTGTCGAGCATTTTATCTTCTTTTTCAACGAGTTTAATAACTTAAAAAATATAAAACCACGAATGTCATATGACATTAAGAATACTTTGAAATCTCATTTCTGGCGTAAAACGTTAAGCTTTTGTCGTTATGTACGCAACGTTGTTACGGACGTCATAATGTTTCCCTTAAATCTGTTAACCACTAGTGGTTTATCGATTTTAGTACATGGCGTTATTTCACTCCTAGATGCGACGCCATTTGATAATTTGCATTTAAATACCAATTTCAATAAGAAAATCAATAATGTGCTTTCAGGCTCCGTGCAGCAGATCTGTTGTTGCTCAGAATTTTATTTATTTTTTGTTGACCACTTTATGTGTGTTAATATGCTTGGTCCTAACTTCATGATACAAGGATATGTTTTCTTTCTAGATGACAATCAACTCTCTTGGGAAAGTTAGATGGTTACAGGTTACAGGCTGAATTTATTACTTGTATACGTAACGTAATAATTAAACGTCCGTGTTCTATTTTGTGCCACATTGCCCTCGTTGTGAGAAAACCTCATTTTGCGCGCAGCACGACCGACAAATAGTGAATTATTACTCAACAATGCATGCACTAGAGCTGATCTATTTCAATTCTAACACGCAGTAATCGACGAAAACGCAGCTGAAGTCTTCAGCTTCTCCTAACTTCTCGGCATAGCACTGAAGAATTCGAGTGCTCATTTTTGTCAAAGTTGAATGGTACATTGAGCTTACTGTATATTCAGACATTTTGCGAGGGTTTTATTTTCGCGAAACTTCGCTGATGCGAAATATCGCGAAAATGAAACCCTCGAGAAATGGTAAAAATAGCTCCACCGTTTTCTGATGTAAGTAAATCATGCCCCAGTTGCGAATTTCAACATCGCAACCATGTCTTCTAACGCTATTCAGGAAAAAAACCCTCTCGAAAATTTCTGAATTTACAGCATCAATACTTACCTGAGATTTTGGCGCTATAAGGTACATAACACACATAATAGGATAGAACAAAGTAACCATAATAACCAACAGGGATCTGAAGAACCAATTTGATCTTTCAAGGGCACGGAGGTCACTGTACCATATACTCACTAACTTCTGTTGGCAACTTGGATGTGCCACAAACTGAAAAAAAGTATGTACATTAACATTCGTGGTTAATACGGCAAAAATGTAATGTGACACTTTAAGCATTTGTGAAAAAAACCTTGCTTAACCATTTTCATTCTGGATACTGGTAAACAGGTACTTTAGCAAACAGTGATGACCCAGATGAAATGCAACAAGAGGCGGCATTTCATCAGGGTCTGCGCTGTTTATTAAGAAAAAAAAACAATCTTATGTGACAAAGATACATACGTTTTTGGAAATATTGACCAGCAACCCTTTAAAATACTAAATAGACAAATCCATACTTACTCGTATTGTGTCAATATGTCTGGGATAAACTACCAGAGTGAAAAGGGTTCATATAAACAAAACAGCAATATTGTTATATGCCAAAGTCAGCAATATTGTTGTATGCCAATACAAGCAATATTTGTATATGCCAAAATTAGCAACATTGTTAAATGCTAAAATCGGTAATATTGTTGTATGCCAAAATTAACAATAATTGTTATATGCCAAAATTAGCAATATTGTTGTAAGCCAATATTAGCAATATTGATGTATGCCAATAATAGCAATATTTTTTAAACGCTGTATGTCTAAAATTAGCAATATTGTTGTATTCCAAAATTAACAATATTGGTAAATGCCCAATTGCTAATATTTTTGTATGTCACTGTTCAATGCCAAAATAAGCAATATTGTTGTATGCCAATATAAGCAATATTGTTGAGCCAAAACTAGCAGTGTAGTTTTATGCCAAATTAGCAATTATGTTTTATGCTTAAATCAACAATATTGTTGTATGCCTACTCAGCAATATATTGTTTCTATCTAAGGACGAGAAACATTTGATTTGCCTTTTAGAAATTATACTCAGAAGAAAAAGTTTAGTCAGTATTTATGTTTTCTCATAAAATCAACAATACTGAATATATCGTTGTCCAATTGTATACATGGGTTGTTTTAGCATCGTTTATTGTGCGACCAATAATGCCTGTATCAACCAAATTCCAAAATACACGACGTGCACGTGCTGCGGTAAACCGGCAGGGTTATTTCTCATATTCATATACTATTTGATATGGAAAGAGAGTTGTTCTTATTGCAATAATCCGGAGAAAATTCAGTCTAAGCAAGCTTAAGTCGCCGTCTAGGCTATCAACAAATTACAGAAATAACGCGTTTTGACTTCTTGAAGCAGGTATACGTGTTGCTGACGTGCCATGCAGTTTTGGATGTAATGAACAAACAATTTATCGTCTGCAAACACGTTTTCGACAGCCTGGCAGTAAAAATTACAAGCCTCCGCCAGGTACACCACGGATAACGACGCTACTTGAAGTTAGGGTCATAGTGACGTCAACATGACGTAATCGCTTGATGGCCGCTTGGAAACTTCTTAAACACCTTAGACCTGCAATAAGTACGAGAAATTCCGTCTTTACTGCCAGAAATCGTCTGGGGGCGCTAGACTGATTTTTGAGTTTTGATATGACCCCCTTGTGTAAATTTGATGAAGAAAATGGGTATATTTTCAGGATATTTTGTTGAAAATGTTCTCATTAGTAAGAAGTTAAATAAAATTCATGTTGAGTAAGGTTTTTGTCAATATTAAGACTGCCTTACGAAATCATTGCACACAGTGTCTGTACTGACTAAACTTTTTCTTCTGAGCATATTACTTTAGGGTTTGCAGCTATCAAGTTCCAATTTCTATAACAATGACATCCACATTCCATATACTATGCTGGCAGAATATAAAAGAAGAAACTAGCGCAGCAATTATACCAGGGCCTTCCTGGACAACATCCCCACATCCTTGCGAAAATGCTTGAACAAGCTTTAAAAAGTGTTCAAAAACTGTATGAGATACGTTAAAAGCTCAAAGTCAACATCTTCAACAAAGATGTTATTGAACACAGATACGAATATGCGCACCAGTGCAATGGAAAAAAAATCAACAAAATTGCCCAACGTACCAGTCTTTTGGTGTGCTTTTCATAGGTAAATATGGACCCTAATGCTTTGTTGTTTTAACACATAAAATGTGTTGCTGGCAAACTGTATTCACTTAACATTTGCTTTCAATCATAGGCCAAAATAAACATTTTTAGCGTAAAATTGTCAATATTTTCTTACAGTCTTAGCATATGCTGCGGGTGCTTAAAAGAACCGTCTCACTGAGACGATTCTTTTGAGTACCCACAACATATGTTTTGGTTGAGAAGTTTTAAATCACACACTGGTAATTAGAGGCATGCTCCTTAAAATTATCATGTGCATCTGAAGTTCACTATTTGTGTTACGAATGATACAAACGACTATTAAGATCCTCTTCAATTGATTAAGGAAGGTCTTTTCATAATTAGAACAAAGCTTGGCACAAAAATCGTTGTTACCGGCAACGACCCAATTAGGCATACAATATGTTAGCCATGCGAAAGTAATTGATGATTTCTTTACGTGCTGAATGAAAACATTACGAGAAGTGTTTGACAGGGCTGAGCTCAAAATATTGACACTGTTAAAGAGATGTATAGAAACTTCCTGCAGGTACTTTCAATTTAAGATGAATTTAATAGAAAGTAAAGTTCATATTCTACTTTAAATGGAGGGTTAACCTTTCAGAACTTTGATATAGGAATGCTTGCTTTACTCTATGAGTAAAGACCCAAAAGTAAGTGAGTATAACTATGAAATGCCATAATCTCACACTGCAAATCAACCCACGACACCACGACGAAGAGAGGCAGAAGACAAACCACATGACGCCAAGAAGAGAATTAAAGTAGTAAAGTAGCTCTCTCTTTCTCAGCGCGAGATGATTGCAAAACACTACAAGGACCAACAAGGACCAAACACGAAAACCCTTTTCTACAATGAGAGCAACATCAATAACAACACAACCACCACCTTAGAGTGGACAACAGCCGAAGTCACTGATGGGTTTAAATTATTTACACAAAGAACTTGCTCAACCACTTGCTCTTCCTCTCTCTGATCTTTTTAACTTCTCTCTAAGTTCTGGAAGTGTTCCACATATTTGGAAACAGGCTAATGTTACACCAATCCATAAGAAAAATGACCCATCTGATGTGTCCAATTACAGGCCAATCTCTCTTCTAAGTACAGTCAGCAAAGTTTTGGAAAAAAATGTGCATAAATACCTTTTCAACTTCTTTTGAGACAATAACGTCATTACACCCTTTCAATCCGGTTTTGTCCCAGGTGATTCTACTGTAAATCAGTTAATAGATATTTACAACACATTCTGTAAAGCTCTCGATGAAGGTAAGGAAGTTCGCGCCATATTCTGTGATATAAGTAAAGCTTTTGATAGAGTTTGGCATAAAGGTCTTCTTTTTAAACTCAAATCTGCAGGTGTTTCTGGATCGTTGCTGACTTGGTTCTCTGATTATCTAACTGACAGGAAACAACGGGTTGTTTTGCCTGGTGTAAATTCTTCTTGGACTTCAGTTAAAGCTGGAGTTCCTCAAGGCTCTATTCTTGGACCTCTCCTGTTTTTCTTATATATTAATGACATTGTTGTAGACATTAACTGATCTATTAGGCTTTTTGCTGACGATACTAGCTTGTATATCATTGTTGATGACCCCATACAGGCTGCTGAACAGTTAAATTTGGATCTGGCGAAAATCCATCGCTGGGCAGAAAAATGGCTAGTGACATTTAATCCTATAAAATCAGAGTGTATCCTCCTCTCTAGGAAATGTAATAAACCATATCATCCTCCAGTTCTGTTGAATCAAACCCAAATTGCCGAAGTTAACTCTCATAAGCACCTTGGTATTATCTTTTCAAATGATTGCACTTGGCATGAACATCTTGAACTAGTCAAATCCAAAGCATGGAAGCGAATCAATACAATGCGTAAACTAAAATTTCAACTAGACAGGAAATCTCTTCAAACTATCTACTTCTCCTTTATACGTCCACTTCTAGAATATGCTGACGTTGTGTGGAATAATTGCACACAATATGAATCAAATGAATTAGACAAAATCCAAAATGAAGCTGCTAGAATAGTTACTGGTGCAACTAAGTTAGCCTCCATCGATTCTCTACATACGGAAACAGGCTGGGAAACACTGGGATCAAGAAGGAAAACTCATAAGCTAACAATGTTTTATAAAATGAAAAATGGACTTAGCCCTGGTTATCTTGCGTCTCTTGTGCCTGCTACTGTTGGCAGTATGTCAACATACCCTTTACGTAACTCTTCAGATCTACAAACATTGCATACGAATTCTCGTCTTTACTATACATCTTTCTTGCCCTCTGCTGTCCGTGATTGGAATGAACTTCCAGAGCAAACTCGCAATTCTCCAAGCCTTAACATCTTCAAAAACAGACTGAATCCTAACTTGATCACACCACCCCGATACTATAACACGGGTAAAAGAATTGGTCAAATCTATCATGCTAGACTAAGAACTGCATGCAGTCCTCTCCGTCAACACCTGCATTCAAAAAATATAGTTGATAGTCCCTATTGTACTTGTGGTGATATAGAAGATACTCATCATTTCTTATTTGTATGTCATCAGTTCACAGACCTTAGACGAGACTTAATAAACTCAGTGTCAGATATCTGTCAACCTAATCTTAACGTTCTACTCTGTGGTGATATATCACTAACTTTTGATCAAAACAAGCAGATATTTGAAGCAGTACAAGAATTTATAATTAAGTCAAAACGCTTTGAATATACATATTAATGTTCCAATAAACCATTGAATGTGTATGAAACATACCTCAATGTCTGCAGTAATAGTACCATTTAAAATACGTTTGTGTATACATATAGCGATGCTCCAATATCACACCACATTTGCAAAAATCATATCACAATGTCCTCAACAATATCATATTATTCAAAATACTGGTACATTCACAATTAGTTGGTTTGACGACTATTCTGCAAGCTGGGTACATAGAGGCAATGACCATCACCCCCCCCCTACCCCCTTAGAATTACTCATCTCCAACCCCCGTGGAGACAACAAAGATAACTGTAATTTGTAAAATATTCATTCCCCTTCATAAAGTCGAAATTCATGCTTTGTATTAAACAGCAGTTTTGACATTACAATATATACAGCTAAACCTGGATAATTCCAGTTCGAATTATCCAGTTTTTTGCTGTATTGTCTTTACATTCTAATGTCAATTCAAGTCATACGTCTATTGTATTTCTAATAGTGAATAGCTGGGATACAGATTTACAAAAGTCAATAGACTTTCTTCTGAATCTCTTTTTTGCATTTCGAAATGATATGTATGTGAAGTTATTGTATTATATGTACACATGTTGTTATACAAAAATGAAATAAAAGTTTAAACTAATTGGGGCATGTATTACCTACATCAGTAAACGGTGGAGTGATTTCACCATTTCGCGAGTGTATTATTCTTATGCCTATCCTCGCATAAATTTTCGAATTTTGCTGATAGAGACAACATAATGTCTCTATTAAAACAAAATAACGACAATTATGCAACCATTGTTTGATGCTTAATTACAGGTAAACATACCATTTGAGTTACAACTTTTTTAATTACTTAATGTAAGCATATAACTCAAATGCTCGGGTTCCCCTCAAAAGGCAGATCCGCATTCAGCATCACTGAGTGTTTGGACGAATGGTAACATAAAAACTTGTTAATTAGTTTCTCTGATATGACGTTTACTTGGTTTGTACTTTAAGAAAGCTCACCAGTCATTTTTATTGCTTTAAGCGGTTTAAAGAAACCATTCAATTAGCCAATTTAGAATCATTAAGAACTTCTAATTTAATTGTTAATATTTAAAAGACATAAACTATTTTGATCTTAATATTTACGATTTCATCGATCAAGCTATACTTTGCCTCAGCAACGTTTTCTTAAATTTTGACTTCCTTGTCAGAAAACCAGTCTCCAGGGTTTGATAAGGAGCATTCAAACACGACCCCTATATTGAATGGGAGCAACAACGAAGAACAGAATGACCGCCTTAAAACAAACAGTATCCACAGCAACAGCGACCAGGTTGCTTTGCCAAATCTGCGCCCTTTATTCCGTTGTTGTTCAAGCTAATTCATTCTTTAATTAGTTTTAAGGTTACTTGATTGATCTATAATCATAGAAAACAATAAACCAAAATACCTTACTGAGCTCATAATCAACAGTCAGTCAGAACAAGAGAAAATCACAAGTTAAACCATGGTGGGCCTAGCCATAGACACGTATTAGGCGTCAAACCTACGACGAAAGCTTTAGAGAAGGGTCCATATTGAGTTTAAAGCTTGACCCACAACGATGCAATAAATGAGATAACCATAGCTATAATTCGTGATTGGGCTTATAAGTAGTCAAGCATTGAGTGTGATGATGGCACGTTTCTATTATATTATCATACGATTTTGATACTTATCGCTTATGTGCAAAAGCAAAGGAGGCCCACGCCGATGTCTCCAGCGGAACAAGAGGTTTAGTTGGTCCGATTCTTCATTCATATCCACACTTTGTCTGCACAATTGCACAAGGTGTCTCGAACTTTCGTTTCTCTACAATGCGATAAGTACCGCAATCGCCAATCGGAACTGCCTCGGCCAATTCCACAAAATTCCGTGGAATCAGACCACAAATGTACATCGAGGTTCTTCTTTGATAACGCTGGTAATATCGTGACGATGACATAATATAACGTGACGCTGACGTCACAGAAACCATGCTAACACAATAACAAGACTTAGTGTGATTCAAGCAAAACAAGCAGCTAAAAATGAAGTTTATGCTTTTTCAATAAAATATGGCTATAGCGATATTTTATTGAAAAATACATAAACATTATTTATTCGGCTGATTAAAATTTATGGGTAACAGAGTAATCGATTTTAATTAAAGCTGAACCCACATTCTACAGAACTAATTTTCCATACGACATTTACGGCTAACAAAATGGAGCTTTTTTGGTACATAGTACTACGCGTAATGCTTCTTATACAGACTGGTCTCCTTTAATAGCTTGCAGCAACGGAAGTAGAGCTTTATCAACGAGGGGAACCAATCTAGCTCCTTATCTACACCCGAGCCATGATTCGATTCTCGAATTGTGAATGACTTTCCCGAATGCCCCAATCGCATGTGCTGGCTTTTTCATAGTTACATTGTATATTTACACGAAGGATGTAATTCATAGTTTTTCAAGTCCAAAAACAAATAATTAATGTCAGTCTAGAAGTATAAGATGATTGTAAAACTATTAAGGACACCACTGTATAACTGAAAAAACATATTCTAACAAAAAACATTGGTTTTTAATTTTTGATTTACAATTGATGACTTTACCTTTTTCTCGTTGTATTGTAAGGCCAGTTTGAATCTTGCGAGACGTTCATACGTTTCTTGGTCGCTATCCCGACCAGTTTTGTTGATTAGTATCTCCAGCTCGTCGTGACCTCTGACCTTATCTAATAACTTCACAACATAGGCGCTTAGCTGGTCCGCTAACTCGAGATAGTCAGTCTGAATAACAGGAAAAATATGTAAGCCAGTTCCTGAGATGATGGTACTAATCCACAAGGTGGCCAATCACGTGGTTAGCATGATTGGGTTCATGGATTTCCTGAACCAGTAAAATCGCTCATAACTCTCATAAAATACTAAGTAAAATTTTATGAGGTAAAGTGCACCCCCCCCCACAAACTTTTCTGCAAAAGGCTGTGTCAAAGTTTCTTCTGAGTGTGCTGTAGTTTCCCAGATTACCTCGAACAACTGATGAAAAATGGAAGATTCTCCGCGATTGGGTACACACTTCAGTTCTTCACGATATTCTGGAAAACTGCAGAGAACCCAGGAGAAACTTTACACATTCTTGTGCCGAAAAATATGAGTTTTTTGTTTGCACTTTTCAGTATGAAATTTGACTCAGTATAACGAAAGTTATGGACGATTTTCCTTACCTGTGATGTCCAATTACCGTGAACCCAATCAGGCAGACCACGTGATTGGCCACCTTGATCCAGCCCTCCAGATAAGAGTGCGATATTGAAAATTATCTTTCCTATTCCTCAACCATATTTAACATGAGCCGCGACATGAGATTTCCAGCAATGTGATATGTGCAACCAGCAAAGCCTCCGATCCGCCTGAGCATACGCGCAGTCTGATCAGAGCCTTTGCTAGTCGTTTGAGTATTCTATGAGTGTTAAACTACTGACTAAACATCATTTTGAGTTTCTAAGATTGAAAGAAGGCTGCACAGGCTAGTCTGAGTCTACACAAGTCAAAATGCCACATTGTTGGAAATCACATGTCGTGGATCACATACATTGTGTGTACTACAAAGAGCCTCTCAATGAGACGGTTCTTTTGAGCACTTAACACAAATTTGATGGGTAAGAAACTTTTCACAGTTTTACACTTATGAGCATTTCTTCTCCTCCTACGGATAGTTTAATATTTAAATACCACCCAACAACCCTACAATTGGAAATTGATTCGTCCAATTGATAAGGATGGGAAAATACATTCGACATAAATGGGTTACGCTGGTGGATAAGAAAATGATTACAGTTTTATGCTCACGCTACCAGCGCAACTGGACCTATAATAGAGTGGAAAATAAGTAACCCATTTATGCCTAATGGAATTTCCCACCGTTATCAATTGGACCAGTTCATTTCCGTTTTAAGGGTTGTTAGGTGGTACTTTCCATTCGTAATCAAATTTGATAGAACAATCTGTAAGCAAACAGTGGAGACCCTGATCAGACGCCGCGATCTGCGGCGTCTGATCTGGGTCTGCACTGTTTGCCTTTGTCCCACAAAAAAGACGCTAGGCTTATGCACTTTGTACGGTTGGTTCTTCTGCCTTTCACTGTTGGATTAAGAACATTATCATCCTAAAACTGATTTTGCTTAAGGTAGCCGCTGAATACAAGGCTTCAAGATAATGGCGTATACCTGAACTACATATATAGCTTCCTTTTATTGCAATCAAACGTCATACGTTTACTTAAAAAGAACCGTCTCATTGTTCTATATAGTACTCACAAACAAACTTCATTAGAGAGAAAGAGTATGGAAACGAAGTATACATTTGAAACACTTTAAACAACTTAACTGGAAAACAGATGAACAGGAGACCTCACAAAGCCAATATAAAGCATAGAACCATTAATTAATCACCTATTAGTGGTCTTTTGTGTGAGATCCTTAGATTAAAAGACAACACTGTGATAGAGCTATTTTGATTGATAATCAAATCAATTTCTCGTCTTTTCATCCAGTCTATTTGATGATTAGTTTCTTTGAACTTCTGTATGCATTATCATCTCTATGCCACTGATGCCAGGGTGTCTTGCAAGTCGTATAATGCCTTCTAATCATTAATAAAACCTGTCGATGACTTTCACCCATATGCACCTACCAGAATAATTTGAACTTTAAACGATCAAGGAACTCTTTGGTCATTAATTCTTAGCATGCTACATGTAGCGGCGACTGTCGTCGTTGCTGATAACCTTTGTAAACAGTTGTTGAATCACGAGACTCTGTTGAGAAATTCAACATGCGTTCTCGAAGCCGAGCCTAATAAATGTATCATGACAGAGAAAAAATCAAATTAAGAAAGGTGGCAAAGATCCGGAATCAATACAATCAAGTACCACGCCTGATGGGAAAGTGACGAAACACAATTAAACATCACAAACAAGAGCCAAGAGGTCAGCCCTTTCCCAGCAGGTGACCACAAGGTAGCAATAAACAGACAGAAAAGCATGAAAAACACAAGACATAAATAACTCAAATGATCCACAAAAGAAGTACAGTCTTGGAACAGTCAGTAAAAATATTTTACTGGAGGGCTTAAAACCAGTTTCACAGCGCCAATCTCGCCATAAATTCTGATGTGGACCAGGGCACAAATCACTCAAAAAAGTATGACCGAACAAAGGTACACGCAAGGGCTCATAACCCACATACAACCAGAGCCTTAACAAAAAAGTACTTGTCCAGTCTAGCTAAAGATAAGCATTAGACACAACCCCACCAACAAAAGTGATAATACCTACAATTATTTGCACTTCATTATTCCATCCATCCCTTTCTGGTTTAACCCTTTCCCGCATAGGCTATTTTTAGATCGTGACATCATTTTCTTTTTTAGACAACATTGAAAAATTCAAGACACAATTTAAGTTAAGTTTTGAATACTTTTGAAAGGTTATGGAAATTGGAGCATTTGCTCAGGCTCCATTTTTCGTAATATTTTCAAATACATAATATTTCAAAGGCGCCAAAAGAAGTTTTTATGGAGTAAAATGATAACTCTTTGTCTATTAGTTGTTTCTGCTGATAGCCTTTTGAAACTGTTTGAATCCATACCAGGTCCGTAAAAACGCCAGGGTCCAAATTGTTTGACACTTTGATGGTATTAATCAGCTATCCCGTCACTGTATCCCCGGTCTCTTGAAAAGATAACGGAGATAGGAACCAGTTGAATGCGTGGCTAGACAATGACCTAATAGTCGAAAGAAAAAAAAATATGTTAGCTAGGGCCTCCCTGCTCCCCGCCTGGAATCAATCTGTATATCACATGCTGTTCTGACTGCACCACTAGAACGCTCCACATGCCCAAATCAGCGAAACTTTATCTCTCTCAAAATGAGGTCGAGGTCCTCAAGCTCAAGCTTTGCCAGTAGCTCGCTTGACCTTACCGTGCCCACAATAATTAAGCCAGTGCATAAGATTTCCGACAATGTGGTATGTGCGGCAAGCAAAGCCTCAGATCAGCCTGCGCTTACGCGCAGTCTGATCAGAGCCTTTGCTAGTCGCTTGAGTACTCTATGATTGTTAAGCTACTGACTGAATACCATTCGGAGTTTCTAAGCTTAACAGGAGGCTGCAGAGGCTCATCCGATTTTACACTTGTCAAAATGTCAAATTGTTGGAAATCTCATGTAGAAGTGATAAAAAAAGTTGGTTACCTTGTAATATTTCTCCACCTTCGCAACTGCTCTGAGTTCCCTCGCCAACTCAAATGCTGTTAATATAGGATCTTTACTGGACAATGAGATATAGGCACCACTGCTTAAACCTTTGTAAGCGTTAAGTCTAGTCTTAGCTAATCTGAGCTGATCGTATTCCAACTTATTACTACACTCTTGGCAATTACAATAGTAGTGATGCGGTTTTCGTATCGTTTCTCCGCGCAACAAAAGAAGCTGCACTATCTCGAACTGATTTCTCTCTGCCGCGAGAATGAGCGGAGTAATATCCGAGGAAAACGGCGAATCTTCACTAGCTGTGTTAAAGAAATGGTCCGTTTCACCGAAATGTTTGTGTTCCTTTTTCATACCCTGGTATTTAGGGTGCTTTAGGATGGATTCTGCGATCTGTTCGTGTCCTGCACTGATTGCCTGTAGCAAGGCTTCATAGATATTGGAGAGGTTGCTCCGGTCAAGCAATAGTTCCACCACCTGAAATGTAAAACATACACCTATCAAAAATCTCTATCAATTTTATAATTTTAACAAAGCAGATAGGAACAATGTGCCACTCAGTCGCATGCAAATTGTATTCAAACTTAAAAACTTTTATCATATGACGACGCGTCTGGGAGTGAAATAACGCCATGGCTTGAAATCGATAAACCACCAGTGGTTTACAGATTTCAGGTAACGTTATGGAATGATGTGTTTAACGTCACGCATAAGGACAAAACTCTTACGTTCTCACGCCCAAAAAAAATATTTCAAAATAATCTTTTTGTCATATGATAAATAGAATCCGTAACATTCGTGCTCCTGCATTATGGACTTTATTAAACGAATTGAGGAAAAAAGGATTTTGATTGCATTTTTTTTTCAATTTAAGTACAGGGGATTTCAAAAAAGTCTAGCCAACTTGAAAAAACACCCAATCCCAGATTTTTGCATACGAACGATTTTTTATGATTTTTTTTAAAAAACTCATTTTCCGCATTTTCTGAAATTTTCGAAAATATTCAACTTCACATACTAAAATCATTGTATGCACTTTATTTAATGTAAACATGTTAGACTAAACACAATATAGCTTGATCAGCCCATCTTGTAACGGTTATTCTTTCAAGACTGGTGTCCGCTATCGGTTTTAACGTGAAATTTATTGGTCATTAAAATGGCATATGCCAAAGGTATTTTTAATTTTGCAAATAAAACAGTAAAGTCTATTCATTATAAATAATCGCTGAAATTTTCAATGCTGTGCCACAGATAATAAAGCGTACAGAGCAATACACAGTCGGTATGCAAATTGCATGGTTAAAGCTAAAAACTCTTTGATTAAGCTGCTGATAGCGACTGGCTTCATGTTAATGTAGAAGAGAAACAGAGAGTTCAATTTTCATTAAACGTTTGATTATTTTTCATCTAATATCACAGATGTTTTTAATAGCTTCAAACTAACTAAAATATAAATGAATATCGTATATGAGGAATAATTTGAACCACACTACATGTAAAAATTGTGACTTTTTGAAATGAAGGTACCTTTACTCGGATTTCGTCCGTGCAAGATCTACTAGTCATTTTGAAAGGTCATTATTTTCAGAGTCTCGAAAAAGCCTTGACTGTATTTATGGAATTAAAATTTTGTTAGAGCGATATTTACTTTCTGAACAGGCGCAAAAAATGTGTAAGTGGCCACTTATAACTTCAGTTCAGTGTATGTTATAGTCCACTCTTTTATAACGCAAGACTATCATTTTGAATTGGTCAAGAAAAGAAGGCTTTTCAATGCTGTTTTTTTCTCTGAGGTGTTCTCAGAACATGTTTTGTTTGAGATAAACCCTATACGCTGATCGCTTTTGGTTAAATTCAAATTTGTATGTTTGTTTATTTATATCTGTTAACATGCATGTGTGTAAATAAGTCAAATAAAATATGTTTAAACCAATTATAAATATGGAAGTATGGCTCTAATAATTTTTCAGCGCAGTTCATTAAAATAAACTCCCATCATAAAAAGATTGGCTATATCATTAATGTATTGCAACAGACTGCAACAGACTGCATGCTTGGTGGTCAACCCAATCACGATTGGCAACTTTGCTTTCCTCTATAATTGCACGCTGGTTGGTTGGACTTCAGACTCTATGACGGTTCAGATTTAAAGACTTATCTTTTGATGAGATGGTAGGGGCCTGATGCTTTGGCTGTTTGTCTGGCCCACCGGGGTTTACCTGATGATTTTCGTTTGCTCCGTTATTCAGTTTTATTTACTGTTGAGTCCTTGATTTATATCTTCTGGGAGATGATGCATTGATACGTTAGGGGTCTTTCCTGCAAACCAAATTTCTTTGTGTCTTGATCCACATTTGAATTAAGGGTGAGGTTGGTGCGGTGAAACCGGTTTAAGCCCACCAGTAATAGTATATTACTGACCCTTCCAAGGCGGTGCGTCTTTTTAGTGTCGTTTTTGCTAGTTATGCTTTATGTTGGTGTATGTTGTGCCGTCGTGTTTGTTCCGTGTAGCATTATGGTCACCTGCTGGGAAAGGGCTGACCCCTTGGCTGTCTTGTTGTTGTGTCACTTTCCCAAATGTGTCCTGGTCCACATCAGAATTAAGGGTGAGGTTTGCGCTGTGAAACTGGTTTAAGCCCTCCAGTAAAATATTTTACTGACCGTTCCAAGGCGGTACTTCTTTTGTGGATCTTTTATGTTTTATCTGTCTTGTGTTTGTTATGCCTTTGTGGGCGTCTGTTTATTTGTGCCTTGTGGTCACCTGCTGAAAAAGGGCTGACCTCTTGGCTCTCGTTGGTTGTGTATAACTGTGAGTTTGTCATTTCCCCATTGGTATCCTGGGTCAGGTGTGGTACTTAATTGTATCGATTTCTGATCTTTGCACCCTTACTTACTTTGTATACATCTCTGCAAGTTTGAAGAGGAAGAACATAATTATCATCATAAAACGTATATGTATCTAGAATGAGTGTAAACCTCATTTATGTGTATATACAAAACAAATAGAAATTTATCTTACACTATAAGACCACACCGACCTGTAGATGTAAAAGGGCAGCCATTGTCTCAAAAAGATGGATGGACGTTAAGATCTATATTTAAGAATAAACTCTTTCTAAAGCAATGTTTTTAAGCAGCATCAGAATGGTGCTATTGATTTAGCTAACAGGCGTGGCTCATGTAAGAAAGAATGGCCTTGAATATTGATGTTTTCTTTATAATTCCTCTCATGTCAATGACAAATAACGGAGTAAAACATTGCAGTCACCTGGATATCTAAGTCTTTTTTATTGATTAATATGTCCCAATTTGTAATGCTATGATAGTCATGGTGGAAATTTACGTGTCTTGGTCCAGAACTACATGGGTTAGAAAAACCTGTATTAAGCGGCCACTCAAAATGAAGACCAAAATTGGTATTCAACACCGATTATCGCTTAATGTAGGTCGAAAATATTGCATTCTGCAATACTTTGGACCTTCATTAAGCTACAATTTGTTATTAATATCTTTGTTTTGCCTATTTTTGAGTGGCCGCTTAAGACAAGTTTTACTATATGTGACGAGCTATACATTTTACACCAGAAAGTGTCTGTGAATGTATTTTCATTTGCTACAACTGTCAAAGTAAGTAACGGTGCAAAGATCAGGAATCGATACAATCAAGTACCACACCTGACCCAGGATACCAATGGGAAAGTGACAAACTCACAGTTAGACACCACAACCAAGAGCCAAGATGTCAGCCCTTTCTCAGCAGGTGACCACAAGGCACAAATAAACAGACGCATACAAAGGCATAGCAAACACAAGAAATATATTGCAGAGACATATAATCCATATTAGGTACGGTAAACCCTGTGTAAAATGGCCACTCTCATAAAGACCGAAAATTGGTTTTCAAGACCTATTATCGCTTAATGCAGGTCAAAAATGTTGCAGAATGTTCCAAGGGGAGCATTCTGCAATACTTACGGCTTCATTAGTCTACCATTTGCCATTAAGACCTTTGTTTTGTCTGTTTTTGAGTGGCCGATTTACTTTGGTTTACTCATGCGAGCTGAACATTTCTTGTACTTCAACAACAGCAGAATCTAGGGCAAGATTTGGTACCAGTAAAATGCATTTAAGCCCCCTGGTAGCTTAGGCTGCTGTCCGTTCTTAGGCGGTGGTTCTGTTGTTGTTGACTTTTTGTTTATTGTTACTCCCATTGTGAGAGTCTGTAATTGTTCTATGTTTTGTTGTGCGTTGCTTTGTGTCCGTCCTAGTATTGCAATCATCTTGATGGGGAAGAGAGAGCTGGTTGCTTTGCTTAATTTGTCTTCCTGGTGTCTCGTGATGGTTGTGTGGCTCTTCCTCACGATGCCACGGGTTTGTCTGCAGTTTGTGACTGTGGTATTTCCTGATCATACTCACATACTATTTTACTATATTTTATGTGCAAAATTCGTAGAAATCTTCTCATGAACACCTAGGCCTTGTAGTACCTTAATTACTTTTGTATGGAATGGTTACTTACAAGCCTGTGCTTTTGATCTCAACGTTTCGTATTGACTGCCAACTAATTGGTCTTTATTTCAATTGTGTTACAATTTTAGTATGGTATCATACCACAAGAGTGTAGGACCCCTTACCTCTAGATGTTCATTTCCGACGGCAAGACGAAGTGGTGTTCGCCCTAGGATATCACTGAAGTCCACATTTAGATGCGGGTTTTCGTCCAGTATTCTTTGAACTGTCGGTATATCTCCAAACTCTGCTGCGTAGATGAAATCCTCTTCCAATGTGGATAACTGAAAAATGAGATAATTTAGCCGTGACATGTGATTTCCAACAATTTGACATTCTGACAAGTGTAGACTCGGACGAGCCTCTGCAGCTTCCTTTTAAGCCTAAAAACTTCGAATGGTGTTCAGCCAGTAGCTTAACAATCATAGAATACTCAAGCGACTAGCAAAGGCTCTGATCAGACTGCGCGTATGCGCAGGCTGATTTGAGGCTTTGCTGGTCGCACATACCACATTGTTGGAAATCTCATGCACTGGCTCATAATATAATGCTGAGGACCATGCTACGGATAAGATAATAAGAATCCATCATCAGTGTGAGGATGGGATAGAGAAATCAATCCAAGGATCACCGATTGGCATCACGAGGCTTGCTGAGTGATGACAAACGGTGATCCTGAGGGACGGGTTTTCTATCCCATCCTCACACAAATAGTGGATTCTTTTTCTTGCTCACCACTATGTACCACATTTTATATTGAGAAAAGATGAAAAAGGCTTCCAGAATATCATGAATTCGCTGAGATGCGACATGGTGACGTCATTTTAACATTACAATGACGTCACAGATCGACGTGGGGTCAGCTCGCGGTCGACGTGCGTATATTCGTTTTTTGAATTTTCCCAGGGTTGGTATGGGTATGTGAGGTAAATAGAATCCATCATTGGTGTTCAGTTGGGACAGGAAAATCCCAACCCGAGGGCCAAAAATTCCAGTGGGAAACGAGGCCTGATTTTCCTGTTCTAATGTAACACCAGTGAGGATTTTTTTTCTCACATACCATTTGGCGATGTACTGTATAATATTTGTTGGTGACGTCACAGCTGATGTTTACAAAGGCGCGCGCTATAAAACAAAAGTCAACGTGTTGTCTGCCAAAAATAAACAGCTGGTTGTTTTGCAAGAATGACTTATGAAGTAAAAATTGTTTGAGGAAAACAACTCTTTTTTACACTACGCTGGAACACTTGGCTCCTTTAGTCCTTGCCCAAAACGATGTATTAGGTAAATTCACACTGAATTCTAATTGTTTAAAGCGTTTGAATAACGGTTTGAAGACAAATCGTTCAATTTCATGAGTTTATACCAAGTGTGCTTTAATAGTTGTAATTTCAATATTGAAAACAAAAATCCTATGAAAGAAAGAACTGATCAACAATTCAACTTCGTTTTCCGTAAGAATACAGCGATACGCCTCAAATGTCTCATGTAGATTATCTCGCATTAGCATCCGGCCTCGTGTAGCTTATCTCGCATTAGTTATGCTTGTCTCACATGGGCAGGTATGTGTCATAGGGTATATTTAAGTAACCACCTTTCCCTATCCTTACCTTCCAAAGGCCTGCCCTATGTTGTCAAATGTATATAGTTTAAACGGATTATATAGTGTGACGGTACCTAGGTAGTTGTAGGTAGTACTTTTGGTAGGTAACTGTAGGTAATATGTAGTGGTAAATTTCCGCTCAATACACAAACACATAATCATTGTTTACACCTTTTGTGCTATACTGCATAGCACATTTCATATAAACCATTTGACATATTCATCTATTAAATATATTATTCATATATATTTTGCAGGTTAGTAGCCTTTGCCATATTCATTGCAAGTCATTTTAGTCATTTAGGTGATATTCACCTTGCAATATTTGCTTTATTGTTAATTGTGAAATTCACTCATGCATATGTGTATGTTGGCCAATTGCGTGTATGTAAATAACAGCTTACACATAACACATAATCATTGTTTACACCTTTGTTCTATACTGGATAGCACCTTTCAAGTTTGTATAAACCATTTGACATATTATTATTCATATATACTTTGCAGGCTTCTTATTGAAACTCATTTACGAAAACCCTTGTTTGGGTACAGTGTGTGCACATAGGGACAAACGTCTTGCGATATAAGGTTGACATATTTCGCCGACAGGGACCACTCGATCGCGTAGGCATTAGTATGTGAGAAAGAATGAAGAATTATCTCAAATCGGTTATAATAACGGAATCCCAATCTGGTGTGAGAAAAAAACAACATCAACATCAATATAACATCTGTATATATATAGCTCCTGGACGACATTGTTGTCAAACTGCTACATTTTTGTATGAACTAACATGTCTTAATTATGTACTGAGCCTTTCTCTGCTTCCATACGATGTGCACCCCAGAGGCAAAGGCCCAGGCGAGACTGTGCATATGCGCAGGTTCGTCTGGGCAGTTGCTGATCGCCGATGCGAACAGTTCGCCAATGCTATAAGTACTGAAACCTCGTGTGTCGCCCATATGGTTAACACCATCACTGAATGTTATATAATATTAAATCATATTTTTGTTTTTTGCTGACCGAGAATGCTGTTCAGGTATCAATCGGGTCGAAATCGTGGTATGTATGAGAAATATAATTTATTCCAAGCATCTGTTGCCAGGACAACTAAAGAAAAAAGACAAATAATTGGATTATTAGCAGCTCTACAACTTCACAAAAAGAAATAATGACATATCAGAATGAAAGAAAAATATAGCTGGAAAGCATAGGTCTAGACAAACTAGATTTTTGATCTAATAATAATGAATAGTTTGTTATCTGGCAGTTTCAACATGTGTTTTTGGTGCTCAAAAGAATCATCTTCATCAAAAGAACCGTCTCATGGAGATGTTTTTTTTGAGCATCCACGACATACATGTATGTTTCTGTTGCAAGATAAGAAAAATTAATATTTAATAACGCATTCTTATCTGGACGTCTCCCAGGATGATAATTAATGGATATATGTATTCTTTGATGTTCGCCAAGGCTGAGGCCAGTCTGAAGCCCCTTGAACGATTGAACATACATGCGCGGATCCAGAAAGTTTTGTCAAAGGGGGTCCGAATTTGACATTGTTTTAGTTGATGAGGCTCTATATACCACTATAAGTGGGCCATCATCGGCCGGCCAGCGAAACGACATTTAATTGCCGATGATGGCCCAACACTGAATGCTGGCTTGGTAGCTTTGTGATTTTTCAGGGGATCCGGACCAGTATTGCTAAGAAATCCTATATTTTTGTGATTTTCTAGGGGTGGGGCCCCCTGTCCCACTCTGGATCTGCCTATGGCACATTGGTTCATAGTAAAGGAAGTTCCTTATGTTCACAATATTAATATTCTTAACCATAACCCCTAAACCGGTACTTTGACAAACAGTAAAGACCCATATTAAATGCAGCATAATAATGCATTTCATCAGGGTCTGCACTATTTGCTAGGATTTAAAGAATCTTCAGGGAAAGAATACCTTAGAAAAATGTAAATATTGCTGGTTCACTCGTGATACTTTTTTTCAGAATTCTTATTAAAATCAATGGTATTATCCAGATGAAAAAAGCGAGTATGACCAGGGAATGACACAATCGCAGATCACAGACCAACCCATGGCGCCACGAGGAAGAGACACAGAACACAAGGACACACTCACATATTTACATTTTCGAAGCAAGCCTTTAATGAATCGTTAGATTTTTTGCAACCGTTCATAGCCTCATGAACGACAAACATTTGATTGACAGCTGCCAAGCTCACTTGGAGGTGCCATATATTCTTTGAACATTGAGCTTCTTCGCCAGAAGTGACCCTGGTGTTGTGATTGACAGCAAGCCACACCCAAGTCGCACGTGCAAAACACGCCTCTTGTTTGCTCCATTGGTTTTCCGTGTTCACGCTGGCTGTTTCGCTTTTCCGTTTTACACTCCGTCAAACCCGTTAATACGATAATATTCTATAGGACTTGGTGCACCTGCTAAAATGCTAATTTATTGTCAAAAAGTATATTTCAATTAAATGAAAAATTAAATTGACAATTCCCGTCATTTAGCTTGCATTCATTAAGGAAATCGCAACGCTGTGGTTTATGGTATTCGTGACGTCGCGATAATTCTGAGACAACCATAATTTAAAAAGTCACAGTGTACCAATACCTTTCATTATGAGCGCAAAAAAGTTTTCGAACCGATGTTTGCTCTCGAAAGCAAAAGGGAAGAAAAATCGAATCGTGAGGTTTAAGGCCTCTGGCAATGTTCATTTCGTCTAATGACGTCATTTACCTTTTGGCGTAATTGGTTGTTTATGTATCCTACGGAATAGGAATAACCAAAATCTTTAAGTGCCACCAGATACCCATCAAAAGACAAAAATCCCGGCATGCGCGAACGTCGTCCTTCTGTTATTGCAGTTTGAAAAATAAGAATGACCATATGCTGACGTTAGCAAAGAAACGCTACGCCTAAGAGTGTGATTAAGCGATTATTTCCGAAACCGTTTGTAGGCATCTGGCTACTAGCACAACGTGTTTAATTTTGAATTGAATTAAACTCAAATGTGTCAGACGACAATTATTGAAAAAAACACCAACGTCGGTGTTACGTCAGAATGAACAGCATGAGCAAGTCGAAATTATGGCAAATAATGGTCCATTATTACATGTGTACATGCACGGGCATAGACAATGATAAAGGAAACATCCTTGAATCAGAATTGAATCAGAATTGTGGAAAAAAACTGTGAATGTATAATGGTGCGTTTCTAAAGTGACTCAGTATATATAAATTCAGAACTGTTTTGTTTCTTAAAATATGAATAATTTTACAATTTAGATATTTATAATAAATTTAAATATAAGCAATATATTCAATTTTTGGTCTGTTCATGGAATCATGAATACTTCGAGTCTCTTGCAAAGTTAACGTGAAGCCCTTCGGGATATAACAAATGTAGAGGAGAAGTTAGAAGACCAGAGCGGAGATTTACTTTCTCCATGTTTCGCTAGTTTACAATATAAAAGAACCGAATGGAAAACTGACGGTTTTCAGACTATTTTATCAGGCCTCTTTTATAGATTAGGCAAGACCCTCATAAGATTTCCTTTCTGAGCCGCGGCTCTGTTTAAGAAGTTTCCTACCCGTATGTTCATGTAAGCGTCCTGAATTCTGTTTCGTCCTAATGGGCTTTACCACATATATTGATACAATTAGTATGAAAGAGTCAATTTCTTCTTATTTAAGGGGTTGCTGGTCAAAATTTCTAGAAAATGATGTTTTTCTGTCCTGAAGCCTGCTTTTATCTTAGCGAGCAGCGTAGACCCTGATCAAACAATTATCTTGATTGAAAAATCTCAAAATGTGACTCCTTTTCTTGAACCAGCCAAGGCATATTGTATCAAATCAGAAAGAAGAATTCCTTAGTATACAAATAATTAAGAATGGGTATGAAGGAAAATCCTACCGCTTTCCCATTTGCTTTCTCCGCGGCGAACGTGAGGCGAGAGGCCGCTCTTTTTGTTTTAGGTTGGATACCAGCACTTTCTGTACTACCCTCATTTTGTCGAGCTGAAAATAGAAAAGAAAAAAAAAATGTTTGGAATTATGCAATAATATTGAGTCAACCTTTGTGCTAAAAAAAGAATTCAACGGATGTATTTGCTTCAGAAAAATGACGTCGATATGAAAAGTAAAAAACAATGCAATGACAAGTCAGTGTTTCGAGCCAAGAGATCGCAAGTCAATTTAGCAAAACGAACAGTCGAAAATTAGAGACTTCATCTTTAACTTTCGTTTCGTCATATGATAAAGAGCTGCGTGCATTTAGGGGCTATTTTGGCCTCCTATGAGGCAAAAAAAATGTTGTTGTTTTTTCACCAATGTTTTTCTTATTAGCTTATTAGAGCAATATCCTAGGTGTAAAAGTCTGGTTTCAATGTGACTTTTAGCGTTGCTTTGGTAATAAAAATGGCCGCCAAAATCGGTTTAAAATTTGAAAATGACCATTTTGGAGAAAGTTTGAGACATTTGACTGAGAGGTCAACATAGAGCACAAGCAACGACCAAAAATATATTTAACAGATGATGAGAAGTATCACGGCAAACAACATATTAAAAAGTGCTTTTGGTATTTAGCTGTGCTGATATCAAATTCTTAAAAATTGGTCTATACCAAAAGCCTTAAATTTTGTCAAAAATGGCAATATCTCTAATATAAGCCTATTTTGGCAGCCAGTATTGTTACTATAGCAACGGTAAAAGTGAAATTAAATGCCAAACTTTTACACTTGGGTTATTCTTAACCAATCAGAAGTAATTGGTGAAAAGCAACTTTCAGTTTTTGGCTCCAGAGGGGGCCAAATCAACCCCTTAATGCACGTCTTTGTCCATAATTTCAAGTTCGGAAGTCAACTTTTTGATTACGCATTTCAAACGTTCGAATTGAAACTTCAACATTTTGTCTTCTGGACTCAAATAACGTTTAGTTTCAACCCTCATCCTACTGAACCAGGATTTAACTTTTTATGAAAACAGTGTGGATCCTGATCAGATGGCTTCGATCATGATCAGATGGCTTCGAAGCCATTTGATCAGGATCCACACAGTTTTTCACCCAGCTTGTAAATATATGGTTAATTGTAGGCTTTCAACCTCCAACCCTGAGGAGTACATCCCTTCCGAAAATGCCCGTAAGGGCGTCAGGCAGTACAAATAGATAGATACATGTAGGAATGCTTCATGCTTGAATGCTGCAAGTTAACAGAATAAAATGGGAAGAAGTGTAATCACATACAACTATTTATGTGGTAAATGGTAAGGTTAAAATATCTTCCGTTTAATAGTCTCTTCCTTAGTCTACTATGCTTCCGTAGAACACTCAGCGATTGTATCTATAAGCGGCTTTAAACAGATCATTTTCAAACCAAAATTGCTCAGCTTCAAGCAAGAGAAAAAACATACGTAAACACTTTGAGTCAAGACATATGCTAAGTTATAGTTACATGTACATGTAAAGCATTGTTTGTTCGCCTGTATGAGAAGTTGATCCACCAGTGGATCATCTCATGTACAGGCGGACAAACCATGGTATAACTATTTTTTACCACTACATCAGTAAAGACCTTGCACATTACATGTGCATGGTATGAACATTTTATACTCAAAATGCAGTAAACCTGTCTTAAGCGGCCACTCAAAAAGAAGACCAAAATCGGTTTTCAACACCGATTATCGCTTAATGCAGGACAAAAGTATTGCAGAATGCTCTTTTGGAGCATTTTGCAATACATTCGACCTTCATTAAGCTTCTATTTGTCTTTTAGACCTTTGTTTTTTGTCTATTTTTGAGTGGTCGCTGATTAATTCACACGTTTCATACCTCGAACAATCAAATCTATTGGAAGTGTTCACATGTCCTAATTGCACAGAGTAAGTGTTAGGGGTGGCTATGTATTATGTCCAGAAATCCGTAATGACAAGTATAAGTTTCGACATCAGACGTCGAGGTTACGCGATGACTAGTCGAATTTAACGAGATCTTGATTGATTGAGTTAAGGCTTAAACGGTCCCATTCAACAATATTTCAGTCATGTCGGGACTTCTCACAGAGAGAGAGAGAGAGAGAGAGAGAGAGAGAGAGAGAGAGAGAGAGAGAGAGAGCAAGGAAGAGCTGGATAGAAGACTAAAAAGACACACCCAGATTTGCCTTACGTAAAGCAAATTTCATCCTGCCAACAAGCTAAATATGACGGGGCCATTTCTATGAACGATGTAGCAGTGTAGGTCCAGATCACTTGGTTTCGTAGAAGCCAATTGATCGGGATCTACAATGTCCAATTTGCCTCTAAATCCAGTGGTATGGAAAACATGTCACAAATTGAGGTGCGACATTTAGAGGCAACCAAGAATGGTGAGGATAAACGGTTTGTTATATTAAAGTGTCCGCCTGCACTTATACCCAGAACCCGTTTGACTTCCTTCTTGCACATTTCGGCATTTCGAGCAAGGGGTAGTTAGGGGACAATTTTACCACTTATAACGCTATTATCCACTTATGACAGGTGTGTCCAAATACGCCTCCTAATATACTAGTCTGAGATCGCAGTTGATTAAAGTATCAAATCGGAACAGTGCAGGTATGGCCGAGGCTGCGTAATCTACGCAGGCTCGCCCAAATCTCCACTGTTTCATTGGGGATTACTTCCCTTTGACCAACATAGAAATAACTACTCACTACTGTATTGATTGCTTCCCTTAGATTAAGACTGGCACATAAAATTGCTTTACTCCTCAAAAGTTACATCACTAGTTTAAATATTTTACACGACAAACAGGAAAGATACAGGTCAGACAGCTCTTGGAGGATACATCTGGCTTGGGTCTGGTGTATGTCAGTCAGTCTAAAATTTTGAGTTTTCTCCCTTCGTTACTACAAACTTGATTATTCTCCCTTTGACCTTACTTTTCATCGATATTTCATAACAGATAGAGTCCAGTTTAGCAGGAGCAGAATGGACTCTCTCTGCTATCAAACGCAAACGTATAATAGAACAAAAAGTTACGTTATGTGACCAACTCTACAGAAAGAGAAAAAGAAGTCCACGTTAAATTGATCACTATTGTGTTATACATGCTATAAGCATACTTGTATATTTTATGCACTAAAATTATGTTATGATATGAGCCGCGACATGACATGATAGGACCGGCGATGTCGGGTCGGCCGGGGCGTCTCCTCAGTGTAATAGAATTCATTACTTTCCGTGAAAAATTCCTAGGCCCTTAGTTGCCCATGGGCGCGCAGTGAAGAACCTGACCATACTGGCCGGATGCCCGGGTTGCTTTGGGTCTTTGCTCGTGCGCACCCCCGTTTTGTTGTTCCTATCATGCCAAAGCTCAATTTTCAAGTGGGTCGAAGTCTTAGCTGGGGTTCCACAAGGATCTATTCTTGGCCCTCTTCTCTTTCTTATCTATATCAATGACATCGTAAAACGTATTGGTGGCTCTATTCGATTGTTTGCAGACGACACTAGCTTATACATTATCGTTGACCTACCTGAGCAAGCAGCAATGGTCCTAAATGCTGATTTGCAAACAATTTCTCACTGGGCAAACGACTGGCTTGTTTTATTTAACGCAAACAAAACATTATCTATGGTCATATCACGTAAATTAAATCCTGTCCAGCATCCCTCTCTTTTTATGAATGACACCATCATTGCAGAAACTACAAGTCATAAGCACTTAGGTCTTACATTTTCAAGTACTTGCACATGGAATGAACACGTTAACAATATATCTCTAAAAGCCTGGACAAGGGTTAATCTCTTAAGAGCCCTTAAATTTAGAGTGAGTAGGAAATCACTAGAAAAATTATACATCTCATTCATTCGACCGTTGCTTGAATATAGTGACTCTGTATGGGACAACTGCTCATCAGAGTCAAAGAAACAGTTAGAAGCAATCCACACAGAATCCGCAAGAATTGTCTCAGGGGCTACAAAACTTTGCAGCATTGAAAAACTCTTTGTTGAACTGGGATGGGAATCACTCCAGAGCCGTCGAAACAAACATAAACTCATTCTCTTTTATAAAATACTTCATGGTCTCACCCCCGACTATCTCTATGACCTTGTGCCTCCTTTAGTTCAAGACACTACATCATATAATCTTCGAAACTCAGATAACATCCAAAACTATAGAGCTCGGTCAAACCTTTTCCTAAACTCTTTCTTTCCATCAACAATACGTGCATGGAATGATCTTCCAAATGACACAAAAAATGCTTCTTCTGTGGCCTCTTTCAAACATAGACTCAACAGAAACCTTAAGCCACCTCCTAAGTATTACAATGTAGGTTCGCGTAAAGGACAAATACTCCAAGCTAGACTCAGACTGGAGTGCAGCTCATTAAATTCAGATCTTTACCGCAAACATATTGTTCCCAGTCCCTCCTGTCAGTGTGGTGAGTTTGAAAGTGCTGCTCATTTCCTCTTCAACTGCCCAATCTATACAAACGAAAGGCAAACATGTTTACCAAACAACCTCAGGACCTTCACAACAAAAGACCTCCTATTTGGATGTGAAAATGCTTCAGAGCAAGACAATCAATCACTCTTTCTGCAAGTTCAAGATTTTATTGTTAATTCTGGAAGATTTCCCTAACTCTGCCCAGCATAATTACACTTTTGTATGGTCCCCAATGGTAGGAGTTCAGTCATTTCTTAAATCAATCTGTTCATTTATGCTTCCCGACTATTGCTGTAACCACTGAATACGCCACATCATGGGAGACAGTCCTCAACCACGAGCTAACAAATAATTACAAATCATCCAGCACCTCCTCCCATTTTTGTTAGAATACATAGTGCTCCTGTGATGTTGGCGCATCTAGTGGTAACTACCTACTAGATATATGTAAACCTGATTAAATGTAAAAAGAAACAATCTATCTATCTATCTATCTATCTATCTATCTATCTATCTATCTCTCTCTCTCTCTCTCTCTCTCTCTCTCTCTAAATGTTTAGACTACTTATACCATTCATATATGTTGCAAGATCCACAAGTATTAGGAAATGACCACAATAAGCCTCACAGCTTAATGTCAGATCCTATTTCTACTATGTACTTTCATAACATGTTTTGTGATTTATTGAATAAAATATTGTTTAAAACCAAAGCTCAATTATGGTTGGCAAGCGCAAGCCCGAGTGAAAGTATGAGTGTGTCCAAAAGCGAGAGCTAATACTTATGAAATAAAAAAATTGTAATTCGTGATGGAGTGGCGCATGCGACCACCCCATCTGGATCTTCTATATTTCATTTCAACAGATGTATTCTACTATATTTTTCTCCTATAGTTCAGCAATTGACCATATCATGTCTGATATAGATTTATGCCGAAATAACGTTAATACAACGTCGCATCCACACGGATACAACGTCACCGACGTTGTCTCGGTGTTGATTCAACGTTGCCAACTGGTTAATGGTCTCGAATAAACAAAACGCGGTTCAATGTGGTACCAGGTGAACGGCTCTACATGTTGCATGTAATCTCCCAAATTAGCGCTTACCTGAAATTTGTGCGTGTGTGTGTGTTTATATTTTCTCGAAACGTAGTACCATGGCCTAGAATTGCATATTCCGTGCATTGAAACATTTTTTATGAATGAAATACTTTAAAACCTGTACACATACAGGTGACAAATCCTACAAAAAGCAACACACGGATAGCCCGTGATTGGTACATTTTAAATTACCCAAAACCACGAAGCGTGACTTCAGTAGGAATGTGTTAACATGTAAATCATCCAAGCCAATCTTATGACACTTTTCTCTCGCCCTCTCTAAAGTATATATACTGAATTCTACCGGTGTAGAGACAGATCAGTTACCCCAGACTCAGGTTACTGATCCAGCTCTCCACTGCTAGTCTTTTGCTTCACCTTTTGAAATCAAATTAAATCAAACTGATTTGATTTGAAATGTTTGCTGAACAAGCGCATTATCTTGCCACAGTTACCCTCGATGGTAAAGTGTGTGTGCGTATGTGTGTGTGTGAATGTATGTAAGCCGCCGCCATAACGTAAATTATATGCTATTTTGTATGTACTGCTGCCTCATGTTTTACATGTATCATGTAACTGAGTGAATAAAGTTTGATTGATTGAGAGTGTTATATACTGAGATGCTCACTGAGTCGAAATAACGAGATGGCCAGTCGAAATAACGAGATGACCAGTCGAATTAACCGTCAGAGATGACCTGTGGAAATAACGAGATAATCTGACGAAATAATGAGATAATTAGTGTAAATAGCGAGATGACCAGTCGAAATAACGAGATTACCAGTCGAATTAACCGTCAGAGATGACCAGTCGAAATAACGAGAAGACCGGCCAGTCGAATTAACCGTCAGAGATGACCTGTTGAAATAACGATATGATCTGTCAAAATAATGAGATAATTAGTATAAATAACGAGATGACCAGTCGAAATGACGAGACTACCAGTCGAAATAACGAGGTGCCGAGTGTAAATATTGAGATGACCAGTCGAAATAACGAGATGGCCAGTCGACAGATCGTATTTTGTTATATTTCTTAACTCGACTATCGAAATCTAGATTTTATAACCCAAACTTTTGAATTTCCAAACAAAACCTTAGTTTTTTTCAATTGTTTTGCGGTCATTCAGCTTGAAATGTCAACGGTAGAGGCTTAACATAATAAGAGTACAGTGACGTCACTAATTGTAACTGTAATCAGAGAGGTCTATTGTCAACAAAAGGTAATCCCGCATTTAGACAGGTAAACAAACAAGGATATTGGTAGTTATATCCTTACTAATGCATTAAAGCTATCATTGGGTGTCACAGACCAGTGGTCCAGTGGTTAAGTAGCGATATTTACTTATTCGAACCTGTATCTTTTTCTGAGGGTTCGAATCCCTGAGTTTTTCTTTTCTTTTTTTCTTTTTCTTACTCCTTCAGTTGGCAGTTTGAATTACCTAGCGCTGTAACAAACAGTGGCGGATCCAGAAGGGGTTCAGAACAGATTATTTCATTTTTATAGGGATATTCAAGAAAAATGAGAGATCATCTGCAACTCGACCCCCTCCCTAATATATCTGAATCCGCTCTCCTGGAGTCGTGGATCCGCCTTTGAACAAAAAGGCGTACATTGTGTATGTCGGTAGTTCAGGCTTTACAGGAAAATCAGTGAAACGCGAGGGTTTTAACGACCCACGAGGGGTCTAGCAGATGTTAATGTATCAGAAAACCATGTTTGATCGTTAGAATTGCATAAAGTCATTTTGTTACTTGAAATCTTTGGAAAACGCTTCGAAAAGTTCATTTTTGTATTACTATAATGGCGCGCAAACGCATGAAGGGTACGTATGTTTTGAAAAGCCTGTTCCAGAGCAAAGACTTACGTCATCCTAACATCACTGAATTACGTTCATTTCTAGATACGCTACTGTTGATGACGTCAATTTTTGTGACAGCCTAGAACGTGTATATGTAAAGTACAAAAGCCGTGCATCAACAGCGCGTGAATTGCCTGATTAATACATGGGTTTTCGCCGGTTAAAACATGGGTGTTTATAGCGTGCGACACGGGTTTTATGCAATAATTAAAGTTAAAATGAGTCTTCATCTACATCCACACAGTAGGTTGTGTAACGCTCTGGTGAGTTTGCTTAATTCCGCAGGCTCACACGATCCTTTGATGCTCAATATTGCGTAAAAATCAAATCTCACTGTGCTGGCATTATTTTATGAACTTTATATCTTGAATATATTGAAATGAAATACAATTCGTAAAAAAAAAGATAGAAATTGAAAAAATAAAATATTAAAAATATAAAGAAAAATACACAATTTAAAAAAAAATATCTAGAATAAAAAAATACACAATGGAGACAAATAAAACAAGAAAAACTATAACATGTGTAACATGTTATAAACGGCGTTGTTAAAAGGTTCTTATGAGTAATAATAGATGAAGGATAATAATGAAGTTTTTTTTCACAATAAGATATACATTAAAGCAGCTTTGAATTGAGTCATTAAATGCTTGACGTTTCACTAATACATAAACTATTCAATCAGACGGTGATGGGGAAGCAAGCTTTGTTTTCAAACCACAGCGTCACCGAGACCCTTCGATTATCAATACATAAATATTAGACTTCTTCCTTAACATAACTGCTTAGTATTAACAGCAAAGTAGTTATGTTGTAGATTTCTTCTGTTTGTGGACCCTGCCAACAAGGCAGCCATATATATGTGTCTTTATCATTAAACATACAGTTTATATATCTCGCAATCAGTTGTGTGTCACACACTAAAAACAGCTTTGAAAACAATCCCCTTGATTCATACATATCGACAGGAGGCTTATGTTTAAACATGGAATGGCATGGAGCCATAGAGTAACGGTATTAGGAGTTGTGTGTGGCGTATTAATTTATTTATTTATAATCTTTTTATAAGTGAAATTCATAGTCCCTTCTCTAAGAAGTCAGAAGATGACCTCTATGTGACTGGGTATTGATCACACAAAATCAAAAGTCATAAATAATCTTTTTATGCATTTTTAAGAAGACCCTATAATGAACATCTGATCTAATTTTCAGGTCAATATTTGCATTTAAAATACCATTTTGATGCTTGCAAACTTTGGTACCGGAATTTGGTCCCGAGCCCCGGGTATTGGTCCCGGCTTTTATTCCTTCCCAAAAATGATCTTAAATGAAAATCAATACTTGTTATCTTCAGTCTTAGGAAAACCAATAATAGAGGGTCTAGATGGGGTATAATGATTAGTGAATAATGGCCCTTTTTTATAATGAATAGTGAATAATGGGCCAAAAAAATAATGAATAGTGAATATTGAGGGCCTAAAAAATAATGAATAGTCCTATTTTTTAATGAATTGAAGAAAAAAATAATGTATAGTGAATAATCAGATGTCTTTGCCACCTTTTGTACTGTTAATGAATAATTGGTCTTATTTTAATGAATGACCCAAAATTTTAATGAGATGAATAATGGGCTAAATTTTTAATGAATAGTAAATACCAGACCCCCCCCCCCCCCCATCCAGACCCTCATAATACTTGTCAGCGCGGAAAGAAAAAGCCGAAAGTTCGTGACTTCAAAAATAATATCCCATGCATTTTCTTCCTTTAGATGGAAATAAATCAAACCCCAGTCATGAATTTGCAGGTGATAGGAAAAATCTACTAGCATGATGATGCTTCCGCAATTGACACATGTATGCCTCAATGACATCGAAACAACAAATCGAATGACCTATTTTCCGTGTTTTGCCATTAATCTTTCTTAAGTGAGGTATTTTCTCTGCTTATTCATATTTTCTGCTTGCAGGCCTATTGTCGGTTCTGTTTGTTTGTTTTACATTTTCTTGCTCCTATTTTCTAATAAAATGAAAAGTTTGTTTCTGTTTTTTGGTGAAACGAAACAGTTTAACCAAGCACACTGATAAATATAGAAAGAATGACTTTACAATGATTTATAAAAACTACAGAAAATCAAAACTTTGCTGGTTTACATGTAAATTGCCAAATCAAAATCATAACACGTTCAACATGAATCCTTGCTCTGCACACAGATTTATGGGCGGGCCCCCAGATTATTTTTCTCAACCAAAACATATGTTGTAGGTACACATAAGAACCGTTTGTATGAGACGGTTCTTTTGAGCATCCAAAACACATGTTTAAACTGATACCGCAATTCTATGCCAACATTTTTGCTTAACTGGCCCTATGTATGGGTATTAAAATTGTTGGATAACCAAATAATTTGACTGAAATTATCAGGATTTTCAAAATAATCTGTATATTCTGTTGGTTTTGGGTGCTTAAAAGAACCATCTCATTGAGACGGTTCCTTTGAGGTTCCATAACATATGCATGGGTGAAAGTTCAAAATTTGCAACATCCTGAACTTTAGAAATCAAGTTCTAAAATTAGCAACTTATTTAAAATACAAGTATAATTTCATCTGATTAATGGCAGGCTTTCTATGGTCCGAAATTCTGCCACAAATCCTTATTTCTGGCATAATCTTAAAAACTTCAAACTTTATACCATGCATATCTTTTGGTTAAGAAATTAAAATATAACAAAATACTCTTTAATTTCATTATAACTCTGTTATTTAGCGGTAACACTTTACATGATGTACAGAAACATTTGAAATATATAAAAGTTAACCTGCTTCATTTTAGTTTTTTGCAGATACTTGTATTTAACCCTTGCCATGATGAATATTTATATTTACTACACTCTTTCGCATTTTCAGTCCTTGTTATCCTTTTTCTTCTGATGACTCCTTAAAATGTGATATCAAGACCCTGATGAAATTACACATAATGATATGTGACATTTCATCAAGGTCTACACTTTCTGTCAAAAAATGTTATATAATATTCGATTGGAAATATTTACCAGTGATCCCTTCAATATGAATTCATTGGACTACATGTATCTCAAGTGCTAACCAAAAGGAAGAATCAATTAGTGTTAAAAGTGGAAAACAATGTAGATCCTGATAAGATGACCTTTGCCATAACCCAGCTGAACTGGATCTACAGTGTTTTCAAAAGCACTCACCCGAGTGCAGCATAACAGGCACATATACATATAGTATCAACTTTTTGATGCCAGAAAACTGTCCAAACAGTTTGGATCCAGATCTGGCCAGACAGAATATTGTTCTTGCCCTTCATCCAGACTGTTTGAAATTATGATTGTTTTTATAAATGATATTTTGAAAAAGACAGCTTTAAATTTTTTTACATGTCAGTAACATCGTTTTATTGTACATATATTATTTGCAAACTGTTTTTGTACCCAAATCTGTTCTAACAAAAAGTCAGGCTGGATCTGGATCAAAACTGTTTGGCAATCTAAGGCGAAAAGAAAAATATGCATTGTTCCCAATTACATGTCCAAAATTTTTAGGATCGGTACATGTAGGTAGGCAAACTTTTTTTTATACAAAATATGTTTTTTTGTATTGAAAAAGTATGAAAATCCTTAAAGATAGTCTTAACATAGACATTAAAATCCAGAAAGTCTTCAAAAAGTTTGAGTAGGCACCAAAATATTAGGGTGGGTAGGGTAACCGGAAACAAGACATTTTCTTATTTTTTGCCTATTAAATAAACTGCAGAAACATGGTCCGCATTATTGTGTAAAAAGTGATTAAATTAATTTTCAAAGCCGACAGAAGTGAGCAAATAATAAACCATCCATGTTTGAGCAGTCTGATCAGGGACTATTCGTTCGCTGGTTTCTTTCAGAGGAGGCCTCTAGGTAGATAACTTTGAGTGGTTTGACTTGATTCTTTACATCCCATCAACAATCTTTCAGTTATATAGGGATGGGTCTTATTTTCTTGTTTACCAACCAAAAGATGTAGTGGGTACTCAAAAGAACCACCTCAATCGTGGGTTCTATTTGAGCACCAAAAGTAAACTTTTAAAAGTATTCACTATTTTACCATCAATAAAAAATAAATTTACACACTTATCTGGCGACAAAGACCGAAGATTATAAACATTTTTCATTCTCATCTCAACTTACATGTAGCATGAAATTGATCATGCTCATAAATGTTATAATGCCAACAACTGTCGATATTCTTAAAGTTATGAGCAGGAAAAATATTAGATATGAGAGTTTTAAGTGGTATTTTAATTGGCCTTGTGAGCAAATTAAATTTCATGCTCAGCAGATTTGAGCATGAAATAAATGTTATAACCTCAGACCCTGAACTTACACCCAGTATACTGATTAGTCATGTGGTTAACTTAAGCAATGTATAAGGATTAGTCCCGAGATTATAAAAATCTTTTCATGCTTTTCTCAGCTGAGCACAAACTTTATCAGGCTCATAAGTGACTAAGTGTTATAATGCCACAATTATTGGCATTTTAACAGTTATAACATACCTGTAGGTTTAGATAAACACAATTTTCGAGCGAAAAATTATAAATATTTTCTTACCCATCAGTTTTAACATATTTTTTGGGTGCTCAAAAGAACCGTCTCATTGAGACTTCTTTTAAGTACCCACACCATATGTTTTGGTTGAGAAATAAGAATATTACATTTTTGGTACACACTTTTAACTAAAGTCCTGGTTATAAGCATGGTTTGAAAGCAACCTAAAGTCTATTTTCAACATTTTTATGAGCATTTGAAATTTCATGCTTAGTTGAGGCAAGCATGAAAAACATATTTTAACCTCTAGGCCTTTATTCATGCAATATGTACAATATGAAAGGAAAGAATCTATTTTTGAATCGCTCACTGACTTGAATCTTATCACACTAATATTAAAAAAGTCTCTTTTTCAGTTTGTTACGTTTTCCTACTTGGGAGTTTTTACATTTATTTAATTCTAATGAGGAAATGAGATCTCATGCTCAGCAGATTTGAGCATGAAAAAATGTTATAGCCGCAGACCCTGAACTTGCACCCTGTATATTGATTAGTCCTGTGGTTAACTTAGGCAAGGTATATGGATTAGTCCTAAGGTTTTAAAACTTTTTTCATGCTTATCTTTACTGAGCATAAATTATATCAGGCTCATAAGTGTTAAAATGCCAACAATTATTGGCATTTAACAACTATAAGCATGGTAAAGACAATGTCTGAGAGTTTGTAAGCAAAACATGTATTTTCAACATTTCAGTTTTATGAGCATTTCAAATTTCATGCTCAAGTTGTTCATGAAAAAAGTGTCAGAAACAGTCATTTCTTTAAACACTTGTATGCACTTTGCATTCAGTTCATCAGGTGAAAGAATCACATTGTCAGTGTTGTAAAGATGGGGTAAAACCTGCAGAAGTGATGGTCCTGAAAGTTTTGGTTGAGGTTTGGGGTCAGTTACACTAAATATCACAGCAGATTTATTCGCTTTCTTTAGTTTCTCAAGAAATGATGCAGTATCTGCAAAGTGAACTGGCTGTTGGTCAATGACAATGTCTTGAAGCTGTACATGAAAATTTTCTCGCTTCGGATGGAAATTTCTTGTATAACAACTGCTTCCACCTGAAAAAAAAATCAAAAATAAGACTTTTTATTCAAAACATCACTTCATGAGAGAAAACTTCAAATTACTCATGCCACACACAAGCAAGTCTGGGGGAAGGATCAGTCGACAAATTTATCGATTAAATACACACATCCTTCTGATCCTTAATTTTTTAATGATTATTTTTACTAATGCAATTTAATCCATTACATAGTTTTGGTGCTCAAAAGAACCGTCTCACTTAGATGTATTTTGGTTTAGTACCGCAATATGGGTAGTTTACTCTTCTAATGCCATTAAATTGCAAGGGAATCCGATGCAATGGTAGTTGATTGTCACCCTGTTGTTTATGTGATTGATGTCAATCATATAAATTTTTAAATAAGCAAATTGAGTTTCATATTTTTTTTTTCAAACTGGGAAAAAAAGTCACCTAAATTACATTGCTAAAGGGGTGCGACCACTCGAAAAGAAGAACAAAAATTGGTTTTCAAGACAGATTATCGCTTAATGCAGGTCAAAAGTATTGCAGAATGCTCCAAGAGGTTTTCTGCAATACTTCCAACCTTCATTAAGCTACCATTTGTCATTAAGAGCTTTGTTTTGTCTTTTTTTGAGTGGCGGCTTGCGACTGAATGCGGTACCAGTCAGAGTCTGGTGATGACTCAAATAGTTTTTGCAATATATTACCTTCTTGGTATAGTTCTGGTTCCAGGTGCATGGGTCAGAGGTACAAGAAACTTTGTTGAATCCAAGACGGGTGCAAGCTTCGGCTTTGAACAAGAGGGCAGCTACATGGGTGCACATTTCTCCTTGCCTGAAATAAAAATAAAATATATTCAAAGGGCCATCTTAAACTTTTTGTATACAGGGAAACACCTAAGACGACACTTTAACAAACATTATAGACCCAGATGAAATGCGGCTTAATGTGGAATTTGATCAGGGTCTACACTGTTTTTCAGACAAAGAATGTACGAATTTTTGAAAATTAGATTTATGACCCTAGATATATACAATGGACTATCCTACTTTCATTGTATCAATCCATAAGTATACAAAGAGTTAATAGCTACTCTTTTTACCTTTCAATGGGGAATGCGTTAATAGGTACTAATTCCCTATTAAAGGGCATAAAGCAGAACTGTAAATTGCAAAAGTGACATGAACATCTTTGACAAAACGACGTGACACGCAAGCTGTCTGGTCAAGCTGCTGTAGTTCATTTTTGCGGGCACTGACAGGCTTTCTCCACATTTTAAAAAACAGACTCCTTCCGTTAAGACTGCTGACATGAAATATTCGTGGCAATTTCGTGCCCAGTGTTACTGTGTGGTTAGCAAACTCAGATTAAACACTACTAGTTTTTTGACTGTACAATGTTCTCAGGTGTCAGTTGTCAGGCCTGGCACACACAACCCCTGCCTTGTGAGAGTGATCCTAATATTGGCTGGGGAGTACCGTCATGACTGTACAAGTCAATCAAACAGAACAGATTTCTTTGCTGTATGCAGATATATGCCATTGCTGGTTTGTTAAAGTAAAATATAAAGAATGCTCACCCTGCCATACAGGTATGGTGCACTGTGAGAACTGTTGGCATCCGACTTGTCAACGGCACACCATGCTTCATGGGGTGTATCTGTCAGAGCTTGAGCGGGAGCTTGAGACCTCATCACTTTTGCCTTCATTTGCCTTCAGCAACAATGTGTTACTGACCTCCAGTAGGTAGCATGTTCTCACCCAGCCGTTGAAAAATTGCTGATATGCTTCGAGGGAACTGTAAGCTTTTATTGTCTCTCGGGTGTATGAACCAGGCGAATCTATCAAGTACACATATATTTGTCCGAACTCCACCGCTGGCCATTTTGAAACATCGTCAACCCACTCACTAGATCAGAAAGGGGTCACCCTTTTTCTACATTCTCAATGCCAATGTCCTTAAGTTTTTCTTCGTACCGTCTCTTTGCAATCTTTGACAAGTTCTTGAAGTACTCACTCATTGTTTTACCGCTATTTTCACAGAATAAACAACGCATTTTACTGTTGAATGTAATCACGAAAAACAATATGGCTGTGTAATGTTTTTTGCCCTACATTCGTTGAGCACGCGCGAGTGGTGCCTAGATTTACCGGAAAGACCCGAAATACCGGAAAGACCGCCGAAATACCGGAAAGACCAAAGAATAATAGGGAATTAAAATATGCTATCCAGTTTAAGTTTAAATGCTTAGTTATGTATTAACCTGTTTGGGGACTAAAATATGTTGTATGTTTATTTCCAATATAATTATATCGTTTTAAATATTTAACCCTCTATTCGAATCTTGTTTATTCAAAGTAATGACAAATTGGATTAAGGCCCAATTAAAGGACCCTTGATAACTTATAATCCCAATCAACGTGTCAATAATGGGAATTAACCAGCCTAATTAAAGGACCCCTGTTAACACCAAGACCTAACAATCCAATCAATGTAAATGATGAATGATAAGTAAAGGTGGACATACCAGTAATTGAATAGTTGACACTGCAAATCTAAATATGTTTATTTGAATTTTGAAATAAATTTTTTAGATTTTTATTCTGTAATGTCCAATTTCTGCATTGTCCATTATATATAAGCAAAATATACATTTTATTATATTCATTATTCTTTGGTCTTTCCGGTATTTCGGCGGTCTTTCTGGTAATTCGGGTCTTTCCGGTAAATCTAGGTACCGCGTGATTCTATAAATAGATTGGGTTTACACGTCCTGAAAAAATACGTATAGAGTCTAGCTACTTATTTAAGAATTTCGTATCTATAGTTATGAATTTATCAATAATTTCGCCCCAGAAAACCACTGACAACACACAATTGGAAAAATTTTCTTTGTAGAAATATTAATTAACAATTCTAAATTAGACCTTTAGACCAGCTGACGAGAGTGAAATTTAGGCACGGTCCGTGGGGAGAGCAGGTGTTGAACATCCGACATTTACACTGAAAAGACACCCCGTTTTAGACGTTTTAAATACTCTTTTAATAAGAAAAGTCTGTATTTGTTTTAACTTTACCCTTTGAAAAACGAAACATTTAATCAAAACGTTATTCATTGAAACAATAACTTTGATCACACCCCTCTTCGGAAGAGTCCATTTCAAAACCAATTACAATTATAGGCTAAGTAACCACTGTCTCTTAAATGAACTGATATTAGTTACTTATGCATTAATAAGTAACGCCGTAGAAAAATAGAAAATATCCATAAGCCTATTAAATGCCTAACAATGAGATTCGAACCCGTAACTTTTTACGTAGCTCACGTGCATATTATCATAATTGCCTCTTTACCTACTGAGCCACCGAGGCTTTACATGTCATGATCATTATTTATCGCTAAATCCGTACAATTGTTTTACCTGCAGTGTTATTATTTTTTCTGAATTAACTTGAATGAATGAATAACGGTATTAAGCTGCTACACCTGTTTTCTATTGGACTCTATCCATGACGGACAATACTCTTACTGTGTGAGATCTATATATTAGCTTCTTCATGCACCCACCATGCTAAATACACAGCAAATAATTATAGTCTATGTCTAAAAAGTCTAACAAAGTTAAGAGAGAGAACAAATCAATTTTTTCACTTATTTGATCCCTGACACCGCGATGAGTTTATATTAGATAATGATGGTGATAAAACAACAAATGAGCCGTGACGTGAGATTTCCAACAATGTGGCATTTTGACAAGTGTAGACTCAGACGAGCCTGTGCAGCCTCCTTTTAAGCTTAGAAACTCCAAATACTGTTCGACTAGTAGCTTAACATTCATAGAATATTCAAGCGACTAGCAAAGACTATGATCAGGCTGAGCTTTTGCGCAGGCTGATCTGAGCCTTTGCTGGTTGCACATACCACATTGTTGAAAATCTCATGCCGCGTCTGATGGCGTTAGAAGTGCTACTAGATGAAAATAATTACATGCATTTAGTATAAAAGAATTACAATTTTATTTAGATTTTAAAAGACTATTCTGTAGCAAACAGTGTAGAACTTGAGTGACCGATCTGGATCTTCACTGTTTGTCGATGCACCATAACATGGACGCGCACTAGTGACAATATCTCGGACCCAGTATAACTGGGTCCAAGACGATGGGTCCTAGACAATATAAAGAGTTTAAAGATGTTGACGATAATTAAGAAGTTGATGCGATTATAACATTTTGAAATTGATAATAATAGTAAGGCAATAACATGATTAAAATTAAAAAACGACAAATAATAAAAGTTAAATGAATACTTTTCGGAATATGTCGCTAATTGAATAACTTACTAGAACGACTTCGCTTAATTGATAATTCCCAGGGTAGCCATTTTCTTCCTAGTCTATCCTGTGCTGGTAACATATTTGTTTATAATGCAGAAAGTATTGTCATCATATTTAATTTGAGACAGCCATACCGTTGCCATGGAAACGGACAGGTATAACCTGATACTTCGCTACAATGAGAAAGGCAGCATTCGCACCTGGTGTAAGTTACAATAATTATGGTAGCCAGTACATTACAAAACCTAGTGGACACAAAACGTTTAAACAACGCCGTATCAACGTCAATACTGTGCATGTTTCGGCCAACCGAAAACAACAACAACAACAACAACAACAACAGCAACAACAACAACAACAAGTCAACGATTTCCAGACAACGCCACGGCCAATCTACACTTCACCTGTTATGACACTAGTTCTTCAGTGACTGTGATATTTCCAACTTTAGTATTTGAACGGGATTTAATGTACATGAATGAAAACTGCATGTCACTATGCTTCTTTTGTTGGCTAGGGGGAACCTGACTTATGGGCTCCAAGACGGTTCCGACTTGAAGACTTATCTATTGATCTGATGCTTTGGCTGTTGTCAGGCCCACCGGGGTTTACCTGTTAGATTTCTTTTGCTCCGGTATTCAGTTTTATGTACTGTCGAGTCCTTATCATTGCTTTATCTCCATTTTATGTTTTTAAAGATGATGCATTGATAAGCTAGGGGTCTTGCATGCAAACCAAACATCTATGTGTCTTGATCCACATCTGAACTTAGGGTAAGGTTGGCGCCGTGTCATTTGTGTTTTTGTGTCTTGTGTTTCTCATGCTTTCGCGTCTGTTGATTGCTGCCTTGTGGTCACCTGCTGGGAAAGGGCTAACTTCTTGGCTCTTGTTGGTGATGTTTATTGTATTTTTGTTACTTTACCATGTGGTATCCTGTGCCAGGTGTGGTACTTGATTGTATCGTTTCCTGATCTAAGTCGTCTTTCTTACTGTGTTCAGAAAGGTGCAATGTTTGTTTCAGCTGATATTATACGTCCTAAAAACAAAGGATAAAGGTCTTGCTCAAGATCATAAAACAATAACTGCGTAAGGCTGAAATCAGGGACTTCTAGATCTCAAGTTGAGCACTCTACCACTGAGCCAATGGGTAAACGGAGTTGGTTTTTATTTTTATTAGCGTATGCTCAGACAAGTATGCACATATGTACAGTCATACTGGAGCACCCACAACTCGTATGTGCAAAGAAAATGCGTAGCTAAAGCCTCAGACACAATTAAATCTTGATAACTACATGTAAAACTAGAGCAAAGGCACACCCCGAAATTCAGCTAGTGTTTACCCAAGCTACAATAGGAAGCCCTCACACGCACGTCATATTTACAAACACACGTAAGGAGCGTAGTGACCCAATTTGTAGAGAGTTAGACTGGGGATCGAAGGGTTGCTAGTTCAAGACTCTCACGGTGTTGTGTCCTGTATCTGTTGCGTAGCAATGGTTCAACGCAATAAGATAGATCGTCCAAACATGACTGAAAATGTTTGATTGGAATGTAAGGCATCGACGCAAGCAAACAAATGAATGTTAACCAACCAAACGTCACAAATACTGATAGACATAAAGGGAACACTTCGCTCACAAGACGATAGTCAGGACACCAACTTCGCTACAAGAAAAAAGGACTTCATCTGTATTTGTAAAAAGGTGACGTCTATAACAGCAACTTCTTATCTTGAGAAATTAAAACATAAAACACTGACAATACAGGTCACTGATCGAAACAACGCTGTTTCAATGTAGATCTTATAAGCACTTGCGCCGCATCAATGTTGATCATACGATGTTTCAACCCTGAATAGTCCCTGAGGCGTATTCTGGTGAGTTTGTCCTCAGATTATGTTTGCTGAGAGCTTTTCATTGTTTTATACATATTTTTTCTAATAACAGAAACTCTATTAAGCCAAAAATCAATATTGTTTCTTTTTGTCTTTCCCGCATATTTATTTGGGTGAAAATCAGAAAACATAGACAGATTCAGTAAAACACCCCATACTAGAACGATGTACAATATAAAAACAGATGGGAAAGTAGTTACAGTGATCAGACTGTGCGTATGTGTAGCATCATCAAGGTATTTACTTGCCCGCAAATACAATATACAAATAGCTTATTATTTGAAGTAAAGAGGAAAACAAAGTTTAATTGATACAACCAAGCACCACATCCGATCCGGGACACCACATGAGAAAGTGACAAAAATACAAGAAAACGCCACACACATGAAAGCCAAGAGGCCAGCCCCCCACTAGGCATTAGCTGGAGGGCTGGTGATGGCTCGCATATAGTGGTACAATGTATTTGGATCCTTCCTTCCCTCATTAACTAAAACAGCAAACAAACAAACAACGTTGGACGCTTTGACAAAACTTTCTGGATCCGAGCATGTATTTGCATTCGGTGAACATGTCATCATTGTGTTTGTTTTGACATGATGTAGCTTATTATTGATAATGAAGCAGTACACATATGCCAGGTCTATTCACATACTTCACACCCCGGATAATGAAATCTATACTAAAGGACTTTGAAAACGCATCACCATATTTTTGCATTTTTCTTGCAAACCGTATATGTGATTGAAAAGTAACTCGCAGGTTTTAATGTGCAACCCATAATTGGTATGAATCAGTCGTTAATTTGACTGCACTATCACGCGACGCTGCTAATGACGTCACATGGGTACATACGGCATCCAGCACCTTTCTGCCCAGTTAAATGAGGTTTTTTTTATTATTATTATGTTTAAACTGTAGCGTGTATGATAACATATCACCAAAACAATTTATAGACTTTTTCAAATTAAAATGAATTGATAACTTCAATATTTCGAAAATAGTCGTCAAATTTGAAAATCAATTTATAGCCCCTTTTTTAGAACCATTTCCATAAGTTACCTTTATGCACGCATTTATTACTGATATTGACTACATACACTGGCAGTCATGTGGGGAAGACGTTTTGATGTAAATCATGGCAGAAGACCTGCTGTCTTGTGAGCGAGAACGTCTTAAAAAATTACGTTAACGTCACTTGCACAATACAAAAGACACGTGATACAAGCGTAATTTATGCATATGTCATTTGTGTATTCCCTTAGTTCTTCCAATAAAATCAGAAGTAAAAAAAAACCGAAACTTTAAAAGGCCCAAGACGTTGAATTTTATTACTAGACTATATTAATCAGGGTGGGTGGGGTATGTCGGTATTTTTAAAGGGGTGTAATTTTGAGATTACCGAACTGTCATATCATTTCTAATCGTTCAAAGATGAATGTGCAATCATGAAAGAAGCAAAGGACCCAAATTTGTTGAGTCAGGATTCAAAACTGACGCATGTTAACTTGCAGCTGAATTTGTGTCCTTCAAAATTGACCACCCCTGTCTTAAAACGAATACTTTTTCAATACCTTTAAGTAAATGTACAACCATGAATTTTCTAGAACACACTACAAATTGGTCAGACTATGATAAACAATAACAATTATTTAGCTGACATTCTCAGAGTTTGTGAAGTAAAGGATTTAATCTGGGTGATGCGTTCTCAAAGTCCTAAAAGGCAGGAGTGGGGTATATAAGGAAAAATAAGCCTCAATTCTGGCACTTTCTGTTTTGCACTCAAGCTGTAAAGATCTCCAGAGATCTCCAAAGATCACAAAACGGTTGACTCGAAGATCTCCAAAGATCACAAAAACGGTTGACTGTTTATGTTTGTTTATACAGCAATAAGCATCAATTGTATGGATGCACAGTCACCTTTTGTTTTCTTATTTTGGATTAATATTTGTTTGGGATAAAGTTTTATTTAGAAAATGGCGAAGATCCAGATCAGCTATGCGGATCAGAACTCAAACTGCATCTCAGAAAAAAAAAATTGATCAAATTTGGGAGGGATCAAGTGCATAAATATTCAGCATGATAATTATTGAAAACTATTTTGAAAAAAAATTGTATGGATATAAAAATGAAAAATAATCAAATTGAAGAAAGCTGCATTCATCATTCATATCTTCATCAAATCTTTATCAGCTTTTTTGTTCTTATTTTTCAAAAAAGGAAAATACCAATAATTATTACAAAAATATTGTCATTTTTGAAACAAGAAAACAGAACAGTAGTAGCCTGAGGCTTATCTGTTATCTGCTACACCAGATTAGGACAGTTGCCTGGTCAATAGCTAAGATCCGCCCACTGACCATCTCATACAGGTAATAATCTCTCTGCGGGGGGGGGGTGGGGGGGGTGGGTGGGTACAGAATCCCTGTCTTTAAGTACAGCTGCTTTCCAAAATTTATAAATAGCGATTTTTGTCATAATTATTTACATACCCTATGTACTTAATATTTGATTTTGCAATAAATTAAAAGGTGCAAATAATTATTTGTCTATGTTTTATTAAAGCACATATATAGCACTGTAACAAGAAAGCGTATTATCTTGAAATTAATTTCATTTCCGGCGAAAATCCTGCATGTCATCTTACACTTAGTAACACCACCATTAGTTGTAATGACAGTTTTGATTATTTTTGTCATAGCCGAAGGCATGACTTCTAGGTCATCTGAATTCAATGTGCACCAAATTTGATAGTAATTTCTAAAACATTCTGTCTTTTATATTTGACATCCGACTAACGTGACGCTTAACAATGCTACAGTCAGTATATATGGGGGTCAGATCTACACTGTAAGGTGGCAACTGAAAAATATCACCACCCTGGTCCCTGGTGAATGTGCGAATATTTTAAAGAGCTATTGCAAGGTGCGTTATCTTGTTGAATGATTGGGACATAGTGCATTCATATTGGAGTTTTATATCGCTTTTGATATCATCCTAATTTGCCTTACAGGTGATTGTTTCATTAACAAGCTTAAGTTAAGAGACCGCTTTAAAAGTTACGAGAGGGTCCCCTCAGTACGACTAGTGGATTTTTACCCATCCATCAATGTAATGTGAATATTTCTTTTCGTGTTTCAGACGCCAGATGGGAATAGGTTTGCAAAAGAAGTAGGTTTAGAGTGTGGATTAATCTGAAAAGATGACACTTTCCCAATTTTAATACAATTTCAAGCGCTCTTGGCCCATTTAACTGTTTGGCAGTACTGTACTTTACTTTTGGTCTTTCTCCTAATTATATGGCTCTTTATTACTTACTATGTAGCATCAAATTTGAACACCCAAAATGCACTTAAAATATATTTTTAAAGTAATTATGTAAAATTATAAAATTTGTGCGACCTGCTAGTGCACATACACCAAAGTCAATCAAGTGATTCATTGTTGATACACTCGATAGCTTCAATTCTTAAAAGTATTTTCACAATGCTCCGTATACATGGCTTTATAGATTACCACCACAGTTTTCTTTGCTGCTTTCCTTATTATCCCATAATTCGATATAGAGTTGTGATAAGCAACTTTGATTGGCTAAAAACTTATTCAACTTTTTCAGAAGATAAAACTTGATACAAAAACATCTGCAAATACAAGTCATATTTTTACTCACTATTACTAGATGTGTCGTGCATACAGGAGCAGAAATAAATTATATCTCAAACAAAGCACACGTTTATTACAAACACTCAAACAAGTATAGGGTATGTAAATAATTATGACAAAAATCGCTATTTATATTTGAATGGTTCACACGCTCTAATTGCATGGAAATGTAGGCCAAGATTACTTCGTTTATATAAGTATTTGTACACAACCTTAATTCCTAAGCATGTGCGAGGATGAAACATATATTAAACATGGATTTTAGCAAATAACATCACGGAAGCTATGAATGGCTGAAATATTCTTGATTTGACTGTCACTCTGATGCAGTACGATGTACAAAACCTCGAAAGATTACAATATTTGCAATTGATCATGTGATTATCATTAACAAAAACGACACTATATACATAATAATAGATTATTTAATTAGCCTCTTTGTTGGAGACAGCCTCATGACAGTCTTCTCACATTCCCCAAATAGTCCCAGAAAAATTGATTGAATCTAAAGCCTGGGGTGATCCCCATCGAACCAACTTAAATTTGCCTACGGATTAGGGGGCAGGTGATCTCCCTGAGTAACCAAAGGCATAAGGTGAGAGGACTCACCTTTTCTGCAGGTGATCCCACCAGAAAAAAGTGTCAGTAATCTGGCCTCTAGCAGATCACCATTGGGTGTATTCATGAGTTCATTGGTTCCTGATAATTGGGCGACTGATGAACGACAAGGAACGTTGTCATTATTAACGCCATTTTGTTAGATAATGAGCCTTTTTGGGGGAAGGGGAAGACCAATGTAACAGCATGTTCTGAAACGGTTATCGATACATAAAATAACTGAAAGTATGCACATTTTCTGGGCCAGACTATCTAGTTTCGGCCAATTAGGCATAATCAGCGACCCTTTAATGGTTTCAAAGTTCAACAATAGAATCCATGATCACATATGACAAATAAACCTGCAGAAAAGATCATAATGGCAGTTTTTATCATGTAAACTGCACTGAGTCCGGCACTATATTTAACATTAAAAATACCATTTAGAAATATCAGTTGTATCTAACTTTAAGGAGGAATCATATTTTGAGCCTAGGTGGATACTCGATAAATGATCTATTAAAGATAATATTAATTTGACAGTTCATGAAAGTTTGGCACTTTGGCCAAATAAAACATAAGTGTGTCTCAGGTAACGGGTCTGAAAATTTTAGGTAGGGTAGGCACACCTATTTTTTAATAATTTCTTTTTCTGGAAACAAATATAATTCCATGCATTTTGAAAGGCTTTTCGCCTTTCAAAATGCATAAAATTATATTTTAAACCAGAAAACCTGAAAAAAATATAACGGTTTCACCAGTAAATTTAGATAGGGTAGGGTTACCCAAAACACAGGTGTTTTTCATTTGGCACTTATAGCACAGCGAGCTTGCCTTTATAGAACCACTAACGCATATTATGCTGATTTTCCTTTGACAGAACATTGAATTCTATGATACACACCGGATAGGCGGCAATCGAAAACGCTCTTAACAATTGACGGACGCGGATCAAAAATCGCTAGAAACAGTGTTTTCGACTGCCATTTGTCGCCAGTCGGGCGACAAATCACAATCGAAAACACTGTACCTAGCAATTCATGATCTACGTTCGTAGATAGTATTGACGTTTTCGATTGCCGCCTACCCGCTGTGTGAGGGTTGCTTTAGGAATACTATCGATCCCTCCAACCGTGGCAAACCTTGAAATAATAGAGAAATATTTTCTCCCTTACAGAATCACGTACACTTTGTAAACTTTGCTTGCTTCAAATATTTTAAATCACACTTAAAGGCATATATTTTGTGATATATGGAATCATTAGTGAATTTACTGATAAGGGACAGTTTCAGTATCTCACAAACTTAAAGGGGCCTCAAGAGGGGACTTACCTGTATACAACACACTTTCTTTCACTAAGATAAAGATCAATATTTTATCAGAAAATACCTAATCCCTTCATGGGACCACTTTATTGCCCCCTGGAAGGAAGTCATAATCACCTAATAAAGATTAGCCTTTGATCTGTCCAGTATGACCCCTGGAGAGAATCATAATGAGTGGTACCAGTATTATTGCTAATTTTTTTATGTCTTTAACCACCAAGACTAGCTTATCACCAAACAGCTGACAATCTAAATATTTCATAAAAATGACAGCTGTTCTTAATCTTAACGGTATCCAGCTCTTAAGTTTTTTATATGTTGATATTACATATACTTCGGCAAATTCAAAAGTAGTTTTGTATCTATAGACAAAATTAATTTCGTAAACTTCTTTTCAGGACGACCATGCAAGACATTCATGTATCGCCAATATATTATTTCATTAACCTTTAATGGTAACCATACTAACTCACAAGTTCTCGTAAATAAATCAGCAATAAGCTGTTCTTTGGTCATATTTACTAAGAAATAAATGTATTTTAATCTTACATGTATGTTTCTACAATGTGCCAAATAAACATGGCCTTCAAATGATTGACAGTTTTTCTATGAGATCTAGATCTAACCCAACAATATGTAAACGAACGAAGTCACTAGTAGTGATGACAGTACTATCAAAATTATTTTGAACCTATCCAATTCTTAGAAAATTTATCAAATATGTACGATTTTCTTACGGCAACTTTTCTATAAAAGCAGCCTCACTGTATGATGCGCTGTACCACAAACTTTTTCGCTAGTCTATTTTGGTTGTATACACAGCGTTTAGACACATAGCATAAATGGATAGCTACGCATGTACATTTAAAGAAAATATATCTAACATACGAAAATGTGGAGCGCAGTGGCTCAGTGATAGAGTGCTTGATTCGAGACCGAGAGGCCGCGGGTTCGAGCCTTACCGACGTCACTGCGATGTGTCCTTGAGCAAGACACATTAATCCTAGCTAAGTACTGGCTCAACCCAGGAAGACCCGTGCCTACATAACTGAAAGATTGTTGATGGGATGTAAAGAATCAATTCAAACAAAACATACGAAAATGGTAAATGCTTGATACATGTAGCTAAAGATATTTAGACAGACAGACGGACAGACAAACGGTCATGTGTTTATAATGATAACATACCGTCTTCCAGCGAGGAAAAAAAGCTTTTTCTGCGACTAGCCGCTCTCCGGGCCCTATGAGCTGCCGTCAAGTTTACCTGACTCATTATTCCATGAACGACACATTTACGTTTAATGTTTAGTTAAATGGATCTTTTTCCAAGCCGATGAAACAATGAATACCTTAAAAACGTGACACCTAAAAAGGTAGCTTTCATCTGAAGACAATACCCTCAGCCAAGACCAAACTTCCCAAGCTCAGTACGGTATCTGTCCATGAACTACACGTATTTTAATGCCTTTTGATACATTATACATGCTCATTTGATTGACATATATCATAATCTGCCTAATAAGCCAACGCAGCCTAACATACATTTTTTTGGATTGGCAAGGTAACATATATTACACAGGTTTAGATAAACAAGATTTTTCAGCGTAAAACTGTTAATATTTTCCTACCCATCATTTTTAACATATGTTTTGGGTGCCAAAATGAACCGTCTCAGTCAGACGGTTCTTTTGAGTACCCACAACATATGTTTTGGTTGAGAAATAAAAAAAAGGTATTCATTTGCTACGCACTCTAAACTCAAGTCCTGACTTTTTATTATACAGTTAAACAAGTTCTTAAATTGACCCAACTGCTAACGAAACCTACAAAATGGCACGTGAGTCCAGCGATAACTGAGGTCAGACTGGGCGGACGCCTGATTAGAGTTTTCGCAGTCCAGCTGACGCTACTGTGGTTCCCAAGTTGCCCACAGAGCGTACTGCAAGTACTCTAATCATACTGGACGGACGACCAGACTGACTGAGTCTACACCAGGCACACATTCAACAGTGTTGGCTATGCCAAGAGGCGGCTTTGTTATGTAGGGAGAAATGCGATCTTTTACAGCAAACGGCGTCTATACCAAAGACACATATTTGATACGCTCGAAATATCTGATCTTCACATTCGCCTATCCACTATACATGTATACATGTATCTATTTTACAATGTAGTGCTGATACATGTAGACCTAGATTAGCATCAGACATTTAGTATTTCTGTCGCAGGTTGGTCTGGGTTGAAGATATTGAAACGTGTTTCTGCTCTATTATGTCTGTAAGTAGTAATTAGTCTTGGAATCTGATTGGATGATGCCAGCGGTACTGCGGTGGAATCGGATTGAAAAATACAGCGGAAAAATGTCACCTCAAGCATTATGATACACGTAGATAAAGTCGTTAATAAAATCAACACTTTGCCATCGAAGGCTGCGCAGCCTGTTGGTCTAAAAAGTTCAAGCTAGGCGTCTACTTGATGGTATGAATACTGTATGAGCGAACAGCGGGGCATGCGCGGAACCAGATGGGCGGCGGGGGCGAAAACTCACAAAAATATAGGGTGTCTTAGCAATACTGGTCCGGATCCCCTGAAAAATTACAAAGCTACCAAGCCGGCATTCACTTTTGGTGTTTCGCTGGCAGGCCGACGATGACCCGCTTATAGTGATATTTGGATCCTTCCTCCCCTCATAAAAAAACAACAACAAAAAAACAACAAAAAAAACGTCAAAGTTGGACCCCCTCTGACAAAACTTCCTGGATCCGTGCATGGGGGGAGGGGGGGGGGGGGGCTTGGACCAAACATATCCAGGATGGTATCGACATTCACCGTTTGCAAGTCCGTTTCGTGCATGGCAGTTTTGTGTGGCCCGTTAATTATATTTGGCATTAACCCTTATCCCGCCAATATTTTTGTGCAAAAATGTCGTCTGTTTTTGTCGTCTGTTGCATATATTCAAGTGCACTTCTAAGTCCACACTGATCAGATTGCTCCTCTGGAAGAAGTCTGATTTGGGGACATGTTGTTTGCAATAAAGGCTACCAAAGAACATAAGCAGCCGATATATAGATGACAAAAGTCGTGGCTGGCGTTTAAAGCATTAAAATATAAATTGTCATTTTCGATCGCATGTTCATGAAAGAAACTTTTCTACGAGTCGATTTTCTAATAACTAGCTGTGCATATTGTAATAACCTGTCATTATACTTGTATTCGAACTTCGATAAAAGGGACACACGGTTCCGTACAGCCCGTGACGTAAAACGACATCGTCCAATCTTGTCTTTTGCGATGTCACGTAAGCAAAAAAGTAGTGAGTATGATCAGGAAATACCACAATCACAAACCGCAGACAACCCCGTGGCACCGCGAGGAAGAGCCGCTCAACCATCACGAGACAGCAGGAAGACAAATTAAGCAAAGCAACTAGCTCTCTCTTCCCCATCAAGATGATTGCAATACTACAATGGACATTAAATAACGTACAACAAAACATATGACAATTACAGACTCCCACAATGGGAGTAAAAATAAACAAAAAGTCAACAACAACAGAACCACCGCCTTAGAACGGACAGCAGCTTAAGCCACCGGGGGGCTTAAATGCATTTAACTGGTACCAAATCTTCGCCATAGATTCTGCTGTTGTTGAAGTACAAGAAATGTTCAGCTCGCATGGAGGCCATCTAACTAATTCAAGTCTGTATGGCTAATAGATGACGTCGTACATGTAACACGAAAAACGACAAAATAGGGCAACCAATTATTGTGGCACGTATAAGTTGTGTTAAGACAGCTTATCATTGGCGTAGCTCCCATTACGCAGTTACGCACGTGCGTTATAAAAATAGTAACATTCATAGGAGGTCAATGTGATTTTCAATTGTATAAAGGAAATAATTCGCTCCCATTGCTTATCTTGTCCAACCGTCGCTGGAAACAGAACTCTCGAGAAGTTCTATGAAACACTGAAAGACTTTAGAAAAGCAATACTAACTTCCCTTTATATCTTTCAAAATACAGTCTTTGCTCCGATGACGTCATCATAAGTTGGTTTCTTCAGCCAACAATTTAGATTTATATGTACAACTAAACTCGACGACGTTACTGCTTCGAATGTATTCAATCACAGTGACTGAAACATTTCTTAGGTAACGGGGATTTTCAGCCTTCATTAAATGAAAGTACCAACAGAGTAACATCAAATAAGCAAACAAGCTGCATCGCAAACCTGCAAATCAATATAAAAGTGAATCTACGATTAATAACAAAGTGCATGACATGCATACATTTGAGGCATCTTGTGTTTCTTGATTAACTAATAACATTTTTCACATAAAACAGCTTACCCCTATCTACTTTTGATGCCTTAATTTTATTTATTATGAAAAACTCAAGAAAACACCACACACAAGAGAGACAAGAAGTCAGCCCTTCCCCTGCAGGTGATCATAAGGCTGCAACAAACAGACAAGACAGCATATAGATGATAAACATGAAAAGAATCCACCTTGGAACGTTTAGCAAAAAACAAATCACTGGAGGGCTTAAACACTTTTAACGAACCAACATCACCCTTAGTTCTGATGTGGATCAAGACAGATATCTTGCCCAACTGCACCACATTGAATGTGACACATAAGTACTATTGTTACATGTATATGACTGGAGAGAATCCTGTCTCCTGATTGGCCCAATTTGTCTTCATAAATCTCTAGGTCTACTTGAAAATTGGTCTAAACTGGCATAGAAGGTGATATAGGATTAAAAACAGCTCAAACTAGTTTCCAGAAGTTGATATTTGTACACTTCTGCAGTATCACCCTCTAAAAAGCTAAAATAGCATAATGAGTATGAAACTAGTTTGCTCTGGGCTGCATGAATTTGACATTATTTGCTGTTTCAATGGTTACAGGTAAATTAAAGACTTTAATGAACTTAACAACTGTTTTGTTTTGTGTTATTCGTTCATTTTTCTTTTTTTGAATAAACAAAATGTAAAAAAGTGTTTTATGATTAAATTTTACACCCCAGATTCAGAGAGTTTAAATACAGTTAAAGGGCAAAATACTACATCAAAATAGTTTAAGGTCACTACTGGCACCTGGCCAATTGTTTTCCAAAAATAGATTTTCTTCATTTTCTGGTATTTGCTGCTTCATTTGATTAATAATGATATAAAGCAATTAAAAAAAACAACACCGTTCAGTATTTGAGCTATGGCTCTCCAAAGACATGCTTAATATGTCATTTTACTCCAAAAATGTTCAGGGTTGAAGTAAAAGATAAACAGATATATGATAGTGTAGCTGTTGATTTTAGAATATTGTGTATTATTGAATCAGAACAACTTAAGTTTACTTGAATAGTTAATGAACAGGAATAGTTAGTTAATGGGAATATAGTTATCTACATATTTACTGGCCAACTTTTACATTAAAAATAATAGTCAAAATTATTTCAAATTTCTACGTTCGATTACTTCTTATTCAAATACTTTAGGAAATCAAAAAATAGATTTTTGTGAAACTCGTATATCTTAACATGGATTCTCTGTAAGAATAAAAAAAAATCCATAGGGGTCCGGCACGCTACGTCTGGGATTTTTCTCATTCTTTGTGTGTGAAGCAGGTATGACCCCCAAACAGCAAAACAAGGCTTAAAATTTCAAAATGACATCTGGTTACCATGGTAACCAGGGTTATTTATGTCAAGCTGAGCTTTGTAGAAAATGCAAAGAAAAAAGTGAAAAATAGGCATACTTGGCCGATCATTCCTTCAAAATGTGTTCATCAAATTTCTGAAACTAACATACTTGTATATTGTACCAACTTTGCTCTATATGAGAGAATAAGAAACATAAGGTATGTTACACACATGAGTAGCACGTGACCTTTAAAATATGCAGATTTTGACAATTTCCAAAATGTGGAAAAAATGGGAATTTGACATATTTTGAGGCAGTTCAATAAGAACAACATATAAGCAGCCAAACACAATAATAAAATGTTTGAATTTATTTGAAGGTGAAAGTCAAGGTCAAGGTCACAAAATGTAGAATTTCAAAATACGGAAAAAAAACTTGGGATTTCATATTTTTTGGCGCAATATTTAGATGGGTAAATGAAAGAAAGAAAGAAAGCAACTAGTCTATGCATTAAAACAACACATCAGTTATTAAAAGGAATTATCACATAGATTAAAATATTTTAATGTAAAGGTCTAAGTCAAGGCCATTAAATGTAGAAATTCAAAATGTAAAAATGTATTTTCACATGTTTTGGAATATTAAAAACATTCATATCAGCCACTACTGTCTAGATTCAGAACAACACATCAGTTAACAAAAGCAATGCTATAATGGATGAATATATTTACATTTGAAGGCCAAGGTCATTTAATGTACAAAGAGGGACATGCATTAAGAGGCTATTTTGCACCCCCCCCCCCCAGGAGGCTAAAAATAAAAAATGTTTTTCAGCATTTTCTTCTCATTAGTTTTTTAGAACAAAAGCCCAAGTGTTAATATCTGGCATTAATTTTACTTTTATAGTTGCTATGGTAACCAAAATGGCCACCAAAGTAGGCTGAAAACAGGAAATTTGCTATTTTGGAGCAAATTTGAGACATTTGACAGACCAATTAATATAGAGCACAAGCAAATACCAAAAAGAATTTTAAACAGATGGTGAGAATTATCACAACACACAACATATTTAAAGGCTTTTTTGGTATTCAGCTATGCTGATATCTAATGCTTAAAAAATCGGTCTCAAAAAGCCTTCAATTTGGTCCAAAATAGCGAGATCTCTATTTTAAGCCTATTTTGTCGGCCAGTTTTGTTACCATAGCAACCATTAAAATTTAATTAAGTGGCAAAATTTTAAGCTTTAGTTATTCTTCTACTAAACCATTCAGAAGAAATTGGTGAAAAGCAACTTTCAGATTTTGGCTCCAGAGGGGGCCAAATTAGCCCCTTAATGCACGTATCCCTTTTAAATGTTGAAAAAACTTAGTTTGCTGCATGTTTTAGAACAATATTTAGATGGGTAAATGAAGGAAAGTAAGAAAAAAGCTAGTATGTGCATTAAGAACAACACATCAGTTAAAAAAACATAACCAAAAGAAATGAAAATATTCGAATTTGAAGGTCAATGTCAAGGTCATCAAATATAGTATGTCTGAATTACAATTTTGAAATATTCTATTTTCATATGTTTTGGAACAATATTAAGATGGGTATATGAAATAAGGTAAGAAAACTACCAGTCTTTCCATTAAGAACAATACATCAGTTAAAAAAAAAGCAGTACTAATACAAGAATTTATTTACATGTAAAGGTCAAGGTCATCAAATGTTAAAATTCAAAATATCGAAAAAGACTGGGATTTCACACGTTTTTAATTACTTTTTAGATTGGTAAATGAAAGAATGCAAGAAAGCAACTAAATTATGCATTATGAACAATACATCAGTAACTAAAAGCAATAAACAAAGTTAATGAATCTTGCAATTTTCACATGTTTAATACCATATTCAAATGGGTATATAACAGTAAGTAAGGGTGCAAAGATCAGGAATCGATACAATCAAGTGCCACACCTGATCCAGGATACCAATGGGAAAGTAACAAACTCACAGCTAGACACCACAAACAAGAGCCAAGAGGCCAGCCCTTTCCCAGCAGGTGACCAATAGGCACATATAAACAGACGCATACAAATGCATAGCAAACACAAGACAGAAAAAAAAACATAAAAGATCCACAAAAGAAGTACCGCCTTGGAACGGTCAGTAAAATATTTTACCGGAGGGCTTAAACCAGTTTAACGCTGTTACTTTGGGATTAGTCTTCATCTATTCTACATCCATTATTTGCAGTGTAAGCCTTGTCTGCTTATTGATGCTTTAACTGCTGAAATCTCAAGTATTCCTCAGGCTATACAGAACAATTTAGCTTCTTCAATGTATTCAACAGAGTCTATATCTGATTTTATACTCTTTTCAAAAGAGTTTGTATATGATATAGCACATTAAGAAGTGATCTAAGTTATCTGTTCTTTGAATCAAGTTAAAGTTTGCTATTTCCACATCCACTGAGTTATGTCTTATGAATCAGTAAAATATAGGCCCTTAATTCGGTACTCAGTAAAATAAAATGGCCCAAAAATCGCTGTTCAGTAAATTTTAGGCCCCGAAATCGCTAATCATTTTTTATAGGTCATAACTCGCCAATCGTTAAATTTTAGGGCCATAATTCGCTGATTACACCAGAACTCATGATTTCCAGAAAATTATCATTAGGATGATCATGACATTGACCTTCAGATTTTACTGTCTTTTAATTTATTTATTTCCTAATTAATGTATCCCCAAATATAAAAAGTTATACTGACCACTCTCCCAGTAGCCTTGATACGATACAGGTCTTAATTAAAGGGCTTACATAACAATAAGCATATACCCACATTATCTTACAATTGAAAAAAATGCTACCTTTGACCTTGACTATCCTTTCTTATGTCATATGTTTTTATTGCTATTGCTTATATCAATTATGGTGTCCTTTATGACTGTACAAGTAGATTTCATAGGGTTGTTTAACCCACAAACAACCCGGGCAATCCGAGTTACATGAGCGCCGCGTAGCGCAGTCGGTAACGTGTCTGCCTACAGATGCGTGTCTGACTGCAGATCCAGGGCTCGCGAGTTCGATCTCGGCCCGGTCCCATACTTTAGTGGAGATTGATCATGAAATAATTTCTACGGTCATTCTCCTCCCTTCCGCCGATTCATTCAAGAAGGGTTGTTGTCAGTTACAAGCGAAAGTATGCGCACAAATTACTGGTTAACCGCTAGTTCAAGCCTGCCCAGGAAAGAGTGTGGTTAGGTGAACTGACCGTCCCGCAATGACCATATCTGTTGACTTGGGACGTAAAGCAACAAAACAAACAATGAGCGAAATCTGTGTTTTCAAGTTGAATATTTTGTTCTGTGACCTTGAACTTGACCTTCACATTTAAATATGTTTATCCTTTTAACTTTGGCTTTTGTTTCTTGGTGTGTTGATCTACATATAGTAGCCGTGGCCTTTCCAGAAATGCTTTTAAATCAAACCAAAAACTGTTAATAAATAGATGAAAATCGCCATAATTCAACATTTGGATATAGAAGAATTTGTGACATTGACCTTAAACTTCATATTTATATCTTTCCACCTGTTTAATATAATTTAAATATTTGCTATTATTATTTGTATTAATATATCAAAGATTTATAAATATATTCTGGACACATTACAAAGTTTTTTTACGAACTATGACTAAATTACTGTTTTTTCGCTGTTTTTTTTGAAAATGTTCCATTTGTGACCTTGACACTGACCTTCACATTCATATTCTTCATCTGTTTAGGTTTTGATGTCGATAAAATATACCCTAATTCTTATTACCGTATAAGTTTTTTTATTACTATCTTCACTACACTTCACAAAAAGGGTTCAAATTAGTAAAAATCCCTTTTTTCTTCATTTTGAAATTAGACAATTAATAACCTTAACCTTGACCGTCATACATCAATTTCTCCAACCGGTTTGATATAAATTTAAATAGTTATTATTATTATTTTTTTTGTGAATATATCAAAGGATTTATTAATATATTCTGGAAACATTACAAAATTGTGTTTCAAAATATGACTAAATTATTGTTTTTTCGCCATTTTTGAAAATGCACCATTTGTGACCTTGACATTGACATTCACATTTTATATTCATCGTCTGTTTAGGTTTTGGTGTCAATCAAAGAAAGTTTTTTCTATATAACCATATAAGGTTTTTTTCCTAACCATCTTCAGCTACCCTTCACAAAAAAAAGTTTAAATTCGTGAAAAATCCCTTTTTATTCATTATGAAAGTAGACAATTTATGACCTTGACCTTTACCTTTATGCATCAATTTTTCCAACCGGTTTGATATAATTTTAACAAGTTGCTCTTATTATCTTTGTGAACATATCAAAGGATTTACAAATATATTCTGGAAACATTACAAAATTTTGCTTCAAAATATGACTAAATTACTGTTTTTTCGTCTTTTTTGAAAATGTACCATTAGTGACCTTGACATTGACCTTCACATTTATATTCATCACCTGTTTAGGTTTTGGTGTCAATAAAAGATACTTTTTTTCTATATTACAATATTAGCTTTTTTTCTTACCAGCTTCAGCTACCCTTCATAAAAAAGGGTTTAAATTAGTGAAAAATCAGTTTTTTCTTCATTTTGAAATTAGACAATTTATGTCCTTGACCTTGACCTTATTGGTGTCAGTAGTGACCTTTATAACAGTTGCTAAAACATGTGAGAAAGTCCTTAGGTTGAACATGACTTCAGTAACAAAAGTAAAAGTAGAAAATGTTCATTCATAGCTAAACTGTCATATTACAAAACAGTTATTGTCTTCATTTTCGGTAGACATGAGGATTTATCTACCCTCAAAAGTGATATTCACCTCGGCCTAGAGACCTCGTGAATTATCACTTTTTCGGGTAGATAAATCATCATGATTATCTCATTGAAGTCAATAATTGTGCCATGGGTTGGTCCGTTTGTAAAAACAATGCGGATTAATTCTCTCCAGTCTAGATTACGATAGACAAGTCTTTATCTTTAATTCTTAGATTGCAATCTTTCAAAATGCGCAATGTGAGGTTGTGTACTTGATAAATTCGATTTGTAAGGTTCGGGAGACGGAATTATAGATATTTTTATTTAGAAACTCAATTTCAATCAGGCAAGATTATCTTCTTATTGCACGTACCAAGTATTAAATAACCATTTTCGAGACATTGAACGAAGCCTCTACGAGACCTTTTAAACAAATTAAATCTGAAGACGTCGGTTTTTATTTCATAGATTGTCTGTTGCAAAATACTCGCACAAATATGAATTCTACAGGGAAGATTAGGACCTCAGTCAGAATGTCATAAACATCGTGTACAAGTAAATCTAGACTGGCTCCAGTCCTTAAAACAAATTTTCATCAATGTGGCATATCATAAACTTGTAGCTAGTCTTACTCGGATGACTCTGTTTTAAAACAGAGCCATCAGAGTAAGACTAGCTACAAGTATATGATATAGAACAACAAATGCACCGACCAACCCGTGAACCAGTGTAAATTTTGTGACGATTTTTGGGGGACCTATACCAAAATAAACTTTGGGTCATATGTAACAATTTGAATCAGTTCACCCATCTGAGTTCCGCGTCTGGTCCGATTATTGACGTCATCAAAATGGCGGCAACAGTGCTACTTATGTACACATATAAGACATCGTATTTAAAGCAATAGTTGAGGGAGAATTTATTTCTAGAAATGATTTTTCGTCTTTATTTAACTGATTGGACATCAAACAATACGAGAGAGTTGTGTTCTATTTTTCCAGACCCCTAGAGTCAATTTTTGGCTCCGAAATCTCGATAAATTTGACCCAGATCTCATCACTTTTGTTGTAATCCTGTAGAAAGTTCATGCTAAAATTAAGTGTTTTTTTATTGTTTTGTTAATTTGGGGCCATTCTATACTAAATATGAAGTGAATAAGGGTTCATATCCCTAGAATGAAAAAAAATATTTTTGGGGTCCTTATTTCATTGAAATAAGCCTAGAGCCGAATTATGGAGCTGTTAACGTACAAGACATGTGACCTTATTCCCTCTCTGGAAAGTATATGAGCTACGGTGTTTTTTTCTAAAACTTCAAGATTCTAACTAGTCTCTGTAGCTGAGTAGGCAAGTTTAACAAGTCCCGAAAGCAGGGTTTTCGTAAAATATCTGAAATGGTATTTAGATTCCGACGTTTGATCTGCTTAGAAACTGAAATGCTCCACTTTTGACACAGTAAATGGGAATAAGAATTGCTGAGGGTACTCTATAATTTTGTGATTGTTCAGGGGTGGTCCGGAGCCCCTGCCTCCCCTCTGAATCCTCGTATGCAGATCAGACAGTTAAAGTTGCACCTTTGGCGTTGGAAAATGCCATAAACCATGTTTTCTAATGCTGTGGTACACTTTTACGTAAGTATAGGAATAAATAAAATTTGAGAACGTGATATTTTCCATAATTCTTCATTTGTCACAACGGCGAGTGTCACTTTTCGAGAAATTACAGTATGATGATATCAAATGGCGTCAAATTGTAGTGATAAATTATGTTCTATCCTATGGGAATGACAACTTATTTTCAGTCTGGACATTTGACGCAATGTTGACATGCTTGAGCTAATAACAAAAGAAAAAAACCCAAGACGATTCTTGAGATACTCTAGATGAAGTTCAAAATGAAAAAAGGTCATAACAAAATACCCATTGTAGGGGCACAACCAACCCATCCGTTTTCTTTGACAGCGTGAAACCAACCATATATAAATGTTGTCCGTAGAAGGGGATTTGCACATTCGAATAACGCATTAATTGAACCCTTTTCTAATCTAGATGGCTCACGTTATTCCACTTTTTTTCTTCTAAAGAACAGAAAAATATATAATTTGTGGTTATGCCAGATAGTTTGAGACACACTTATTCATCTTTTGGGTAGTATTCCTGATCAAAAGTGCATATACAACTTTTAAGTATTCCCATGGGTATTAATTAATTGTCACCTCTTGTTGCAGATTCGTCTATATTGTTATGAGAAAGACTCCATGGTGTCTCTATCTTACAATAATCAAGCTGATGTAATAGAAGCATCCACCTCTACAGTCAATTAAATACAGAATCCGGAATCGATAAAATCAAGTTCTACACCTGACCTAGGACACCATATGGGAAAGTGACAAAAACACAAGAGAACACCACAAACAAGAGAGCCAAGAGGTCAGTCCTTCCCCAGCAGGTGATCACAAGGCTGCAATGAACAGACAATACAGCATAAAGAAGATAAACATAAAGAAGTTGCACCATGGAACGGTCAGCAAAAACTCACTGGAAGGCGTAAACATGTCTAACGTACCAACATCACCCTAAGTTGGTATAAACATAGAGGATCTTACATGAGTACTCATGTTTTATTGAATTTATTAAACGAGTTGGGGAAAAGAGATAAAATGCGAGGCTTGCCGAGCATTTTATCTCTTTTTCGCAACGAGTTTAATAAATTCAATAATACAAGAGCACGAATGTTAGATTCTATTTATCATATGACATTAAGATTACTTTGAAATCTCATTTCTCGCGTAAAAAACGTTATAATTTTGTCATTATGTACGTAACGTTGTTATGGACTTCATAACGTTTCCCGAAAATCGATAAACCACTAGTGGTTTACAGATTTTATTGCATGGCGTTATTTCACTCCCAGACGCGACGTCATATGATGAAATATTTTATTTCTTTATGTACATACAAATATTTCCCAATTTACACAATAAATGGACCAGGATCTGATAGTCAGCTAAAAGCTTATACGAGCCATTTCCTGTTAAGCAGACAGTAGCAGTAACTATTATATGTGAACAGTGTAAAATTCTGTAGAGAGAGAGAGAGAGAGAGAGAGAGAGAGAGAGAGAGAGAGATGGAGAGAGAGAAAGAGGGAGAAAGAAAAAGAAGGAGAGACACATTGATTTTCTTATTCTATTTGATATATACTCTTGTACAGCGGGCCCTATTGACCATAATTATAATTGTGAAGGAGGCGAGCATATAAGCGTGGCCTAGCATGCTATGACTGACAATTTGCTATGACTTCATAAAGTCGTCTCATTTTCACCAATGAGGCTTGGATTTCATACCGTATATACAAAGAGGGTCCGCTGTACCAAGTGCACGTAACATATATAATACCACGACATGCAGATTTATTTCTCATTGGTTTGCTTGTAGGGATACATTGTATAACACAAGACTTCAATACAGTGATTTTGGTATATTTACATTTTCAAAGCAAGCCTTTATAATTCGATTGATGCCCGGAAAACTATCGATAATTCAAACACGCTTTAAAGATAATGGAAACGGTCTAAAAAGCCATAGCAGACTCTAGAATCTAGGGCGAAGATTTGGTACCAGTAAAATGCATTTAAGCACCCAGTGACTTTGGCTGCAGTCCGTTCTAAGGCGGCGGTTCTGTTGTTGCTGATTCCTTGCTAATTGTTGCTCCCATTGTGGAATTCTGTAATTGTTCTATGTTTTGTTGTACGTTACTTTGTGTCCATTCTAGTTTTGCAATTATCTCGATGGGGAAGAAAGAGCTGGTTGCTTTGCTTTGATTGTCTTCCTGGTGTCTTCTGGTTGTTGTGTGGCTCTTCCTCACGAAGCCACGGGTGTGTCTGAAGTTTGTGATTGTGGTATTTCCTGATCATACTCACTTACTATTCTGGATCATGCACATGCATGGTCTTTTAATATAAGACCAGATCGATACAACAAGATTTTTTTTGTTTCTCAGGAGCCCGTGGAATATGTTTGTCGCTTCTAATACAATAACCTATCAGATATTGCTGCGTTTTTCTAAGAAGTTATATAATTACTCAGAAATATTCTGCTGTGAAAGCAATTTCAGAGGCAATTACCGCGTCACCAATCCTATACTGACGCGTTTTTTTTTCATTTCCGAGAGCTGAATGTCTTGTTATTAGAATATAAGAATCTATCATGAGTGTGAGGGTACAGTAGGATTGAAAATTCCATCCCGAGGATCGCCGTTTGGCATCACGAGGCTTGCAGTTTCACTGGCATGTCGATAGTGGCCCGTCGTACATGTATACGCACAAGCCAGTACTAAAACAATTTAAGTATAGCAACCAGCTCTCTCGTCCTCTCAGACCCGACTCACCTAAGTAATATCTGATCTGAGACGTTGATACATGCTCTATAAGGCAATACATTGCTGTATAGGCCTTGAGCTGGCTATAGACCCCCCTCCCCCCCCCCCCAGGGGGAATTTTGATCACTATGATTTTCTGAAACTACATTATATAAGACACAAAATAAAAGATGTTAGCCCTCTGAGAGTGGCAGCGTTAACGTGTAACATCACGTTATATATGTTACCCCCCAAAATAGCATTAAATGTCCCTGATAATGTCTCAACCATGACATGTTCGTACATATTTGCATGCTGATACAGGTTTATGATCTTCTTATAACACAGTTACATATTTTTCGTATTAATTTTATAAATATCTTGAGCTATTACTGTTATATACGTTACTTAATGTTTCCTGCGTTATTTCCGAGTATCGGTATGGTATTTATTGAATATACTTGTATTACATCTGTCACAGAATATATTTAATCTATAAGACTACTACTTAAATGATATAAGTTCTTTATTATGGTCGCTTTCACTATTTTTCAGGCCCATGTTATGTATGTTACCTTCAAAATAGCATTAAACATTCTAGTTAATGTCTCTCACAAGCCCTGTTTATACTTATTTGCATGCTGGCACAGGTTTATGTACTTCTTCTAACAAGGTTTACCTATTTTAAGTATTCATTTAATAAATGCCCGGAGCTTTAACTGTTATGTGTGTTACCAAATGATACATAAGCTATTCTGAGTATCTGTATAGCAGTTGTTGACTATACATGTATAAAGTCTGTCAGAGAATCTAAGAAATGGACACCTCAGTTCTGGGCAGGGTATATGGATATAATTCAGATGGTGTTCACACTGATTAGGGCTACAAAGAAAACAACTTTGAATTGCATGTCAGCTCTATCTGTATGCATTGTTCCCAATGTTAATTGCAAACGATCACAACAGATACGCACAATATGTACCTATGTAACTGATTACACATGTAAATTTATCTGATACACATCGCAGATGCAAAGAACTTCTCGAACAAAATGGGTTTATTGTGACACGACCATTGGTTCTTAGCTATGAGGCAAACAATAAAGAGGTATTATAGGCTTCAGCAACTAGAAATACGCTTCGTACTACAGATGGAATGGTGTATTACTCATCACATCAGAGCTCAATATATTGAAACAACTCTTCAATGCACTGAAATGAAATACGAATACTAGAGGCAGTTTCAGGCTTCACCAATCCTTTTAGTTCTAGTTTTGAAGACAATGAACTGTGTTTTTTTTTGTCTTTCGGTGTTCCTGCTAAGCCTGGCATAGCTAATATCTTATTGAGGCTGATGACATTGGCAGGAAGGCTGTTGCAGACTGCATTGAACCACTTTAAGTTAAAAAAATCTGTCTTTCACAACCCCATAAAATGCTACAAGCTAATAAAGTTTTGAGGTTTGCGAGGCCAAGCAAGAAGATATTGTCCAATTTACAAAACATAAACAGCCAGCAGCTAAGGGCTTAAAGGAGCGTCTTTGGTCAGCATGACGTCTTTCTATTGGACATATTGTTGACGTTGAGTTGACACTTCGGTTCCTTCTGGGACCTGTACCATGGTCACTGTCAACTCCTGATAGAATTTCCAACAAAACTGCCAAGTCCAAACTTCTGCATGGCTTGCAATCACACATTGAACCAACATTAGATTGGCCATGTAGTGCTGCACATAACTTTGATGTTAATGCCATAACTACAGAGCATAATAGCTTTTCCTGTCACCTTCAAGGATCTGATGGCACCAATATTCAACCAGGCACTAAAGGCAGGGCATGTTGGTTTTGTCACTTATAAATAGCAGCAGTCTATAAAGTCTCAGAAGCGTCTTAGAAACATTCAAGTGGGGGGAGGGGTTCTCTATCAGTATAAATGGCAGCAGTCTATAAAGTCTTAAATTTCTAGTGGGGGGAGGGGTTCTCTATCAGTATAAATGGGAAGGAAACAAATGTTACACGTTAACACTGCCACTCTCAGAGGGCTAACATCTCAATGTACACATATACTGATAGAGAACTATCATTACCTGGGTGTTTTGTTCAACACTGGAGTATGCAACAAAAGGTGCACCTTCTGAATGTCAACAACATTGGCAAGGATATGGGGGAAGAGATCTACAGAAATACCCTGTTTAACAGATTGTGACACTACCAATGTGCCGATGTGTTAGTACCACAGAAAGGTTGTTCCTACCAAACTGATAGAGAACCCCTTCCCCCACTAGTTCATCAACATTCTAAGCAGGGTAGGAAAACAAATAAAGAACTGCTCTAGGCACTCATCGGTGATATGAAGCCCTAACATGTGCTATTTATGTAATTGTGAATAAGCTGCAGTACAACATGTTTCTGAAAAGAGTACCAAAGCCATACACATATACTTACTATTTCAAATGGCATGAAAATGAGATTACCTCCACCCTGCTTTTCTGTCCTTAAGATGTACATACAGAGATTGAACTATCAAGTCTTTCCCATGAAAACAAGTGAGCCTATTCAGATATGGACAAAAAGTGTGTAAAAATAAATGGGAAGGAAATCAAGTACCTCTGGGTGAAAGAAAACTTGATTGTACCCTAACAAAAGAGCCACATAATTATATTTTACATTTTGTGTGATATGGGGTTACCATGTTCAAAACTCAACAACTCGAACCATATAAAAGATAGAAAAATAATATTTGCAGTTTCCAAAAGGTACATAAACATACTTTAATACAAAATGAGTTAGTAAGCACGTTCACATTTAAAAAAAATATCAAACTATATTAGTTTCATAAATCATTTCTTTAGGAATAATGAAAAAAAGTAACATACGTAACACTTTGGGGTGAATATTTGTTTTCAAGGGTCCATATCTGTGATGCAAAAATAGCTTATGTGGATGATATAGCCAATTTGTAAATCTTACCTTATGGTTTGCACTTTTCAGATGTCATGCCATTTACTAAAACTATCAAAGATGTTGATGGGTAATATATATAATTGGCTGTTACAAGGTAATGGTGCCATTACCAGAATGCTAGCATATTGCAAAATCCTTGCAAGATGAATCTGATAGAGGATTAATATGCTGTTAAGAAAAATTCTTTAAACACTTGGATAATATACAAAGATTTGCTCTATAACTTCTACCTGATGGGGTTTGTTTGATCTTTAAAGTTGTTACTCGCATATTGCACTGTATGTTACAAACTTTCCATGAGTATTATGTTAACTATATTTGATGTCTTTATAAAAGAAAAGAGGGTTTATGGTAGTTTATGTTTTGAGTTACTTCCCCAGCAAATGAGCCAGAGTAAAAAGAAGTACATGGACCTGTGCCAGCATGCCAATACGTACAAGCAGGTCGTGTTGGAGACCATATCTTAAACGTTTAATGGTATTCAGAGAGTAACGTATGTAACCTGGGCTGTAAAATAGTGTAAGACACCATAATAAGGAACTTTAATTCATTTGAATAGCAGCCTTATAGATTTACTACATTCACTGATGGATGTAATACATGTATAGTCAATAACTGCCATACTGATACTTGGAAATAACATATGAAACACTAAGTAACATATACAACGGCAAAAACTCAAGAAATTTATAAAATAAATGCTAAAATTATGTAACTGTGTTATAAGAAGTTCTTAAACCTGTGCCAGACTTCAAAAAAAGTCTGAATATGTCATGTTGGAGGCATTTTCAGGAAAATTTAATGTTATTTTGTGGGTAACGTACATAACATGATGTTACCCGCTAACGCTGCCGCTCTCAGAGAGCTAACATATTTCATTTTGTGGCCTTTATAATGTAGTATTTAGAAATCTTAATGTACGAAATTCCCCCTGGGGGAGGTGGGGTCTATAGCCAGCGCGAGGCCTAGAGAATTACATTTTACATTTTTGTGTGATATGGGGGTACCATGTTCAACATCTAATAACTCAAAAAGTATATAAGATAGAAAAGTAATGTTTGCAGTTTTGAAAAGGTTATTAAAAATTCTTTAATATGATACCAAATTAATGAACATAAACTGGTTTCAATAAAATTTAAGACAAACTACATTAGATGCATTTATCATTTAAAAGGGGGTTCAGTTAAAAAATGTAACATACACTACATCCGGGGTGACTATATTTGTTTTCAAATGTCAAAATCTGTGGCCTAGTAATAGCTTACTTAGAAAATATAACCAATTTGGTAATCTTACCTCATCTTTTGCACTTTTCTGAAGTCTTAAAAAGAATTTTAATTATCAAATATTTTGTAGGGTAACGTATGTAACAGGCTGTTACAGCTTAACGCTGCCATTGTCAGAGGGCTAACATGTTGCAAAATCCTTGCAAGACATTGGGCTTTAAGAAAAATATGGTCTACAAAATTCCCCCTGGGGGGGGGAGGTAAACCATATCCAGCCAGTGGCCTAGTACACTATCTACCCAGTCAGCATGCAGGCTCAAGGCACTATATATGCCTACCAGTGAAACGCCATTCTAATGGCGTTTCACTTTCAGGTCGATAATGGCCCGTCGTATATGCACAAGCCAGTACAAACACAATTTAAGCATAGCAACCAGCTCTCTCGTCCTCTCAGACCGACTAACCTTAGTACAATCTGATCTGAGACGTTGATACATGCTGTAGAGCAATACATTGCTGTATCTACATGCACAAAGCCAGCATGCAGGCTATGGGCACTATCTGCCTACCAGTGAAACGCCATTCTAATGATTTAAAGATGCACAAAGGCCTATGGCAGCGCGATAAGTTTCGTTGCCTCGTGGGATGGTATTCAGGGGCCACTAACTCGTAGACATCTTAAGCCTTAAGATCAACTTAAGTTCAACTTAAGTCCACCTTAACGGTTATGGCCACTAACTCGTACGCACCTTAATTTACGGAGACAACTTAAGATCATCGTGAAGTTATGGTCACGATAGAGTCACCTTAGCGTCGTCTTAGTGGTTGCGAGAGGTACTTCCCATAACGAACGTAATAAATCAAATATGATTTTGGCGACAATTTATTTTTTTATTACCCTAAACGCATATGCCTTCGAAGAACTTACTGCATGCTTTGTTTTGGTGACTTTAAAAGGCCACAAATATGGACACGTGCACATAGGCAATGCGCGAATCCAGGGGGGTGGGGTACAAGTTCTATAAAAGAAAGCAATTGGGCCCCATCACCTTGGAAAAGGTAGGACCCCCTGACATTTTTGACCCGCCTGCTTGGACTCTGGAAAAATAATAGTTTCTTTGAAATAAACATTAGGCCCCAACTGTAAAATAAGTTGAGGACTAAAAAGTTGTCAGGGCTCTTTTCTACCAGTTTGACTCGGACCGCCCACCACCATGGCAAAATTTCCTGGGTCCATGCATGTACGCATGTAGCAGATAAACACGCACGTGCATGTAAATGCATTTTCTTTATGTATGTTTTGTATTTGGTAATTATAGGTCATCTTATGTTATGGTCAAAATGATTAGGGTCTGGAAGACCATGGGAATAAGGGTATTGTTCTAAGGGAAACAATGGTACATTTGTACATACATGTTTATAATGTTTCTAAACACATATGAGGAAAGTACGAGTTGATGAAAATATCACGTTGATATTGCAGTTCGCCCAGAGAACATGTTTCAGCGTTATCCCCAAAAGTTGGACCAAAGGAACATATAAAACCTATGGAAATAATTAAATGATGTTTGGAAGACCAGTTATGATGCCCTAACAGGGAATACTTGTTTCATTGTTGGCTTGATCCCGAAAGTAGAACAAAATGTCATTTTCCCCTGTTCCTAAAACCATTGGGGTGGGGGCTCGGTAATACATTGTCCGTTTCCTTTGTTCCAAAACCATTAGGGGGGCCCTCGGTAGTGTTCGTTTTAATGCATATGAGCGGGGCGACCACCGAGATGCCTAACACTCCGCAGCCTGATCAGAGTTTTCGACGTACTTATGAGTTATCGCTCTTGGCTCTCAGCGTTCCCTGCTTGCGTAGTCCGACTGCTACTTTTTATACGGCATTAATTTTGGACGTTTTGCTATTAATTTTTGAACTAGAGGTTGCTCAAATTGTCGCATAGACTGAGGTCTTTTTGTAAGCTTTTGCTTAAAATTTCTAGTTTTTTTTTTATTCAATAAGCTATGACAATACTGTTGAATAATTTTTTTTTAATTGTATGTACATGTAAAATGTGGGCTCTTGAATTAACTAATCCAGCATGATAATCATGTTCATCATGTTCATAAAACGCATTGAAAACCATCTTCGCATTTTCTTTGATCATCGTGTGCGTTTAAGACTTGTAATGGAACCAGGCGAAATGTAATCCTTTGTATACTGATGAATTTTCCCTTCTGGTTTGATACAATAAACTTGGGATAGTCCATTGTACATATCTAGGGTGTCAGGTTGTAATTTTTCAAATCGAAAAAGGAAAGCAAAGTGTATTCTTTTTTCAGACGATCGTTTTATTTTTACACGCAGTATAGAAAATAGTAAGTGAGTATGATCAGGAAATACCACAATCACAAACCGCAGACAACCTCGTGGCGCCGCGAGGAAGAGCCGCTCAACCATCACGAGACACCAGGAAGACAAATTAAGCAAAGCAACCAACTCTCTCTTCCCAATCAAGATGATTGCAATACTAGAATGGACATAAAATAACGAACAACAATTCATAGAACAATTACAGACTCCCACAATGTGAGTAACAATAAACAAAAAGTCAACAATAACAGAACCACCGCCTTAGAACGGACATTAGAGACTAATGAAATGCAGTTTATTATGCTGCATTTCATCTTGGCTTTTACTGTTTGCAAAAGTACTCGTTTAGGGGTTTCCCAAATACAAAAGGAAATAAAAAATATAAAATACTGATATCAATAGACGCTTAAATAGGTAATATCAACAATAAGGGAACTCGCCTCGAGGAAACCTGACTTAGTTACATGCAAAAAACGATGGCACAGAACATCCTGCGCAACCGTGCAGTCTGATCAGTGCCTTTATTTGTATGGCTAGAAAAATACCGCGATGGCAGACTCCAGACAAACCCACAGCACCGTGAGGAAGAGACACTAGACACAGGCAACACAACTTACAACACGATTTTTTTCAATACTGTAGCTATTCTATGTAACTGAGTATGCTTATTCAAGCCTACCAGAAGCGTCGCGACCCATATATTTATCTTTTCTACTGTGTCGGTTCTGAATACTGTAAACAACACGCTTTGCACGAAAGAATAAATATAACACATAACAGGTACATGTAAATCTTAAAAGATAAGGTGACCTTAAGTTAAGAAGGCTTTACATGTATGTTATCGGAATAGCGCCACCGTAAATGTTACGATTGTTACGCCCAGGTATGCTTTGCAAGCCTAGGAGCAACAAGAAAGTAATATAAATCAAAAGAGATGAGCTTCAATGAGCCCAAATGAGCATTAAACAAATATCTGATTGGCTGATAATTAAATCTCCTGTATGCTGATTGGATAAAAATGGTAATCATTGATTGGTCAACACCTGGCTTCTGATTGGATGAAAAAGGTAATCACTGATTGGTCTAACAAGAGGTAATTTCAATCCTATTTTATGATCAAAGCTTGAACATCAATATATATATAAATACACCAAACAATTAGTGTGTCTAGACATGACATATAGCAAAACAAATGCCATGGGAGAAAATATGTATATATAATGGGTGTACATAACACCTCCCCCCTTAAAGAAAAAGAAATATTTTACAAAAAGATTTCTTTTACAAATGTACTGTAGTACAGTGCTGAACTATGTTATTCTTGAAAGAGCGTCAGCCACAACATTCTCTCTGCCTTTGATGTGTCTGACGTCCAGGTTACACTCCTGTAATAGGAGAGTCCAGCGTAACAATCTCTGATTTTTGTTCTTCATTTTCCGTAGAAATGTGAGTGGATTGTGATCAGTGTAAACTGTCACAAGAGAAGATGAAGAAGAGATGTACACTTCAAAATGTTGAATTGATAGAATCAAAGCGAGACACTCTTTTTCTATAGTGGAGTAGTTTTTCTGACATTTGCTGAATTTCTTAGAGAAATAGCAAACAGGGTGGTCTACCCCACTTTCATCTTCTTGTAAGAGAACGCCTCCTGCTCCTATATCACTAGCATCAACAGTTAGTTTAAAAGGTTTCTGAAAGTCTGGAGCAACGAGCACTGGTTCACTCTTTACAGTGGCCTTTAATTTATCAAAAGCCTCTTGACAACTTTGTGTCCAGACAAATTTGGTATTCTTTTTCAAAAGGTTTGTAAGAGGAGCAGATATAGTAGAAAAGTTACTGCAGAATTTTCTGTAGTAACCTGCCATGCCTAAGAAACGCATGAGCTCCTTTTTACTTGTAGGTATAGGGAAATCAGATATGGTTTGAACCTTAGCTGATACAGGTCTAACTTGTCCTTGTCCAACTACATGGCCAAGAAATGTCAATGTGCCATGACAAAATTCACTTTTGACTAAGTTTATTGTTAACCTGTACTCTGTGAGTCTGTCAAAGAACTCTTTTATGGTTCCAATATGATTTTCCCAAAAGTCACTGTAGATGATCACATCATCTATGTAAGCTCCAATCCCTTCCATTCCAGCAATCAAGCTGTTAATCAACCTCTGGAATGTGGCTGGAGAATTTTTCATACCAAATGGCATTACCTTGTATCGGAATAGCCCATCTGGTGTCACAAAGGCTGATACTTCTTTGGCATTATCTGTCAAGGGAATTTGCCAGAATCCCTTACATAAATCAAACTTTGTGACGTATTTGGCTTTCCCAATCTTGTCAATACAGTCATCTATTCTTGGAATGGGAAAGGAGTCTGTTTTTGTTACACCATTTACTTTTCTGTAATCAGTGCATAATCTATATGCACCATCAGGTTTCGGTACAAGAATACATGGTGATGACCAGTCACTGTTGCTGGGCTCAATGAAGTCATTCTCCAGCAAATATTGAATTTCTTCCTTTAAGCACTCCTTCTTGACTGGACTCATTCGATAAGGATGTTGTTTTATTGGCATTGAGTCACCAATGTCAACATCATGAAATATTTTGTCTGTCTTAGAAGGAACATCAGGAAACAAGTGTTTGTAATCAACTATGAGCTGTACCAATTGGTCACGCTCTTCAGGATTTAAATGACCAAACTTTGAATCCAAGTTATTCAAGATATCTGAATTATTCAACCTTGGCGAGCTGAGCATTTTGCTATTTATTTGAATGTCAGGGTCATTTAGATTCTCTATGGAATCTTCAGAAATGAGTTGCTCATTTTCAGCATCTGGGAATGAAACAGGTGTTACCAAACCCACAGAACATTCCAGAGAGCTATCTCTATTAACATATTGCTTCAACATGTTAATATGACACAACTGCTTGCTTTTCCGCCTCTCAGGAGTGTGTACAATATAATTCACATCACTTATCTTTCTAGCCACAGTGTAGGGACCAAAATATCTGGCCTGTAAAGGCCTGCCAGGAATAGGCAGAAGAGCTAGAACCTGGTCTCCTACTTTAAAATTTCTATCAACAGTATTTTTGTCGTATCTAGCCTTCATCTTTGCCTGGGAAGAGCGGAGGTTCTTTTGAGCTAGCTCACACGCAGTTGAAAGTTTGAGCTTGAAGTCAGATACATATATTTGTTCATCAGAGAGAAGCTTTTCTTTCATGAGTTTGAGAGGACCTCTAACTGAATGTCCAAAAAACAAGCTCGAAAGGACTGAATCCAAGAGATTCTTGCACTGATTCTCTAGAAGCGAAGAGCAATAGATGGATTCCCTCATCCCAGTGTTTTTCTGTTTGAAAACAGTATGTCCTTATCATATTTTTGAGCGTCTGGTGAAACCTCTCTAAAGCACCTTGGCTTTCAGGGTGGTATGCAGACGATTTGTACTGCTCAATGTTTAGCTCACTCATTACTTGTTGAAAGAGGCCAGACATGAAGTTTGAGCCTTGATCAGACTGAATGGATTTTGGTAATCCAACTAAAGTAAAGAACTTTATTAGAGCTCTTACAATGGTCTTGGCCTTAATGTTTCTTAAAGGAATTGCCTCCGGAAACCTAGTAGAGGCACACATTATAGTGAGCAGAAACTCATTTCCAGACTTAGTTTTTGGTAATGGGCCTACACAATCGATTATGACCCTACTAAAAGGTTCTTCAAAAGCTGGTATTGGGTGCAAAGGAGCACGGGGAATCTTGTGATTTGGCTTCCCTACCATTTGACAGGTATGACAAGACCTGCAAAAGTTTGAAACATCTGTTTTTATGAGGGGCCAAAAGAAATGATTCATTATCTTATGGTAAGTTTTGCTAACCCCAAGATGACCAGCTAGAGGAGTCTCATGAGCCATAGAGAGAACTCCATTGCGATATGATTTTGGTAATACAACTTGGTGTTTAACAGCCCACTCTGCATCTGAAGGAACATCAGGTGGTCTCCATTTGCGCATGAGCACACCATTCTTTTTGTAATAGCAACAGGGGACAGAAGATATTTCATCTTCTGACACCGTTTTTTGGAACAAGGACGAAAGAGTTGAGTCCTTTTGCTGCTCCAAGATTAAAGTCTTTGTTGAAATGTCTTGCTTATTTGAAACATGAATGTTCGGCTTAAATAATTCCTTATCTTGAGTCAAAGGAGCATTTTTATCAATGTCCTGTTTCTCAGGAAGACAAACTCTGGATGTCTGTTGATCACTCTCATCATATATACATGATAAGAAAGTGTCATGAAGATCATATGTGTAGTCAGAGTTTGTGCTTTTTCCTACCTGAGCATTTTCTGCGTTGGCTTTTTGAGCCGTGGCTCTTGTAACTGCACAGGAAGGGTACAGGTCAGGTATTTCTTCTTCAATTGGGTCAATTGTAGTAGTAACCTCAGGCTTTTCTGTCATAACTGGATTTACTACTACTTTATCACCCGCCAAGTCATTGCCTAATATTAAGTGCACGCCTTCTAATGGCAATGAAGGTCGAGCACCCACAGTTACAGTACCAGAGACTAGATCTGACTTGAGGTTAACCTGGTGGAGAGGTACAGTGACCAAACCACATTCTACACCTTGGATCAGAACACTCTTACCAGAATGCGACTTCTCTGACAAAGGAATAGCCTCAGCCAATAACAAAGATTGAGAAGCGCCAGTGTCCCTTAGGATCCTAATTGGCTTTGTAATAGATTTGTCATGTAAGAGCGAGACAGTCCCCTCAGAGAGGAAAGGCTCATAAACCTCTTGTATAAAGTCAGATTTACATTTGTCCATAGAGATTTCACTCTTCGGTATAAAAGACATGGGCTCACTCTTCAAATTTGTGAGAGCATTCGGGAAGGCCCCCTTGCCTTTCGTCTTTTGGTCTCTTTGTCTGGTAATACACTCAGAAATGACATGACCCTTTTTTCTACAATAAAAACATGTTGGACGGTGATCTTGACTTGAGTTCCAAGAAGATTTATAAAATGTAGATTTTGTATCAGTAGGTTTTGAATCAGTAGTCTTATTGGAAGATGAGCTACCTTCAAACCTATTCTTATTTGAGTGAAAGGTTCTCTGAAATGTTTGTTGAGGACAACCTTTCTGGAGCAAATGTTTATGGGAGAGAAAATACTCATCAGCCATTTCTGCTGCTTTGCTCAGTGTGCTAGCTTTCTGCTCAGTAATATAGTTTTTGATGGCAGGGTGTACACAATTTTTAAATTCCTCCAGCAAAATCATCTGCCTTAATCTTTCATAATCTTTCCTTATCTCTTCACTAGCACACCACCTATCCAATAATCTTTCTTTCTCTCTACCGAATTCCACATGCGTTTTGTCACCATCTTTCTTGTAATTCCTGAACTTTTGCCTATAAGCCTCAGGAATAAGTTGGTAAGCCTTAAGGATGCTTTCCTTAACAAACTGATAATCAGATGTCTGCTCTGGAGACAAAGCAGTGTATGTCTCACTTGCTTTACCTTTGAGAGCACTTTGAAGAAGTATAGTATACTTGTCCAAAGGCCAGTTCAAATCTTTCGCTACTTTCTCAAAAAGAAGAAAGTACTTGTCTACATCTTTCTCTATGAAAGGTGGGACAAACTTAACATATTTCGAAGCATCAAAATGTTCCAATTTTGATTGCTCCAACTTTATCTTCATAACCCTTTCTTTTTCTTTCTCAGCTGCCATTATTTCCAGCTCCCTAAGCTTCAGCTCTCTTTCAGACTCGCGTTTTTCTCTTTCCAGCTCTTTTTTATACTCTCGTGTTTCTCTCTCTTTCTCTCTTTCATAGTCTAATTCTCTTAATCTTATTTCTTTCTGATGCTCTAGCTCCATTTCTTTTATTATCAGTGCTTCGGATTTTTCCTCTTTGGAGATATACTCCAGAGCATCGCCACCCAAAATATCATTCTCAACCATATGAGTGATCAATTTTTCCCTGATTTGAGCCTTCCTCTTTGACTTGTCCACCACAAGGCCATAATGGCTCATCAAAGAGATCAGGTGTTCTCTTTTCAATTTTAATAACTTCTCAATAGTTGGCTCACTAACAAAGTCTTCTACTTGTGGATCCATTTTCAATAAAAAAATGTCCTACTAAGCAAAAGTATGAGGGTTTTACTTCTTGGAAAACAAAAATACACTTATCGTTATCAATGGGAATGTATCCCGGACGAGCCCCCAATTGTTACGCCCAGGTATGCTTTGCAAGCCTAGGAGCAACAAGAAAGTAATATAAATCAAAAGAGCTGAGCTTCAATGAGCCCAAATGAGCTTTAAATGATTTTTCCCAATTAAGACAGAGCTATCTGCTCCAAACAATGATTGAGTCACCTACTTGGTGTTTAATAATAAGACCATTCACTGTGGTCAACAACAAATTATGATATGAGCCAAAGTTGACAATCATTATAATCATAGCAGTCCAAGTAGTAAAAATGTAAACCCTTGATCACTTATATATATAGTGAGCCACAGTGAGCACAAAAGTACTATCAGAGCAATATTGATCAGCTCAAACTGACATATTCAAAACAACCTTAACAACCTTGTTATTTGAGCCCAAAGACTACAAAAGTACAACACTATGGCAAATACTGCAAGAGCAGTCTATATCCTATAAAGGAAAAAAAGTATAAATACGCTGTCAAAGCAGCTAGCCGTTGGAATAACCAAAGCTAAATAAGTATTATACTGTGTTGTACAACATTTACCGGAGTGACAACACTGCCGGAGCAACCACAAGGTTAAATATATAAAACAGGCTGTCACAATGTGAGCAGCCACAAAGTTGTCTTGTAAACAAATGAGCTAGAGTGAGCTAGGTCTCGCAATCGCCTTTTACAGGATTCATGAGAGGCCTAGCCACTAAATATATATATATTTGCTCTTGTCTGTCAAATAGCCTTTAAGACAATGAGCTGCAATGAGCCAGATTTCTGATGCTCAGTCACTATATACTGTGATAAAATAAACTACAAAGCTCGATAGACATGTTTCAGTCAACTCCTCACTTTGTAGATAAATTACCAGTATATTATATCTTCTTAGCTGTCCAATAGCCTTTGTAGCCTTCCAATTTACCTTATTCAGACCTTTCGGTTCAGCAGTCATAAGCCAACTGATTAAATGCACTCCTTTCATTGCTTTATATATGGGCAAGTTCATTTCAAGGGTTATTCCATTAAACAAATATCTGATTGGCTGATAATTAACTCTCCTGTATGCTGATTGGATAAAAATGGTAATCATTGATTGGTCAACACCTGGCTTCTGATTGGATGAAAAAGGTAATCACTGATTGGTCTAACAAGAGGTAATTTCAATCCTATTTTATGATCAAAGCTTGAACATCAATATATATATAAATACACCAAACAATTAGTGTGTCTAGACATGACATATAGCAAAACAAATGCCATGGGAGAAAATATGTATATATAATGGGTGTACATAACACGATTGTCAACTTAACTACAATTTAAGACCATCGTAAGTTGGTCAACTTAAGATGTGTACGAGTTAGTGGCCCCAGGACTTTAGTTAAGAGTGCATAACGATTTAATTTTCTTATTTCTCAACTAAAACATATGTTGTGGGTACTCAAAAGAACCGTCTCATTGAGACGGTTCTTTTTAGCGCCCAAAACATATGTTAAAACTGATGGGTAAGAAAATTTTTATATTTTACGCTGAACATTTTTGTTTATCTAAACCTGTGGTAGCGTAGTCATTTATATGAAGGACCTCATTTATTTGTTACGATTCAAACCTATATTACAATTTTGTCGCAGACTTTATAATTATAGAAAAAATCAATTTCCTCCTGGGTTTCGTTTATAAACTTAATTGTTACCGTCATGCGATATAACCCTAAGGAAGACGCAGATGTTGTATTGTGCTATTTTAGGATTGACTAAAAAAACAGCGATCTCAAAGAGCAATAATAGTGATGTATGCTATACATGTATGTATACTTCCACCAAACGCTTTGAGGCGTGACTGTAACGGTAAATGCATTGAATAAATCGAGGGTCATGCCTTAGAGGTCGTGGTAGAAGTATACATGCGGCAACTTATTATATAACATCTTCATCAAATATCAAAAATAAGGTATTATGTTGAAATTATCGGAGTTAGTATTATATACTAAGTATGGTGCTTTCGTTTACAGATTGAAAAGAATCGTTGAAACAGTTTTGCCCTGATAAATTCAAAAAGCTAATCAAACGTTATAAAAGAGTTGGATATACAAATGTAACATTGATATTATACGACAGTTTGCATGTCTGGTTATAAATGCAATCACAGTTTGTAGCTTTTGTTTCCGCTTTAAATGCACGGCGGTGGGCGGGCCTTAGACAAAACGACGACCTAACATGAACTTTCATCGCTGGGCTGGTGCCTGATGCTTGGCTTTGGCTTGGCCCACTGCAGCTCAAGGAATAGCTATACTATGGGTTGTCCGCCTGTACGTGGAGATAATCCACGAGCTTTAGCGAGTGGATTATCTTACGTACAGGTGGACAAACATGATATAACTATTTTATACCACCATCATCAGTGTAGACCATGCACACCACAAAATATTTCATGCTAAAGTTGGTAAAGGTGGTATTATTTAAGTTCTGTTTTGTCCCAACTGTCTGTGAGCAAAGAGCCGTATGATTGTTACCATGTGATGATTCATTGCATAATGTAGGATTTCTTTATACCTGCTTAACAATATCAGATGTTTTTGAAATTAGAATCTAACCAGTGGGTTCGACTGCAGTCTGTTCCGTGGTAGTGGTTCTGTTGTAGTTTGCTTATTGTTTGTTGTGTTTCCATAGGGTGTATGAGGTTCTGTGTTTGGTACTTGCTTTGCAAAGAAGTAAAGTCATTTCTGGTTCAGCGATTCATCTCACTGAAGGGGAAAGTTGGAGCTGGTTGCTTGGCTTTAGTTGTGTTATTACTGTAATGTGGCTGTTAGCGTTCTCTGTTTCTTCCTCACGATACTCATGCGCGGATCCAGAAAGTTTTGTCAGAGGGGGTCCAACTCTGACAACGTTTTATTTAATTATTTTTAGTTGATGAGGAGAGAAGATCCAAGGATCCAAATACCACTAAATATGTGAAAGCATCGACCCGCCAGCGAAATGCCATTAAATAGCGTTTTGCTGGCGGGCCGATGATGGCCCAACATTGAATGCTGGCTTGGTAGCTTTGTGATTTTCAGGGGATCTGGACCAGTATTGCTAAGAAATCTATAGCTTTGTGATCTTTCAGGCGGGAGGGGTCCAGACCCCATTCCCCCTCTGGATCCGCGTTGGTCTATGAGTAATTTTGCTATTCTTCTAAATGCATCTGACATAGGTTTGTCTCTAAATTTCATTTGACCTGGCAGCCACCTCCCATGAGAATCGAGGCTATGTAAACAAACATTAGTCATCTAGGCGTAATACTGTCAATCTTAAAGATTAGTCTTGAAGCTATTCGGCTAACAATTCGGCATCAAAATGCCAATATACTTAAGACATTTACTGTTTTGTGTCTGACGAAAATGAGCTCTATTCTGAAAAGAAGAGACAAAATGTTTATCAATGATTGTACTAAATGTTGTAGATTTTAGTCAGTCTACGCATGCATCAAAACAGAGGGGAATCTTGAATTGCTATTCCGCTGTTTGGAAGAATATTTTAACCCTTAAAGCGCCAATCACGACTGCAGCAGACGACAAATTTTGCGACATATTTCCTAGTTTTCGACAAAAATATGGCATGATAATTCGTGAGAATCGTCCGCCAGCAGACGATTCTCATGAAATATCATGCCTAAATTGTTATTTTTGAAAAAAGCGGCAAAATTATAGGTGGCGCTTTAAGGGTTAAAACCGCAAGTGAGTATGAGCAGGACACGTAAGTGAGTATAACCATGAAATGTTATGTACTATGCTACATGTATATATAGGCCTTGAGCTGGCTATAGACCCCCCTCCCCCCAGGGGGAATTTTGTACACTATGATTTTCTAAAACTACATTATATAAGACACAAAATAAAAGATGTTAGCCCTCTGAGAGTGGCAGCGTTAACGTGTAACATCACGTTATATATGTTACCCCCCAAAATAGCATTTAAATGTCCCTGATAATGTCTCAACCATGACATGTTCGTACATATTTGCATGCTGACACAGGTTTATGATCTTCTTATAACACAGTTACATATTTTTCGTATTAATTTTACAAATATCTTGAGCTATTACCGTTATATACGTTACTTAATGTTTCCTGCGTTATTTCCGAGTATCGGTATGGTATTTATTGAATATACTTGTATTACATCTGTCACAGAATATATTTAAGATTGCTACTTAAATGATTTAAGTTCTTTATTATGGTCGCTTTCACTATTTTTCAGGCCCATGTTATGTATGTTACCTTCAAAGTAGCATTAAACATTCTAGTTAATGTCTCTCACAAGCCCTGTTTATACTTATTTGCATGCTGGCACAGGTTTATGTACTTCTTCCAACAAGGTTTACCTATTTTAAGTATTCATTTAATAAATGCCCCGAGCTTTAACTGTTATATGTGTTACCAAATGATACATAAGCTATTCTGAGTATCTGTATAGCAGTTGTTGACTATACATGTATAAAGTCTGTCAGAGAATAAGAAATGTACAGCTCAGTTCTGGGCAGGGTATATGGATATAATTCAGATGGTGTTCACACTGATTAGGGCTACAAAGAAAACAACTTTGAATTGCATGTCAGCTCTATCTGTATGCATTGTTCCCAATGTTAATTGCAAACGATCACAACAGATACGCACAATATGAACCTGTGTTACTGATTACACATATAAATTTATCTGATACACATCGCAGATGCAAAGAACTTCTTGACCCATGGTTTATTGTGACACGACCATTGGTTCTTTGCTTGAGAAATGCTTTTGAGATAGCTATGAGGCAAACAATAAAGAGGTATTATAGGCTTCAGCAACTAGAACTACGCTTCGTACTACAGATGGAATGGTGTATTACTCATCACATCAGAGCTCAATATATTGAAACAACTCTTCAATGCACTGAAATGAAATACGAATACTAGAGGTAGTTTCAGGCTTCACCAATCCTTTTAGTTCTAGTTTTGAAGACAATGAACTGTGCTTTTTTGTCTTTCGGTGTTCCTGCTAAGCCTGGCATAGCTAATATCTTATTGAGGCTGATGACATTGGCAGGAAGGCTGTTGCAGACTGCATTGAACCACTTTTAGTTAAAAAATCTGTCTTTCACAACTCCATAAAATGCTACAAGCTAATAAAGTTTTGAGGTTTGCGAGGTCAAGCAAGAAGATATTGTCCAATTTACAAAACATAAACAGCCAGCTTAAAGGGCTTAAAGGAGCGTCTTTGGTCAGCATGACGTCTTTCTATTGGACATATTATTGACCTTGAGTTGACACACTTCTGCATGGCTTGCAATCACACATTGAACCAACATTAGATTGGTCATGTAGTGCTGCACATAACTTTGATGTTAATGCCATAATTACAGAGCATAATAGCTTTTCCTGTCACCTTCAAGGATCTGATGGCACCAATATTCAACCAGGCACTAAAGGCAGGGCATGTTGGTTTTGTCACTTATAAATAGCAGCAGTCCATAAAGTCTCAGAAACGTCTTAGAAACATTCAAGTGGGGGGAGGGGTTCTCTATCAGTATAAATGGCAGCAGTCTATAAAGTCTTAAATTTCTAGTGGGGGAGGGGTTCTCTATCAGTATAAATGGGAAGGAAACAAATGTTACACGTTAACGCTGCCACTCTCAGAGGGCTAACATCTCCATGTACACATATACTGATAGAGAACTTTCATTACCTGGGTGTTTTGTTCAACACTGGTGTATGCAACAAAAGGTGCACCTTCTGAATGTCAACAACATTGGCAAGGATATGGGTGAAGAGATCTACAGTAATACACTGTTTAACAGATTGTGACACTACAAATGTGCCGATGTGTTAGTACCACATAAAGGTTGTTCCTACCAAACTGATAGAGAACCCCTCTCCCACTAGTTCATCAACATTCTAAGCAGGGTAGGAAAACGAATAAAGAACTGCTCTAGGCACTCATCGGTGATATGAAGCCCTAACATGTGCTATTTATGTAATTGTAAATAAGCTGCAGTACGACATGTTTCTGAAAAGAGTACCAAAGCCATACACATATACTTACTATTTCAAATGGCATGAAAATGAGATTACCTCCACCCTGCTTTTCTGTCCTTAAGATGTACATACAGAGATTGAACTATCAAGTTTTTCCCATGAAAACAAGTGAGCCTATTCAGATATGGACAAAATATGTGTAAAATAAATGGGAAGGAAATCAAGTACCTCTGGGTGAAAGAAAACTTGACTGTACCCTAACAAAAGAGCCACAGAATTATATCTTACATTTTGTGTGATATGGGGTTACCATGTTCAAAACTCAACAACTCGAACCATATAAAAGATAGAAAAATAATATTTGCAGTTTCCAAAAGGTACATAAACATACTTTAATACAAAATGAGTTAGTAAGCACGTTCACATTAAAAATATATCAAACTATATTAGTTTCATAAATCATTTCTATAGGAATAATGAAAAAAAGTAACATACGTAACACTTTGGGGTGAATATTTGTTTTCAAAAGGTCCATATCTGTGATGCAAAAATAGCTTATGTGGATGATATAGCCAATTTGTAAATCTTACCTTATGGTTTGCACTTTTCAGATGTCATGTCATTTACTAAACTATCAAAGATGTTGATGGGTAATATATAAAATTGGCTGTTACAAGGTAATGGTGCCATTACCAGAATGCTAGCATATTGCAAAATCCTTGCAAGATAAATCTGATAGAGGATTAATATGCTGTTTAGAAAAATTCTTTAAACACTTGGATAATATACAAAGATTTGCTCTATAACCTCTGCCTGATGGGGTTTCTTTGATCTTTTAAGTTGTTACTCGCATATTGCACTGTATGTTACAAACTTTCCATGAGTATTATGTTAACTATATTTGATGTCTCTATAAAAGAAAAGAGGGTTTATGGTAGTTTATGTTTTGAGTTACTTCCCCAGCAAATGAGCCAGAGTAAAAAGAAGTACATGGACCTGTGCCAGCATGCCAATACGTACAAGCAGGTCGTGTTGGAGACCATATCTTAAACGTTAAATGGTATTCAGAGAGTAACGTATGTAACCTGGGCTGTAAAATAGTGTAAGACACCATAATAAGGAACTTTAATTCATTTGAATAGCAGCCTTATAGATTTACTACATTCACTGATGGATGTAATACATGTATAGTCAATAACTGCCATACTGATACTTGGAAATAACATATGAAACACTAAGTAACATATACAACGGCAAAAACTCAAGAAATTTATAAAATAAATGCTAAAATTATGTAACTGTGTTATAAGAAGTTCTTAAACCTGTGCCAGACTTCAAAAAAAGTCTGAATATGTCATGTTGGAGGCATTTTCAGGAAAATTTAATGTTATTTTGTGGGTAACGTACGTAACATGATGTTACCCGCTAACGCTGCCACTCTCAGAGGGCTAACATATTTCATTTTGTGGCCTTTATAATGTAGTATCTAGAAATCATAATGTACGAAAATCCCCCTGGGGGAGGTGGGGTCTACAGCCAGCGCGAGGCCTGGAGAATTACATTTTACATTTTTGTGTGATATGGGGGTACCATGTTCAACATCTAATAACTCAAAAAGTATATAAGATAGAAAAGTAATGTTTGCAGTTTTGAAAAGGTTATTAAAAATTCTTTAATATGATACCAAATTAATGAACATAAACTGGTTTCAATAAAATTTAAGACAAACTACATTAGATGCATTTATCATTTAAAAGGGGGTTGAATTAAGAAATGTAACATACACTACATCCAGGGTGACTATATTTGTTTTCAAATGTCAAAATCTGTGGCCTAGTAATAGCTTACTTAGAAAATATAACCAATTTGGTAATCTTACCTCATCTTTTGCACTTTTCTGAAGTCTTAAAAAGAATTTTAATTATCAAATATTTTGTAGGGTAACGTATGTAACAGGCTGTTTCAGCTTAACGCTGCCATTGTCAGAGGGCTTACATGTTGCAAAATCCTTGCAAGACATTGGGCTTTAAGAAAAATATGGTCTACAAAATTCCCCCTTGGGGGGGGGGGGGGAAACCATATCCAGCCAGTGGCCTAATATACATACGGCAACTTATTATAAAACATCTTCATCAAATAACAAAAATAAGGTATTATATCAATATTATCGGAGCCAGTATTATATGGTGCTTTAGTTTGTAGATTCAAAAGAATCGCTGAAACGCTTTTTTGCCCTGATAAATTCAAAAAGCTAACCAAACGTTATAAAAGAGGACGATATATAAATGTAACATATATGTAGATATTATACGGCAGTGTGCATGCCTGGTTATAAATGCAATCACAGTTTGCATGCCTGGTTATAAATGCAATCAAAGTTTGTAGCTTTTGTTTCCGCTTTAAATGCACGGCGATGGGCGGGCCTTGGACAAAACGACGACCATAACAGGAACATTCATCGCTGGGCTGGTTCCTGATGCTTGGCTTTGGCTTGGCCCACTGCAACTCAATTTAAGTTCTCTTTTGTCCAAACTGTCTGTGAGCGAAGAGCCGTATGATTGTTACCATGTGATGATTCATTGCATAATGTAGGATTTCTTTATACCTGCTTAACAATATTTTAGATGTTTTTGAAATAAGAATCTAGCCAGTGGGTTCGACTGCAGTCTGTTCCGGGGTAGTGGTTCTGTTGTAGTTTGATTATTGTTTGTTGTGTTTCCATAGGGTGTATGAGGTTCTGTGTTTGGTTCTTGCTTTGCAAAGAAGTAAAGTCATTTCTGGTTCAGCAATTCATCTCACTGAAGGAGAAAGATGGAGCTGGTTGCTTGGCTTTATTTGTGTTATTGCTGTGATGTGGCTGTTAGCGTTCTCTGTTTCTTCCTCACGATACTCATGCGGGGATCCAGAAAGTTTTGTCAGAGGGGGTCCAACTCTGACAACGTTTTATTTAATTATTTTTATTTGATGAGGAGAGAAGATCCAAGGATCCAAATACCACTAAATATGTGAAAGCATCGACCCGCCAGCGAAATGCCATTAAATGGCGTTTTGCTGGCGGGCCGATGATGGCCCAACATTGAATGCTGGCTTGGTACATGTAGCTTTGTGATTTTCAGAGGATCTGGACCAGTATTGCTAAGAAATCTATAGCTTTGTGATCTTTCAGGCGGGAGGGATCCAGACCCCCTTCCACCTCTGGATCCGCGTTGGTCTATGAGTAATTTTGCTATTCTTTTAAATGCATCTGGCATAGGTTTGTCTCTAAATTTCATTTGACCTGGCAGCCACCTCCCATGAGAATCGAGGCTATGTAAACAAACATTAGTCATCTAGGCGTAATACTGTCAATCTTAAAGATTAGTCTTGAAGCTATTCGGCTAACAATTCGGCATCAAAATGCCAATATACTTAAGACATTTACTGTTATTGTGTCTGACGAAAATGAGCTCTATTCTGAAAAGAAGGGGCAACGTATTCATAAATGATTGTACTTAATGTTATAGAAGACGCAAGCATCAGAGCATAGGGGAATCTTAAATTGCTATTCCGCCTGATTGTTTGGAAGAATATTTCAAAACAGCAAGTGAGTATGAGCAGGAAACGTAAGTCAGTATGAGCAGGAAACGTAAGTGAGTATGATAATGGTCCACTTCGAATCGAACTTAAGTTCATACTATATTTATTACGTAATAGGTACGCGCACAAGTTTACACCCGAACGGCTACAGTTTCAACGTTTAGTTGGTTGGCAAGTTAACAAACAGAAAAGCCCTGTATGCTCCACCCTGTTTCTTTATCGTAGACAAAAAGGATGAATGTATAAACTACACAACCTATTCTAATAATTGTTTACGAATAAGCAGAAACGCAAAATGATGCACAGCTAGGATTATTTTGTAAAAAACAAAACAAACAAATTTGAGGCTACAGACAGCTATAGAAACCATCTTGCTAGTTAGGGCTAGAGGAGGGAACCAGAGAGGCTACTAGAGTAACGGTGCTCTGACCCACCGCTGTTCTCTAGTAGGTTCATGACGTCACTCTAGTAGCGACTATCGATATTCGAATCAAGCTTTAGTTACTGTAGTAGAAACTATAGTTCGATTCGAAGTGGGCCCAAGAAATGTAATAAGATAGGAATCACACATGTTTTTCATGTTATACCATTTGCCGGGTCCCGAGGAAGCTGTTTGAACACGAGGCCATAGGCCGAGTGTTCAACATCATCTGAGGGACCCGGCAAGTGTTAATGCAATGAAACAAACATGTGTGATCGTTATTCTTGCATATTTTACCTTATTCCAGCACAGTTCGCACTGAAAACGTTGCTAAAACATTAAATTGTCCATGTTCTTACACTGGATTTTTCGAACAAAATGGCGTCGACTGTGTACTTTCGAACGTCATAACGTCGTCACAACGTCATAACCGTACGCAACGTTTTCGCGCACAAAAACATCGTCGAAATGATCAGTCTGGTCAGCAACGCTTTCCGTATATAACGTCATGCAAATAATGCAGGGCTCATTTTAAGTATTATCAAGTTCAGACCCATGTTCAAACAGCACGCGAATCTTCTGATTTGAACATGGATTTTCGTTCATTTGACAATGGTACGAATAGATATCTATGCAAGAATCACAGACCAACCCACGGCACAGCGGGAAAAAGGAACGCCACCAAGACAGCAAAAGCACAATCAGTTCTCTCTTCATCAGCGAGATGATTGCAAAATTAGAATGGCTACGAAGTATAACATTATAGAACAAACACCTCCACACAGCGAAAAATGAACAACAACATCGTACGAAAGACCGGTGGTGACTTCACACTTCACAGTTCAAACTTCATACTTCAGACTTCATACTTCACACTTCACACTTCATAGTTAAACTTTCATACGTTATTCGATGCATGGAAGATAACGGAAAGTGCCAATTTAAAGTTCACAATTCATACTTCACAGTTCACTGTTTAGACTTCACACTTCATAGTTCGTACTACATACTTCATACTTCACAGTTCAGACTTCCAAAGGATATCCCTTTAAGAACATATTCACAGTTCAAACTTCACACTTCATACTTCATAGTTCATACTTAACAGTTCTCACTTCACACTTCATACTTCACAGTACATAGTTCATAGTTCGTACTTCAGACTTCACAGTTCTAACTTCACCCTTCACAGTTCAGACTTCATAATTCGCACTTCATACTTCATAGCTCGTACTTCATTATTTACAGTTCACACTTCATACTTCACACTTCAGACGTTTTAGTGAGATATGATTTTTGTCGAAACTACTTTTTGTAACAGCTTAAGAACATTTCACTAGACTAGCGATGATATGATTTCCTGTATGCATGTGTATAACTTTTCCTGTATACGTGATTTTTCTTTGCTGCCTTTTCAGAGTAAGAAAGGCGGCAAAGATCAGGAATCAATACAATCAAGTTCCACACATGACCCACGATACCACATGGGAAAGGACAAAATCACAATTAGATATCACAAGCAAGAGCCAAGAGCCAAGAGGTCAGCCCTTTCCCAGCAGGTGACCACAAGTCAGCAATAAACAGACCTGAAAGCATGGCACACTCAAGATATAAAAACACCAATGATCCACAAAAGAAGTACCGCCTTGGAACGGTCAGTAAAATAATTTACTGGAGGGCTTAAACCAGTTTCACGGCGCAAACCTCGCCCTTGATTCTGATGTGGACCAGGACACTTTCAGGTCTTTTACGTTGTTGTTTTCTTGGAAACTGTTAGATGTATATAATACACATAATAATGCATTGCTGTTCTACATGTATGATATAAACAGGCTGTACAGCTCACACATACAAGCTATTTATAAAAGGTTGTATTTAATTTAGAATTTTAAAGTCCAGAACTGGCACCAGTAACCACATCTCTTGCGATATACGACATAATATGTGAAAGTTTAATAATATTATACGTTTTGGATGAGGTTTCCTAAATATCTTACCTTGTAGCCGTAAATGATTTAACTCCTGCTCAAAGGAAAATACTTTGTCTGTGAAACCAGTCCTGCAGCCACCATACCGGTAACCCTTCCATCCATGACGTGGCTTTTCAATCCAGCTCATTGCAATAATACGAAATAACTTATAGGTCTAGATAATACAGACGTGTGTGTGTATGTTGGATTATTTACTAATCTATCAACCATAGGTACTTAAAAGAACATGCACATGTAATGTATTTCAGAACACCCTTGAACTATCTTAAAGCTTGAAATTACTTCAAAATGTTCGCCATTGTCGTTTAGTTTTTATATATCTACCAGCCTATTTATAAACCTGGGTACTTAAAAGAACATACACAGGTAATGTATTTTAGAACACCCTTGAACTATCTTGAAGCTTGAAATTACCTCAAAATGTTCCCCGTTGTCGTTTACTAGTAGTTTTTTATATATGGCTTTGTTGTTACTCACTTGTAGTTTATAAAAACCCATACACATCAAATCGTTGAAGTCACATGATTGCCACCATAAAAGACCAAATAAATTTCAAGCAAAACCAAGTAGTCTAATAATTTAAAAACAAGCCTACATGTACCAAACAATCCACTGCTCAACATCTGGTTGAATATTAAAAACAATTGCTCCAGGAAAAAAATCGAAAATCGGGGAATGCCATGCAACAGCCAATGCATTCCTACGTTTGAGGCATAAATTTGAGGTCAAAAGTTCTCTCGTTTTGTCAAAACAAAAGACTGTACAAATACATACACTTCCCCCATCACTAAAATTTACCCATATAAGCCGAATGGAATTTCCCGACGTTATCTCAGTTTGACCAGTCATTTTCTGTTTTAAGGGATGTTGGGTGGTATTTTCATTGTTAGTCAATTCTTTAAGCAAACAGTGGAGACACTGATCAGTTCTGCGGCGTCTGATCTAGGTCTGCACTGTTTGCCTATGTCCCATACAAAGGGCGCTAGGTTTATGTGGGTTAACACTTGTTTTACCATCTTTGTATTACGCATTATTTTTGCCACATTGCCATATCGATATGACTATAAGACTTTGTAAAAACATTTTCACTTCCTCCATCAGGAACGGCTTAGTACACGTACATTAATTTTACAGTGAACTTGAAGGTTTCAATCCATATTTATCCCAAATAAATCAAACAAGTGACGTAACTCACACTATAGGGGTTGACTGTATTCGATTATGTCTCTATTGTGGTTAAAAAGTCAGCTGCCATTAGGTAGTGTTTCTGCAAAACAGGAGTATTAATCAAATATTAATGTCAGTCTTCCTGTGATAATCTATCGTAAACTCGAATTATTACTATGTACATGTCACTTTAAAGAAGTCCACTGAAATACTTTTGCCATAAATCCATGGAATTTTGCAAATGATACGGCGTTTTACAAAATACTAATGGTACAACGGTTTCTTCTTTATACACACTGCCGTCTAGAATAAGCTGGACACGTAAACTCTTAACATTTCTGCAACGTATAGGCAAAATGGACCAACCTATGAAATTTCGCACGTAAACAACAAAAGCACAAACCAGCATGTGCATCTGCACAATCTGATCAGCACCATTGTTATTCGCAATCTGTAAAGTATAATATCTAAACTTGCAGCTTGCAAAGTTTCAATTCTTTAGCAAGTCCCAGTAGCTGAGCAGGCTGGTTTGAGCCTTACATGGTTAGGGTCCCTTAAGGGAGGTTTTCTCGCGTCGAGGCCCATAGATCATGGGCTGATCGAAATGCCATTCGATTTCGACCTAACATGGCTTAGCTTGCAAATCCCCGGTGCATTCTAGTGCAGCTAATATTCGAATAAATGCAGATTTTTCGTTCCTAGTGCCAGCTTCACAGATTTTTTGAAACATTAAATCAGCTTATCATTGATTCTTGAAACTCCTGTTTACTTGCGGATCGACGAAGAAAGATTAGCTTAAAGTTTTTAGAAGGATGATTTTAACACAAACGGCAGACTAAAGTGATTCTCTGAGTAATCAAGAAAGCATCCATTTAAAGGCTTGATGGTTGAATGATTTAAATTGTTCACTTTAAATCCGAATGTGATAAAAGTTCATGAGTCGGTCGGTCGCGAATATTGTTGCTGCTCGGTCCCGGTACGAGATTATAAAGCTCTTTTTCAACTCAACTGTGCATGACATTTTAACTGCTCATTTTTCTTTAAAATAGAAATGCTGAAAAGCGTAAATTGTCCTTGCTTTCAAACTCTCAGATGTTGTATTTATCCTACTTATCAATGTTAAAATGACAACAATTGTTGGCATTTTAGCATGTATAAGCAGGATGAGTGTCATACACAGTTTAGTTGAGAAGATTTTTTTACAGCGAATCTAGGGAGAGACCCATACAAACCATTATAAAAGTTTCTTCAAAATCTCTTAATTATCTTCCAATATTCTTTTAAATTCAATGGTGGATAGGAAAGTTGACTCTTAACCTTTGAAAGAACCTTAGAGCTAATTTCATTTATCTTCATTTCAATCTCCATCAGTGATTGGTTTACAAAACAAGTGTAATAAGTACTTCACATGTGACCATACAAGGAACCTGTTGGAAATTGTTTTCCTGGTTCTATTGTGAAGAGATTATGAACATAGATGTTGGTGCAGATAAGAGGAAACTATCAAAAAAATAATTCCTCAAATATTCAAGGGAGTTATCAACCTACCCCTAGCCTAACCAAACTTTATTGTCATATCAACACCTTGTGATAAGTTAAAGAAACACATATCAAAATATTTTCTATGCTTGACAGTTAACTTTATAATCCTTCAATGAATATGAATGGTGAGTTCATAGTTTGACAAGAGGTTTAGAAGAAACTTTCATAATGGTTTGTATGCATCCCTGTCTAGATTAGCTGTAAATCATATCCCGAGCTCAATTCGATAGCTGCTGAAATCTTGAGCTCAGGTACATTTGTACCAGTACATGTAGCAGCATAGATGCCACCCTATATACTGAGTGTATCATAATCTTGGATAACAAATCGATCACAAAAAACTGTTATAAAAATGAATTAATGGCACTATCATGGGTGAACGTTCAAAATTCCAAACTCCTGAACTTTAGAAATTCTGACCTAAAAACTTTCATTATGCCTATTAAATATTAACAAGTTCAAAGTTTAAATGTCTAATTGTCTTTAGACAGACCCAATATAAATCAGAGAACCTATTATAATCTTCCTAATTCAATTTTTTGAGAAATCCTGGATTCAGGAATAGTTCTGAAAACTTTCACCCATGCACTATCACATAGGCGTACGCGTAAAATCCTTCTTTAAACGTGTATATACAACTATCTCTTGGCGCTAGAAATATATTGGTTTGTCTTAACACTAAAGGTTGATTGCATGGGTGAAAGTTCAAAATGTCCAAAATCCTGAACTTTCGAAACTCTAATCTTAAAACTTGCAGTATGCCCACTAAATATTCACTATTTCAAGTCTAAATGGTCAATTGTCTTTAGACAGACTGTATAGAAATAGGAAAACCTATCAAAATCTCCATAATTTAGCATTTTGAGGCTGACTTTCAGTGGAAAGTCAGTATCAAAATCCTGAATTCAGGAATTATCCTGAAAAAATTCATTCATGTTGAGTGTGACAATTCGTCATATTTATTTTGGCAACGCTCGTTTATTCCATGAAAACAAGTACTCGTCAGTTATCTTCTCAGAATGTGAAATCAAACTCATGCATGCTATATAGTAACTGTTCTGTAATCGTTATTAAAAGACCCATTCTGTTCAAATAAACTGAACAAATAACACGATCTATTTTGAAGTAATCCCCTTTTGGATTCTCAGTAATATAAATAATGCTGCAAGAAACGTTATGCAGCTTTATACGAATGTAGTAGAAGTCTATTTAAACACGTTATGCACACATTGAATAAAGACTGTATTCTGAAGGCTGTACATACATATCATCAGGCATAGGCGAGACGTAGACATGAAGGAAGCCGCTTATTTTAGATTGACAGTTATGATCAGAACTGTCCGGAATTGCTTCTAGGAGCTTTGCACGAAGCCAAGCAAACCGTACCTTGGAGACACTGGCTAAAATCCAAAAGTACATACAACGTAATGTGCTTGTTAAAAGATCTCTTTTTCAAAAGGTCATAATAAATACTGTACGATATGACTACTTAGAACATGCGAAATCGTCAAACCAATCGGACAAGTATGGACTTTTACGACAATAAATGAAACCTAATTGTCGACTGGTGTTTTTCACTCCTTTTTCTCGTTAAATTAATTCATGACTTGCCCTGTACCTCGAACTTTTTTATGACAGTATCGGGAATAATTTGTGTTGAGGCTCGTGACAACTATCTACATTTCATGAATAAATTCAGACAGGAATACAGCCAATTTTCTTTATCTATATACTGCCAAATTATGATGTCTCTCTGCTCGAAGCAGTTAAGAAGACAGCACAATGTACACACAATCATATTCTAGTAAGAACTGAGAAACGGGATGAGTTTGCAATCGAAATTGTAAAATGCATTTAACATAGGACAATTCAGTAAACTTAGGTAGCCTTGCAATATACTCCCATGAAACATCTCAAGATAAGCTGCCAGAAGCATAAAATAGACTATTATTTAGTCTATTATTGTCATCCAGGTGCATGACAAACTACATGTACATGAAAAGTTGTTCATTTGTACATGCTCATTTTTAAGTGGTTGAGAATTTGTTTAAAAAAGCTTATGGTGAAAATCTCATTTATTGAAAAGACATATGTTGTATGTACACAATGGAATTGCCTCATAGAGGCAATTCCAATGTGTACCTACAACATATGTTACTGAAAATAATTCAATGTGTACCTACAACACATGTTACTGAAAAAAAGGGAGAAGACTATTTGGAAATTTACATTTTCCAAGTATCATGTCCATTGTTGTTACCTCTTTTAATCATCTAAAACTGCCATTCAGTCTTAAAATTCCTGTCACTCTAATGCAAATTGTTTATACTTGTATGACAGCCATATCTCCAAATTCGAGTTCATGAACTACCTCTTTGCTAACCTACTAGTTGCTTGGTTGTATATTTTATTGTTTTTCTTCAAAATCTTAAAAAATCTGACGATTCTATTTACCAGGGTCAGTAAAAACAATGAAAAAAATCCACATAAAACTGCAGGATGTCCCGTTATAGATTTGTACATCCCATTTTAAAGTCACACAATTCAGTATTGTGTCACAGTTTGTGAGACATGACTTTCTGAAACATCCCATTTTCCCAGACAAACATGTTCATCTTTATTGAGCACTATATTGAAACAGCAGCACTCATGCCACATGACAATCGGTGATTAAAATCCTTCCTACCACCCAATGGAAATTCTTGCGACTTTTAAATATTCGTCAAAAACTCTGGATGCAATTTTCGCTATCATGTTTCGATGTTTGGTGTAAAGTTTACTGAGATACTGGTTTATTAGGGGCTGCAAATGGATTTTTAGAATTCTTAATGACTCTACAGAAAACGAATAAAATATAAGAGAACGGTTGGCATATTTGTAAAGTGTATTTCAGCTAACCCATTAAACGTGATAATTGACTGTCAATGGTGTATGCATAATTCTTAATTGCACCTCAAATGGCAAACTGTCTCACACAAAGACATTCGAGTCATTTTCAATGACAATTGGGCACTGTCATTCCAAATATGCTAGCACAGAGTGTGAAAAAGACACAGGCTGAACATAACTAACTTGGGAAAATAATTCTAATACCGCAAGGAACTAATATTTTAACTTGTTAAACGGGAGAACCCTGTCTTCAGGGGTTTGGGTTTGCGAACAACAAAGGCGTACACCAGACTGCGCGGATGCGCAGTCTGGCGCACGCCTTTCTTGCTTGCTTATTGGAAAGTATAATATCAAAACTGGCTCCGAGCGAATTTCACTATTATAGCTACTTTCTGTAGCTGAGCAGGCTGGCCTTGGTATGACCTGATTGGAAACCACGAAGAAAGGGTTCCTCGTGTCACGGCCCATAAATGAAACTAACAATGAAAACGAGCAAACAAATAGGCAAATACAACAGCATGAACACAGCCTAGGAGAAGCAACCAGCCCCTTCCCCTTTTAGTAATAGAACGGATACCAGAGAGCCACCTAACAAATCACAAAGCCAGGGCCAATCGCAAGCCAAAATGCACAATGGAAGCAGCAAAAACACTGAACTAACAAAAACTGAATCATTCTCTAAGGACACAGTCATAGGATACTGGTTTGACATCAGTTTTATGCAGTTGAGCTACATCCAATGCTGTTGACGTTCATGTTAAATTATACAATTGATGCATTCTTTTGAGGTTAACATTGGTGGAACAGTGATGAACATCACTTTCGAGGATTGACTAATCCTGATGTTAACCGAAAAAAGAATGCACAAATTGTTTTGTTATATGACACTGTCTATCTTTTCCTAGTTTTATAAAACAAGTCTTTTCACATTTGAAAATTTACTCAAATCAGATGTTCCAAACGTTATTGCACTGAAAACAAGATTATTTCAACAAATGCTTTTCAAGTTTCTGAAACTCTTATGTGCTTTGCAGAAAAATTGCATTTTTTGAGTTACTGTTCTCATAAAATGAATAAATTCTTAATTCAAAACATTTGACCTGTGAAATAATTATACATAAGATATCATGCTATCTCTTGAGATCTATTTTTAGTTTTCAGGCAGCAGTGAAAAAAGTGACGTCTACATGTTCTGGGCTAAATTTAGATCAATCTATTTTAGCTGCTGGAAGCACTAACAAATCCTGAAGCGAGTTCAACAATGCGAGCGCGTTCAATCGCTCGTTGAACTGATGTCAGGCCTTACACATTATGGATAAAGATAGGTATCAGAACAACGACAACCGCAATCTCTCGCATTGGATGTCTACCTGGCCAAAAAAATGCTCATTGCTGGCAGACACTAAGATCAGTCACAACCAGTGATATCTAGTTTCAGCCAATCAGAGGAGGTATTTTATAGGAGTCAATTTACAATACGTGATGTTTACACTATATGCTCATAAGTTTTCCAATTAATCAAATAGTTCAATTTAATAACTAGTAGATACATGTAACTTTTTTAAGAAAACATTTTATCTTCACTACAACTGGTGATTGGGACTGTTTTGCGGTTTGTCATTCACTATAGTGTACATTTTTTGTCCATTGGATTGTTGAACTTAAAAATAAAATAAAAACAATGGTCACTCTTGAACGTTTTTTTGCGATGTGCTACGTCATATCCCTGAAGAAGTCAAATGACGAAAATTTGGATACATAAATAAAATTGGATAATATTCGTGTTGGTGTTGAATAATTTATAAACTAATGTTGAACTTTAAAACCATTAGAGGGTCACTGATGGAGCCCAGAACACTTGCACACTCTTAACTTTCATTTATTGATATAGTATTTGCTTCCAAAGGATAACCTTTTTAAGCACACATTACATATTTGGATTGATCATGTGGGTAGAAAAAGGGGGGGGGGCATGATCAGCCGGCTTCTCATATACATTTTGATAACTAGATCGTATTAGATTAACAGTATGCAATTCCTATAATGAGTTTCTAGAATAAGATACTACAACTTACTTGCAGAGAGTCTCATACAGATAAAATACAATAGAAACATAAATCTTGACCCTCTGATAAATGGCTACAATAAGATAGAAAATATGAATCAATGAGGTCTATCATTTTGATAAATAGCCTATCAAGCTTATAGATCAAATGAGAAAGATTACTATGCAAGTAAGTCACTTTTACTTAAGATTTCCCTTAAAAAATGATCAGGTCCTGGTTAAATAGGCACTTATCATATTGGCCTCAACGCGAGAAAAAACTGACTTTGTTGCATGCGAATAACAAAGGCGCAGACCAGCCTGCGCATCCGCGCAGTCTGATCAGCACCTTTGTTACTCTCTGTCTGGAGAGTATGATAGTTGAAGCTGATATATGCTAAATATCAATATTCTAGCTAGTCTCTGTAGCTGAGCAGGCCAGATTGAGCCTCACCTGATTGGAACCCCAAACACAGGTCTCTCGTGTCGGGCCAAATTATAGGCCTCATTGCGAAAAAAAGAAGACTGTATTCGCAGTCTGCGACAAGGTAAAATTCAAACCAGCCTACTTATTTACATAGACTGCTTAGAGTATTGGAATTTTAAACATATCTAAGAAAACCAAAAACAAAGACAAAAATCAGACTGCATCAAAAGCAGATTGTTTTTCGCGACCAAGTCTATATAGAATAGTCGTTATTCATTCAAAGTATTTTTCTGTGCATCTATAATTGGCTAACATTTGTTATGTCTGGACATCTATATATTAGCATATTGTACCCTATCTATATGATGACCAACCAGAAAGACTATGAGTAAGCCTATGAACCTTGTGAGACTAAAGTGTATGCATCTTGTGATTCCAGAGGGAATGACTCTTATGAGATCAGAGGGGATAAATATTTAAGGTGCGTCCAGAGAGTATGGCTCTTGTTAAACCACTCTTGAGAGACAAGAGGTATTGCAGCCGAAAAGGATGACTCCTCTGAAACCAGAGAGGACGTCTTTTACGAGACCAGAGGTGAAGACTTGTGAGACCAGAGGGAATGAATCTTGTGAGAACAGACGGGATGACTCTTGTGAGATCAGACGGGATGACTCTTGTGAGATCAGATGGAATGACTCTTGTAAGGCTACAGGGGTGACGCTTTTAGGACCAAAGAGGGTCAGCGGGGTTGACTCTGGTGAGATCAGAAGCAATGACTTTTGTGAGGATAACTCTCTATCTTTTGAGGCTAGAGGGGATTACTCTTGTGAAACTAGAGTTGATGACTCTTGTTAACGGGGGGGGGGACTTACTCCTGTGAGATCAGAGGGGATGACTCTTGTAAAACCAGAGGGGATGAGCCGATAAGACCAGAAGGGAAGGGGTGGCTTTCATGATACCAAAAGGAATGACTCTTGTGAAACCAGAGAGGACTAAGCGTATACTCAAGGTATGTGTACCTGTCATGAAAGTTGGTAAGTGGTAGGTGGATAAAGCCGTATCAGAAAATTATACGGGTCATATCTCATAGTCAGAAAAACATCACCGACAATAGAGTTAACTAAATCTATGTAAGTGAATAGCTAGAGTACAATTAGTATTTAAAGTAAGGAATCAATACAATCAAATACCACACCTGACCCAGGATACCACACGGGAAAGTGGCGAAACACAAGAAAACATAACATACAAGAGAGCCAAGAGGTAAGCACTTTCCAAGCAGGTTACAAGAAACAGACAAGACAGTAACAACAAATTATCCACAAAAGAAGCACTGCCTTAAAACGGTCGGTAAGAAAACTACTGGAGGGCTAAACATGTTTGACAGTATCAGCCTCACCCTTATTTCTGATGTGGATAAATACAGATAGGAATGTGGTCCACATGAAAGATCCCTAACGTATCGATGAATCATCTCCTCGTACATACAAGTCGAGATATAAAAAGGAGACAAAACAAAGATAAGGACTAAACAGCACATACAACTGTATATCGGAGTTTAAGAAATCCAACAGTTAAACCCAATGGTCCCATACATTTGCTAAATGTGTCAACTGGATGATTTCATGGTAAAAGGGTAAAAAGTATAATATTTTTCAGAAGCATTTGGTCGACCAGTGATATTGCAATGGCGTAGCCAGAACGCTGAAAAAGTTACGCACATCAAAGGGAGACTACTGGATCAGCAATGATCCTTTTTAATTGCGCCCCTTTCCAAATGGGAACTTTTCTTAAAGGAAAAATTTGCTCCTAAAGGGAGCGAATTCTTTCCTTTATGAGAAGTTCCTTATAGTATGGAAAATCACCTTTTCACATTATCACATTAAGTGACCTCCATTGAATGTTACTATTTTATTACGCACGCGCGTAACTTGCGTAATGGGTGCTATGCCAGTTGTTACAAAGGATCTATGTCGGTAGCTGTTTTACCTTTGAAGCAAATGTCTACACGAGATACTCATATTCAGTGGAAAATGAAAAATGAGCGTGACTAAAATATACAGAAGTTATAGAGTTAAATTGATATCACATCTTTTGCGCATATTGTTCAGCCTGTATGCCAAGTTGCTCAATGGCTTTACATTCTTGAAAAAACAATTCACAGAGCAAGGTTTGAATGCTAGGAGTCCAGAAACACATACGCATGGAAAGATTGGCAATCAACGCTAAAACTTTATGTCTTTGCCATTGCAAAGGGATATGAATAATGGGTAACAGTTTCTAGGGCATATTTCCATGCTGACTTGATTGACACTGTAATAATTGTTCTTAAAACACAACATACAGTTCTAAACTTAGATGATGCATCTTAGAAAGCAATATCATAGGTTTAGAAAAAACAAAAATGTTGAGAATAAAATTGGTAATATCTTCTTACCCAACAGTTTTAACATTAGTTTTGGGTGCTCAAAAGAACCGTCTCAGTGAGACGGGTCTTTTGAGTACCAACAACATATGTTTTGGTTGATAAATAAGAAAAATAAGTTTGAGTTCCAACTCTTAACTAAAGGTCTGCAATATGTTTGCATATCGCAAATAGTTTTTAGCTAATTTCCTTTGGAAATGAAAAGCCTCACGCACTGCATGCTGAGATGAAAACATTTCCAATGGTAAAACTGACAATTCAATTATACAGAACAATATTGGTTAATCAGCTGCTATAGAACGATTTCCTTTGGGCAAACATGTATGCAGAATGAGTGTATCTGTAAATTGTTGATTTAACGATTGCGCAGTTTTGTGAGCCAAGCATTACCCAGCATTCTACTTGATTGACTTCATATAATGTTAATCATGTGAATGAATTGTAACACTTTATCTAAAATCAAAATTCACCTAGATGGTGTTTAAAGCGTAAACAGGGAAGTAGTAGAACGACCTGCGCGTGGCTTCAGAAGCGGGCATGAATGTGGAAACGAAAGAAAGTGTTTTAGTTTTGCTAAGCCCAGGTATGATACCTGTAAATATGCGCTCTGCATGTCGACACCTTGATCTTGAAGATGGGCGACAGATTTTGGTACTATCGCATCGGCTAATCAACTGAGTTTACAATAACACTTTTAGTCATATCTGGGAGTTTTTCCTGGGTTGAACAAAAACATGAGGACGATGTGTCTTGCTCAAGGACACATAACACTGGTGTTGGGATTCGAAACTGCGACCTCTTGACCGCAAATTCGGCACTGTACATGTACCAGCTGAACTACTGTGCTCCGACTTGAAATAGTCCATTGTGTATATATCGATGGGTAACAGATTATAAATTCCATATAAAAATGTATTACTTTCTCTGTATACAACGTGTTAATGTTTCCAAAGCTTGACCAGCACATGAGAGTTATTTCCGAAACCTTTAAACGCATATGCTGACGTATCCAGTTTATTTAATGGCCTATAAGTTGATCTCAGTCTAAATTTACATCCATATTTTGTGTCGACCAGCGAAGGCTTTGGCGAGTGTGTGCGTTTGCGTGGGCTCACCTGTGCCTTCATTGCTCGAAGATGCGATCAGAACCAAAATCTCATGCGATGGCACAATTTCGATTTTCGCTATATTGGTTGACCTTTTGATGGACGAGTTTTATTATACTAACTTGCCAAGCCTATCAAACGTCTTCTATAGATAAAACGAATAGTTCTGTATTCAAAGATATCAATGGCCATGTGACGGGTTAATCAAACTGGCTGCTTATCAAGAAAAGCTGACGTATATATGTATATCATAATAACGATACATCTTCGGGTATCATCGGCAATGCTCACTAAGATATATGGGCCAAAACACCATATGTTGGTGCTTATCGCATTGGCCAGAAGCGAAGTCTCAGACGATCCTACGTATACGCGCAGACTCTACTAACAAGACATGCTCGACGCACTTAAAAAAGTAAGTGAGTATGATCAGGAAATGCCACAATCACACACTGCAGACCAACCCACCGCACCGTCGTGAGGAAGATTTACAGAACGACAACAGAAACAAGACATCAAGAAGACAATTAAAGCAAAGCAACCAGCCCTGTCTCTCTTCCTCGTCAAGGTGATTGCAATGCTAGAAAAGGCGCAAAGTAAAGCATGCCAAAATAAAGATCAACACAGAACTCCCACAAACAATGGAAAGTACATAAAACAATGAATCAACATTAACAGAAGCAACGCCTAAGAACGGACTGCACCTAAGCCACTGGAGGGGAGCTTAAAGGCATTTACTGGTGCCAAATAAATGCAATAAAACATTAACACTCATGTAAGATCCTCCATGTTCTATAGATAAACTAACGAGGTAATGTATAGCCAGTAATTGTTCAGGCATTTGAAGGGAAGTTCTAAGTAAAAACACCTGTCTCATATGAATGTTATTATACAAAACTAGACTTTTAAACGTTCTTTTCAGTATACAACTGAATACGGGTATCTCGCTAGGACATGAAACTAATAAAGGAGACATTTCAGCTTTAGGTAGTTGTACTCAGATAATTATATATACACGTAGGCTTGGATGATCATTCGGATACATTTTTCAGAAAGATGAATATTATTTCTGGTATGAAGATTTGTGTGGATAGTATTTTTGGGTCACCACTAAATTCGACTTTTTGTATTTTTATTTCTTTCGTTAAGGTAAAGGTACAGAATGGACATGGACATGCTTTTTGTTTTTTGTTTAGGTAGTGGGGGCGTTGGGGTGGAATTTTAAAATTCTAAACACATTTTGGGTATGCCTGATATATTTTGCGGGGGGGGGGGGGGGGGGTAAATAGTAGATACTAGGACCAATCCTACTTAGCAAGGAAAATTAAGAGTACCATGCGCCTGGGCCAATTTGTATGTTTGTTTGTTTGATTCTTTACGTCCCAGTCAACAATTGTTCAGTTATGTCACTACGTGACTTCCTATGTTGAACCAGTACTTAGCAAGGATAATGTCTTGCTCAATGACACAACACAGTGTCACCGGTGAGGCTCGAGTCAAGCGCTCTACCACTGAGTCGCTGTGCTCCCCACTGGGCCTGGACCTGTAGTCAGTAGGCAGTTTATACTGTATACACAACAAGAGAATTATTTTCAGGGCATTGGCTTACTATTTTATTAACAGTTGTAATATAGTTTAAGTGTATTGTTTTAATCGTCTATTTTGTTTATTTTCCAGCGAACTTCACATTCGATAAAGTGAAGTAAAGAAAGAGCGTCTCGTGGGACGTCAGTTTAGTCTCATATTAACCCAGATAAACATACATCTTATCTACAAGGACACTAGCAGACAGTAGTTATGTAATAAAAAGTCAATTATTTTTAGGATAACCAACTATATAGGTTCCAGACAAATAATAGATAGCTGTAGTATACACCCCGTTTTAGGGCCAATGACCCTAAAACGTGGTGTATACTTCTGATAGCACATATTTTGGCTCATACACTGCACGGGAATGCTTAAGTCTTGACAAGCTTGTGGTGCACAAATCATAGCCTTCCTGTATAATAATAAATGAGAGAGAGAGAGAGAGAGAGAGAGAGAGAGAGAGAGTTACCTTTAAATGAAGATTCACGGAGAAGACCCTTTAGAGAAGATTGAGATTGACTTCGTCCACTATACTTGTAACCCTTCCAGCCGTAGCGATTCTTGTGCAATAGACTCATTGTTAGTTGAATCTTGAACAGTACATGTATATACTTATATGTAATAGGCACACCCAATGGCCCATAAACCAATTCGTTCTGAGAGGATATCACAATATACGGTATTCTTTTGAGTCGGTACTTATGTGTGAAAGCTCACTCTGAGTTCTAGCTGTAAAATAATCCTGCAAGCTACTTTGAAGGCATTAAGGCTTTTAAGTCCCCGTTGAATATCATTAGGCCTGTTCCTATTAAATATGTACATGTAACTTGTGGCTGCCTCTTTCAAGGCGCGACGATGCACGTGGCAGTTCAAGTTTGGCACAAGACGTAATCACTTCGTGACGTGACGTTATAAGACTTGTGACGTCATGTCATGGTGATCACACAGCCACTTGGGAGCGCAGTGGCTCAGTGGTAGAGCGCTTGATTAGAGACCAAAGGGCCGCGGGTTCGAGCCTCACCGGCGTCACTGCGTTGTGGTCCTTGAGCAAGACACATTCATTCTAGCTTAGTACTGGTTCAAGCCAGGGAGACCCGTCCCTATATCACCGAAAGATTGTTGATGGGACGTAAATAATCAAATCGAACAAACATTACACAGCCACTTGCTTTAAAGATGTATCATTTGCGTTCAAGCTATTGGCGATAGAACAAATCCCACTAATAGCTATATCAACAAAACCGGCATCTTTGTGATTCATTTTTTTTTTTTGCATTTATTCATTGTCACTAATAATCTTCAACGACACGTCTATCCAATCAGACTCTGTATAGATACAGGAACTCAGTGACAGAAATAAAAATTTGGTTTCATACTGCAAATTAATAGAACAGAACCTCTGATCGTAACAGCAACCAACTCTCGTTTGGCGGCAAACAACTCATTAGTTGGTTCCTATTATGTGTTTCTGTATAACTTTTTTTATTATGGCACTAATCCATATATATTAAACATGTTAAATGTATATTCCCATCCTAATCCATTGCCAGGTTTATTCGCTTTTACTATTGCTGGTCTTTTTTATATCTCTAAATTAAAATCATCAATGCCAATGTCATTATTGTTGCCAAGTTTAAAATCAATATTAAGGCCCAAAAATAAGTAAGTGACAGAAAATACTACACACCCACACAACAGATTAACCTGCAGTACCGCGAAGAAGAGACACAGCACCCTAACAGTATTCCGACATGGCATCAAGCAAAAATAAAAATAAAAGTTAAGCAATTGGCTCTCACTTCCTCAGCGAGATGATTACAATACTAGAAAGGACACCAAAAGCAATAGATATCTCTCAATTGTATAATTATGTATGTCTAAATCATCCTGGAATATACATTGTAACATCATTTAATTTGGTTTTGATTTTGATAACTTGCTGCCACCTAGGTCAATTTCATAATAGCATATCAAACTGTAATTCTCTATTACATGGCCAATACATTAAATGTCTTTCATATGATTAACAATCCTGGCATAATTTATCATTAAATTTGGTTTTAAAAACGGTTTGTGTGATAACATGCTCCCAACGCTGTTAAGTTCATATTTTGTGTGAAGATGATATTTAACAGTATGTGAATCACATTCTTATTGCTCTTTGCAATTATTTTCTTTTGCAAACAACAAGTTCGATAACTTGCATGTTTCACATAATATCATCATTACTAGTCATAAAAGTGTATCAGTTTATCATTTCTTTTCAGAAAATGGACACTTTCTCAATTAAAAGATTTGATATTTAACGAAGACACGCAATCACACAGTTTGGAATGTACTCCTTTAAAACACAACCCTTGAAGAATAACTACAGTTTATCAAGCTAATAACGCTCAGACTAGTCCAGTGTAATAATTCGACCTTGTTTGGGCACTGTTCAATTCAACATTACATCTGAAAGAACAATATCCGAACCATTCACGATCTTATTAACACGAAGTTCCTCTGTGTTGACCATAAATTTGACACGCTTGACATTTCCTATCACTTTTATAGGATTCGGGTCGTTCTAGAAAGACTTTATAGCATTTTAGCCATCTCAGACAGTTTCATAGACGGCTTTGAGCATTGAATTATTTTGTACCGTTAAGGTACCTTCCTTTAATCCATTAAAGCCGAATGGAATGCCCCACTCTTATCATTATTACATGTAGGGAAGTTCATTTTTGTGCTCCACATTTTGATAGAACATTATGTAAGCAAACAGTGAGGATCCTGATCAGACACATAACTGATCAGGGTCTGCACTAGTGTTTTTGCCGATGCCCCATTAAAATGACGCAATGTTTATATGGAACAGCCACCAGTTTTTTTTTGCCACACCAGAATTTGGCAAAATCACATCATCTTTCTAGTGGTGCAAAAGACTCAAAACCACTAAAATACATAAATACAGACATAAGGGAGCAAAACATATATAATTATGACTAAAAAAATATATGCCATCATAATGAAAAAAATGGTCAAAGTCAAAAACCCCGCGGGGTTTTCCAAAAACCCCGCGGGGTTTTTAAAACCCTGCGCGGGGTTTTTCCCCCACATTTTCAAATGGGGGAAAAATCCCGCAGGGTTTTTTCAAAAAAATAAATATCAAAATAAGTTCAAGAAATAAGTTTGTTTGATTGTATTTATTTCAGAAAATGATTGGTATGGCTTAATTCCAACCTTTAATTTCCCCCGCGGGGTTTTTCTCCCATTTCAGATTGTGGGGGGAAAAACCCCGCAGGGTTTTTTAAAAAAATAAAAAGGTTTGTTTTTAATTGTATTGCTTTACAAAACAATATAGAAGCTGAATTGAAGTTTTTCTCATCATTTGAAGCCTTTCAAGCAAAATATAAAAAACCCCGCGGGGGTAACCAAAACCCCCGCGGGGTTTTTCCCCCACAAAATGAAATGGGAGAAAAACCCTGCGGGGTTTTAACCAAAGAGTAATTATCAGTTTTATTAATGATTGAGATCAGTTATACATTTAGAGCTCATAATTTAAGTTTTTACAGTAATTAAAGGCCATAAAACAATTCTCGCGATGACCCCCCCCCCCCCTCATCCCCCCCCCCTCGTCCGCCATGCACGGCATCAGCAGTGATCACTACCAAGTTTGCCACACCGAACGGCCCCAAAAATATTGTTCAGGTAGCACTGATATTATTTGTTTAGCATGATTCATTACATCCCAGTCAACAATTTATCAGTCATGTTAGGATGCGTCTTATGGGTTGAAACAGTTCTAACAGCACCCAGATAAAAGCACTAATATTAACAATGGCCATTGCAGTACCTGTCATACATAACTGCAATCTTATAAACTGGTTAATATGTAGTACATTGACAGACAGTGCAGACCAGGATCAGATGCAGCAGAATGTAGCATCTGATCACAGTCTTCATTGATTGTTTAGGAATCATACAATGGGTTGGGCATCAAGAAATTTGGGTCTTTTCTACAACCCTGTGTGTATCCTATAGAAAGATCCTGGTCTAAAGCAGACCAATTTCATAGATCTTAATTGATGTACCATTTCCGGCATCCAAGGGTCCATGACGTGGGTCGCGCCTATAGCAATGCATCAAACGCCTGGGGAGTACAGATATTGGGTAGTTAAAAAAACAAAGATGGCAGATTGATTACTAAATCTGCCTGACATTCTATTTTTATTTGTTACAAAGGTACCGGGAGATTTACAGGAAAAGTATTACTGGAATGTGTTCACTTTGACAACTAGCTGATGAAAGGTAAACTGATTTTGCCTTGTCAATAAGTTTTTAGCTACTTTCATTTTGCCTACAAGCTGTCAAGTTCCCCACCCCCTGGAGGGAGCGCAGTGGCTCAGTGGTAGAGTGCTTGACTCAAGACCGAAGGGCCGTGGGTTCGAGCCTCACCGGCGTCACTGCGTTGTGGTCCTTGAGCAAGACACATTTATCCTAGCTTAGTACTGGTTCAACCCAGGAAGATCCGTCCCTATATAACTGAAAGATTGTTGATGGGACGTAAAGAATCAAATCATACAAAATCCCCACCCCCTGGCCCTGCCTCTGTAGACAGAAAATAACCAGTGATTAACTGTGATTTGCAAATAAATTTGTGTTGAGTTGAGTGAAAGAGTTGACTACTTGCGAGACAATACAGTCAAAGGGCTGTTAATAACAATAACAGCGTACATAAACTTTTGCACTGTCACATTTTTAAACAACAATTTTTAAGCCGGTACAGACAAACCATTGGCAGAACGGATAGAACCGCCCCACTGGGGACCAAGCCTGTTGTGTAAAAGTCAATTGTGACAGTACAATGTATCGATGTAGATGTATATGTACAGTCGATAGTAGTGGTAGGCCGATTAATCGGGTTCATCGATCTTTGGTCATTTTCGGTGAACTGATTAATTGATCGGTAGTTTTTCAATAAGCGATTACTCAGTATAGACATTCTGCTTCAATGGCCTTCAATTTTTAGCTCCGTGTATTTATTTAATATGACCCTTTTCTGCATTTTCAGTTTCGGGTATGAACAGCATATGGTTCAAATAATGTACATAGGTTTAGATAAACAAAAGTTTTGAGTGTAAAATTGTGAATATATTCTAATCAATCAGTTTGAACATATGTTTTGGGTGCTCAAAAGAACCGTCTTATTGAGATGGTTCTTTTGAGTACCCACAACATATGTTTTGGTTGAGAAAATTAATTTTTTGGTACACACTCCGAACACATATCTTTGCTGAGTATTTCCATGAGGTATCTGATTTATTTCAAAAACGACGACTGCGCATGTTAAAAGTCATTTGCGATTCGCACAGATGGGGTTTCGTTCCAAATAATTTTCGCTTGTTTCGCTCTCGCTGCTATTTTGGGGCATTATGCAGCATAAATTTTGAAAAAAGTAGTCTAGAAAAGAAAGTTTTCTTTGCTCCAATACACCAAAATATATGAGACAACGATTTTAAAAGAAATGAAACCAATGCATCACGTCTATTTTTAGACTGACCGTCTACGCATGGGTAAAGCGCTCAACTGTTAAACAACAATGGCTGACCCGTAATGAAATTGGTAAGCAGACGCTTTTATTTCCTGTCCTCTGGAGGATAGGGCTTTAACTACAAGCAACACAACATTGAATAATTCCCATGAAACAGAAAATGTAACAAAAGCCGTCGATCACAAGCCTATTGATAGTAAAACATGCACCGAATTTCGAGAACTTTTATCTTACGATAGGGGACATTCTTCAAATACCTTTAATATTGACGCATGCTCAGACAAAAAGTAATTATACATTAAAAAAGTTCTGACCCTCTAAATTTGCCAATGACCCCCTTATTTTCAAACAAGGGGTCATCAATGACCCAAAAAATTCTGGTCTTGCAGAAACACTGCCATATAACTTGTGTTTATTCCAGGGGGACCAGACCCCTTGCCCCCACTCCCCTGCAATATTTGGATCAACTGGATGCTGTTACAAAAGTTAGATATTAGAAAAAGTTATCAATTTTGAACCTCCTTGAGTGTCCCTATATGCGTACATGGTGTATGGGAATACAACCATAGAGGGCTGATCAAGATCCAAATTGTTTGTCAAACTTTAGATCAAAACTTGTATTTTACCTTTTGCTTTAAAACTTTAAAATGTGTCCTTTGCAAACAGTTTGGACCCAGATCAGGCCTGACAGAATATCGGCCTGATCTGGGTCAGACTGTTTGACACTTTAGAGGTTACATGACAAGTTGAAGTTGACCCGATGTATTTTATCTTTGCGTTTAACCTTTACTTGACATTGTCATCTGCTAATAACCATTTATATCCATGATAACCATTTCAAACAATTTAGACCCAGATCAAGCCCGACATTCTGTCCCGGCATGATAGTGGTTCAAACTGTTTGATGCTTTAGAGGTTATGACAAGTTGAAGTTGAACCGATGTATTTTAACTTTGCGTTAAACCGTTACATGACATTGTCATCTGCTGATAACCCTTTCAAACAATTTGGACCCAGATCAGGCCCGCCGTTCTGTCCCGGCATGATAGTGGACCACACTATTTGACGCTTTAGAGGTTATGACAAGTTGAAGTTAAACCGGTGTATTTTTAACTTTTCGTTTATCCTTTACATGACATTGTCATCTGCTGGTTACCATTTTCAATTTTATGGATGCTCAAAGTGATGGCCTCATTGAGACGGTTCTTTTGAGCACCCTTAGCAGGTTTTGAAGTGGATGAATGGGAGAATTTCCCCAATTTTATGCTAAACTAATGGATGTTAAGTAAGGGAAAGTGTTCGAAAGGTAGGTCTAGTTATTTGAGTAATTATAATAGCCCTGCTTTGAAAAAGGGGGGGGTGGTATAAAGGATTTGGGTTGTCTGACTGTTAGTGACCGCCCGTCATAATTTTTTCATTTCCGCTTAATATCTTGAGAACTCTTTTATAGAATTTATCCAAATTTTGTATTTGCATTGATATTGGCATGATCTAACTTGGGATTGTCACATGTCATTTTTCCCAAATTTGTACCAGAGTTACGGCCCTTAATTTACGCCAAAATTTAGTTTCCACCCAATATCTTGCGAACGAATTGACAGAGTTTCACCAACTTTTATATATGCATTCATATTGACAAGATCTAGCTATGGATTGTTACACGTCATTTGTCGCACATTTGTACCAGAGTTATGGCCCTTGATTAAAAACAAAATTTTGTTTCCGATCAATATCTAAAGAACAAATTGACAGATTTTCACCAAATTTTATATATGAATTCATATTGGCAAGTCTTAGATCTAGCTTTGGATAATATGTCATTTTTCGCAAATTTGTACCAGCGTTATGGCCCTTGATTTATGCCAAAAGTTCGTTTCCGCTCAGTATTTTGAGAACTCTTTTATAGAATTTATCCAAATTTTGTATGTGCATTGATATTGACATGATCTATCTTGGGATTGTTTCATGTCATATTCCCAAATTTGTACCAGAGTCATGGACCTTTATTTTTACGCCAAAATTTCGTTTCTGCTCAATATATTGAGAACAGATTGACAGAATTTCACCAAATTTTATATATGCATTCATATTGACAAGATCTAGCCTGGGATTGTTACAAGTCATTTTTGGCACATTTGTACCAGAGTTATGGCCCTTGATTTACGTCAAAATTTCTTTCATCTCGATATCTATAGAACAAATTGACAGATTTTCACCAAAAAAAGTAAGTGAGTATGATCAGGAAATACCACAATCACAAACAGCGGACAACCCCATGGCACCGCGAGGAAGAGCCGCTCAACCATCACGAGACACCAGGAAGACAAATTAAGCAAAGCAATCAGCTCTCTCTTCCCCATCAAGATGATTGCAATACTAGAATGGACATAAAGTAACGTACAACAAAACATAGAACAATTACAGACTCCCACAATGGGAGTAACAATAAACAAAAAGTCAACAACAACAGAACCACCGCCTTAGAACAGACAGAAGCCTAAGCCACCGGGGGGCTAAATGCATTTTACTGGTACCAAATCTTCGCCCTAGATTCTGCTGTTGTTGAAGTACAAGAAATGTTCAGCTCGCATGGAGGCCATCTAACTAATGCAATGTATCTTCATGGAAAACACTCTAATCAAATTAACACTCCATGATGAAACAAAGAAAAGGGCTCATGACTCAAATTGTATATATGCATTCATATTGACAAGATCTAGTTCATAACAAAGTTATGGCCCTTGATTGATGTCAGAAATAGATCCTCCTCAATAGCTTAAAAATTTCTTGCTAAATATCTTTAGAACTTGGCCTTTTTCTTGCATGAAAAGCGCTGCAGCGGGGCTATAGCCAGATCCTCTGACAAGTAATTGGTCTTTCATACAAATTTATGATTATGGTTACATTGTTGGTGCGCAGACTGGAATCGCCCCGGTTGGACGGTTCTTTTGAGCTCCCACAACGAGTGTTTAAATTGATGGATGGGATAATTTCTCCAGGTTGTCCGATTCCAAGTCAGTTTTCTTGTTTGTAAATGAAAACATGTCATGGATGCTCATGGGCGCCATCTCCTTTGAGATGGTTCTTTTGAGCACCCAGGACTAATTGGATGGATTTGTGGTAGATTGGAGAATAGCTGAGGAGAATGGTCTCACTGTTTGATTAATTGAAATTTAGCTTTAATATTTGTGATTGAAAACATGTTGTGGATGCTCAGGGGGATTGCCTCATTGAGACGGTTCTTTTGAGCACCCAAAACAGGTGTTAAAATTGAAACTGATGGATGGGATAGTTTCTCCAGTTTGCCTAGTTGGAGGGCGGTTTTCTTATTTACAATGGAAAAAATGTCATGGATGCTCACTAGGGCCATCTCCTTGGAGACGGTACTTTTGAGCATCCAGGACAAATGTTAAATAGACGGATTTGAGAGTTTCTTCATGGTCATGTTGCATATCAAATTAATTGGAGTCAAGAATGCATCAACATCAGGTCCCAAATATTTTGACTGCAGCCCCCCTCCCACATCCCTGGGGATGGGATCAATAGGTCAAAATTCAACCTTTTTCAGAACGTGGTCATTGTTGCATATCAAATAAGGGTAATCACGAAATACAGCAACACGGTAGCAAATATTTTGGCTGCGGACCCCCTCCCCCCACCCCCCCCCCCCCCCCGGGATTGGGTCTTTTGGTCAAATTCAACTTTTTCAGAACATGGTCATGTTGCATATCAAATTAAGAAAGGGAATCTGGAATGCAGCAACATGGTCGCATATATTTTGTCTGCAGACCTCCCCCTTCACCCCCATCTCGACCCTGGGGGTGGGGTCAATAGGTCTAAATTCAACTTTTTTAGAACATGGTCATGTTGCATAACAAATTACAGGGAATGGAGCATAGAGCACCATGCAAGCACATATTTTCTCCCTACACGCGGACCCTCAACCTGTGGTTTGGATTAAAGGGTAAAAATTCTGAATGTGGTCATGTTGCATATCAAATTTATGGTAAAGCAGTATAGACTAACATAGATGCAAACACTTTGACCTTACACACAACCCTGACCTCTGGGTCAGGTTGAAGTCAGATATTGAAATTATACAGATTAGTTTATTTTTTATTGAACTAACCACTGAGAACTAGTTGATAGGCTTATAACTCTGATCTATATGATACCCAAGGTGAACTTAGGGGTTGGAGAAATTGGATTTATATTTTGTCATTTATAAGTTTCTCTAAAGTAACCCTTCGCCCGGAATATAAATTCAACATATTTGCCTTGATTGACTTCTGTTTGGCCAGGCGACACATCCGATTCTTGGAATTCTAGTGTTTTTTTCCTTATCTTATTGTTTCAAGCTGTATATACCATACATGTACAAATTAATTTGAATAAAATATAATATTTAATCCAATTGAAACCGCTGATCCATTTAAGATTTTCATAGCTGGATATTTGGCCTAATAATACTTTTCCATTGTTCAATCTTGGAAATCTGGGTGATATTCATTTGATTTCACATGATAATATAACTCCATATTTCCCCATCCACATACAATAGTAATAGATGGCCCACTCTAGCTTTTCAGCAAGGGGTCAAAGGCTTTAGATTGAACACTGTTTTCCCTGACCTAATATAGGGCCTTGTATATTTTCAGTCAGATGGAAAAACAGTAAGGATTCTTCTCGGATAGCTCCACAGACACCAGCTGATCTTAATTAACAGTACATGTATTTGAAAAAAAAGGATAAATCCAGACTCAGCAGGACTTGGTTTATATTTAAATGTTCTTCAGAGCATCAACATGCAACAGCTGCCATCCAGCAGTCCAAGTCATTCCAGAAATGCAGGATTAGTATGGCTATCAGTAGCCAGGAGGCTGTAGAGGCTTCTATGATGAACACATACTTCACTGACAAGAGGGACACCGCAGGCACTTTGGTACCTCAGTTGAACATGCTGAATGGTGATAAATGAGGTAAGATTTTGACCTTAGTATGAACAGTAAATATTTTTGCGCTGATGAGATCACTGCAATACATTGAGAGACTGACCCAGAATCTAGGTAGCTGTACAATTATCTAAATAAGTAAAACAGATGTGTTTAACACAAATCCCCCACCCACATTCTTCCAGAGCACTGCAAGTCACCAATGGTCATGTACTAAGTACTACTAGTCAATTGTATAGGCTCAAGGTGAGCTATTGTGATCATAGGATGTCCTTCGTTCGTCAACAATTTCCTTTAAATAATGTCTCCTTCTATACCACTTGGTAGTATTTCACCAAACTTCACAGAAATCCTGCTTTGTGATCATTGGAAGTCCGTCGTCGTCTGTGGTCAACATTTGCATCAAAGGACATTTCCTAAACTACTAGCTAGATTTTGGCCAAACTTGGCAGGAATGATCTTTATATAGCCCTCTTTGATAATTTTTCAAATGATTTTGGTCAACACAGGCTAAAAATAGATTTTCAAGATGAAAAATTTAAAAATGTTCTTGTCTGAAACCACAAGCCATATAGATTTGATATTTGGTATGTGCATCATCTAGTCGATCTCTACCAAGCTTGTTCAAATTATGCCCATTATGCCCATGGGTCATAAATGGGCCTGTCCCTGGGGTTACATGTGATACATAGGCTTATATAGGGAAAACATAAAAAATCTTCTTGTCTAAAACCACAAGGCATAGAGCTTTGATATTTGGTATGTAGCATCACCAAGACTAGTGGACCTCTACCAAGTTTGTTAAAATTATGATCCTGTTCAAATTATGATCCTGGGACCAAAAATGGTCCTGTCCCAAGGGGCCACATGTTTTACACCATGAAAAAAATCTTCTTGTATGAAACCACAAATCATAGAGCCTTGATATTTGATATGAAGTATAACCTAGTAGACCTCTACCAACTTTGTTCAAGTTATACCCCTGGGGCCAAAAATGTTCCCGCCTCAGAGGTCACATGATTTACTATTTTACATAGGCTTTAATAAGGCAAACTTGTTTTCAATAAGATCATGAAAGTCTTTAATTTACCTGTTGGGATGTGAAACAGCAAATCATGTCAATTTCATATGCAGCACATGTTAGTTTTATATTAATCATGCTATTTTTAGCTCTACAGATGGTGATATTAGTGTCAAAATATTAACTTCTGGAAACTAGTTTGAGCTGGTTTTCATGCAATATTAACTTGTAGGCCAGTTTAGACCGGTTTTCAGGTAGACATAGAGATTTATGAAGACAAATTGAGTCAATCAGGAGGGTCCGATGATTAACCGAAATCAGCAGAAATCACCAAGAAATCACCAGATAAAAATAAGTAAAAACTACCATTTTATTGTTAGTTTAATGTCGTAATATAATAAGAATTAGTATAATAAGCTTATTTCTACTTTGATTTTAAAAAGAAATGAAAAAAAAATGTTATGATTTCACTTTCAAATTCAGTGCACAGTGAATTCACCGAAATCACCAGATAAAAATAGGAAATCACAATTTTATTATTTATTTAATGCCATAATAGGATAGTAAGTAAGTAAGTAAGTAAGTAAGTAAAGTCTTTATTTAAAGAGGGTGACAACATTTAGTAGTACAACGAATCTTCCATGAGGCCCTCAAAATAAATAATATTTACAGACATAAAAAAAAACAAAAAAAAACAAGTCTAAACAAACTATCAAATTAAATTGTTTAACCCTGTACTGCTGAGCAAATAAAGCTAAATTTTGGCAAGACCAAAAACTGAATGCAAAACTGTGGATTCCAATCAGCTGATCAGTTTCCACACTGTTAGTGTTTCCATAAACGGGATATATCTAGGTTCGGCAGGACAAGGGTTAATTTGATATTTACGCAAGTGCATTTATTATTATATAGTAACCCTATTTATCTTGACAAGCATCCATTTCTATTTTACTCTGCTTGCTGGAAATTTTTTGATATTTTTGTCATCTGCTGTCTTTTTTAAAATTAATTTACTATATAGTTCTCAGAGAGTCAAACAGTTTGGATTAAGATCTGGCCCAATATTTTGTTGGTCCTGATCTGGTTCCAAAACTGTTTGCAAAGGTTATCAGCAGACAACAATTGCAGGCAGAGTAACTTCAGCAGTGTATGTTTAACCAACTTGCAGGGTACCACTTATTTGTATGCATTTGCAAGCAGAGTAGAAAACAATATACATCCTGATCAGCTGGCTTCAGGACCAGGAAAATGTTTAGGTATTTTGTCATCTGCTGTCTTTTCTAAATTTATTTACTATATAGATCACCATATAGATCACCATCAGAGAGTCAAACAGTTTGGATCCAGATCAGGTCTGACAATTTGTCGGTCCTGATCTGGCTCTAAAACTGTTTGCAAAGGTTATCAGCAGACAACAATTGCAGGCAAAGAGTATATCTAACCAACTTGCAGGGTACAGTAAACGCAATGTTTACCGTCGTCGCCCAGGGCCCTGTTACCTGTTAAACTTACGGTACCGGGAGCCAACATTGAAGGCATTATACCACTTATTTGTATGCATTTACAAACAGAGTAGAAAACAATATACATCCTGATCAGCTGACTTCAGGCCCAGGCAAATGTTTAGGTATTTTGTCATCTGCTGTCTTTTCTAAATGAATTTACTATATAGTTCCTTCATGATCACCATCAGAGAGTCATACAGTTTGGACCCAGATCAGGTCTGACATTTTGTTGGTCCTGATCTGGTTCTAAAACTGTTTGCAAAGGTTATCAGCAGACAACAATTTCAGGCAAAGAGTAACTTCAGCAGTGTATATCTAACCAACTTGCAGGGTTCCACTTAATAGTATGCATTAACAAGCAGAGTAGAAAACAATATGCATCCTGATCAGCTGGATAACAATTTGTATAATAAGCTTATTTCTACTTTGATTAAAATATGAAAAAAAATAAACATTTCAATTTCCAATTCAAGGCATGCCAAAATCACCAGGAAAAAAGGAAATATCCATTTTAATGTTAATTTTATGCCTTTATATGATATAAATAATAGTAGAATAATTGATAAGTTTACAAAAGGCTTATATTTTAATGTGCCAGCAAATAAATATTTCAATAAAAAATATAGCAACACATTATAGCAATTTGAAAGTGATTTTTTTATCAACATATTTTTAAAAACAGACTAGAAATAAGCATATTCTTATCATATTATTGCATTAAGTAAACAATAAAAAGGTGATTTCTTACTTTTATCTCGTGATTTCGGTGATTTTCTGGTGATTTCATTGATTTCTGTTGAATTCGGTTAATCATGGCACCGAATCAGGAGATGGGATTCTCTCCAGTTATATAACAATATGTCATATTTGTTTGTGCAATAATTTTTTCAGGGTGAACAGCATCTCACAGATAAGATAGTTTGGTCTCAGAGAAAGTCCAGTTCTTAGGAGTCCATTGACCACAGTCACCAACATACAGCAATATCTGATGTGATTCAAGGGAGTTATACCTCTTTCATTTTAATGTTTGATAAGAGTACAGATTTGTTACTCACTGAGCCAAATTTTAATTACTCAGTATGGTCTCAGCAAGAGTTGAACATATTACATCTTTCTTGGCCATTAGGACTCTATTCCAATATTGAATCTCTAACCCATGATTTCTGGATGTGTTAAATAAGAAACAAGTTCTGCTGGACAAACTGATTGGCTTGTCCAATGATGGCCAGTGATGGGCAGCTTCAATGTCAGCAGGAAATCAGGAGTGGTACAAGACAGTCACTTTAACCTGAGACTAATTGGTACTTGTTCAACAAAGGAAGACCCATCCGGACATGACTGAAAAATTGTTCACTGGTTGAAGAAACAAATCATCCATAATCAAACATTTTGGATCCAGATTTTGGACCGACAGTATTGTTAAATCTACGAAATTTTCGGTGGTCATTTTCATGTGATTTCAGATGGAAATTAAACACTGTCCAACATTTGCCCATTTGCATGATGTTGAACCTTTAGCAAGGGGCCATTTGATACAAAAGGGGGTCCATGGCACCCTCTAGATTTTGCAGAAGCAATCAGCAGACAACATTAGTAGGCAAAAAGTTAATCATAAAGCGCCACCTACAATTTGCAGCAGACGACAATTTCAAATTTTGCTGCTTTTTTAAAAAACAAATAAGGCATGATATTTCATGAGAACCGTCTGCAAGCAGACAATTCTCATGAAATATCATACCTTATTTTTTTCAAAAATTAGGAAAGTTGTCGCCATATTTGTCGTCTGCTGCAGTTGCGATTGGCAATTTAAGGGTTAAATAGAAAAGACTGAAGAAATAATCAAATGTCATCTGTTTTAATAAAATGCATAATTTTAAGTTGTATAATTTTTCAAAGTTTATATATGTACATGGAGTTTGGTATAACATAGGTCCAGATAAGTGAACTTTTATAGACAAAATTGTGAGTACACATGCAATTTTTCATCCATTTGATCCTTTGTTGTGGGTGCTCAAAAGAACCGTCTCATTGAGACGGCTCTTTTGAGCATCAAGAAAATTGTTTTTGGTTGAGAAATAGCACTTTCACCTGGATACCTAAAGTGTATTTAGCTATTTGCTTTCAACTGATAAGAGACTGCCTGCAGCCAAATCAAGGACATCAGATCAATTGACAGGGGCCCCATACTGGGAATTTAGTCATAAAGTACACATGTATAGGTAAACCTCTCAATAGCCTTCAAGAGCCTCTATATGATATGGCACATTGAGTTCTGTTTCCAGCCAGTTCATTTGTATGATTGCAATATAATACAGATGAATCTTATGCTGTCTGGAAAGCAGTGCTGATCTAGATTTCCTGTCCACAGAAGGGTTTATTAGATTTAGCCAGCTGAATCTTCATCTACACTCTTTTCTAAAAATGACATATCCTGGTTTAGCAGGACAAGGGTTCCGTCATAAAAGCATAGTTTGTTTTTTGTTTGTTAGATTTGATTCTTTACATCCCATCAACAATCTTTCAGTTAAACAGGAACGGGTCTTCCTGGGTTGAACCAGTACCAAGCTAGGATACAAAAAGCATAGAGACAGATATGACAGAATGTGGCCCTAATAAGGTTTTGCACTGTTTCCTTACATTAGGTACTTTTAATATTTGAGTGAAAGTAAAATCCTAACAGGTGATGGATGGGTTCAATTGATAAGCATTGGAAATTAGAGGATCATTGACACCTGCTATTGGTAAATTCCTATGGTTTTCAGTAAAAATTAAAGTTTGTCAATCATCCCTTTCGGTGAAGCTACCCTGGCCTGTGTACTTTGACAGTGAAATCCATTTTCCATATTAACTGCTTCAAAGATGTTCAGCAGCCGCAAAAACCAGGGCTTAAGCCCTAAAAGTGCCTTTTCTACCGGATAAGATATAATGTCTCTAGCACCAACCTCCTAAATTGATTTGTATTCTGTGCTAGTTTAATTTAAAGTAAATAAAGTTTAAAAGTAGAATTAGTAAGGTTTATGCATTTTTTCATAAGAAAAAAGTTCACTGTTATTTAATAAAACACTCTTTAGCAAAGGTCCTGTACTAATCTATTTGCATGCTGGGTAATTGTTCATGCTTTCATTTTCTCTGCTGGCTTTTTTCAAATCAAGGTTTTTACAAATAAATCACCTAGGAATACTATCGGACTGTCAAGCAGTTGGGATTCAGATCAAGCTTGACATTCTGTTGGTCTTCAAACTGTTTGCAAAGGCTATCAGCAGACGACAAAATTCTCTGCTGGCATTCTTAGAGTTATATAACTGCTAAGTGTATTAGCTCATTTAGGTAGCTATAAATATTCGGACACTTTAAAGGATCTAGCTATAGAATCATTTTTACTTCCCATTGCTAAATGGGACACTTTTATTCCTTCATTATTAGACATATGAATATTCTATGACCTTTCTTTCTTCGTAAAATGGGTGCTTTAGATTGTGGCATGATTTCTTTTATGAATGAAAAAATCACAATTCCTCGATAGATGTGGGTTCGAGTCCAGTAGTATTTCATTTTTTTTCTTCTTTCTTTTTAATTTGCTAATTTCTTCGTCTTTATTTTTTTGATTTTGTGTACACATGGATATATTTTTTTGAATCTGGCGTACGTTTATTCAACAAATACACACATAGAAACGAATATAATGTCAATAAGCCAAAATAACTCCTTGCACGCTGGGTGAGTTTAATAGTTTTGTAGTCATCTGCTGATTTTTTTTTTCAAAATAAACTTTTTCAAAACATCTTTCAGGAACACTATCAGAGTGTCAAACGGTCTGTATCAAGATCAGGACCGATGTTCTGTCGGCATTTTAACATTTTAACTTTCCTTATTAGCAGAGACTTTTACATCTGCTGTTAACCTTTGCAAACAGTAAGGACCCAGATCAGGACCAAAAAGAATGTCACTCCTGATCTTAATCCAAACCGATTGACACTCTGATAGTGTGTTCCTTAAAGAATTTATGGAAAAAGGTTATTTTTGAAAAAAATAGTCAGCAGACGACAAAAAAGTTAATAGAAAAATCTTTCTGGTTTAAATGTATTGTATTTAACCCTTAAAGCGCCAATCACGACTGCAGCAGACTACAAATTTTGCAACACCTTTCCCAATTTTTGACAAAAATAAGGTATGGTATTACATGAGAATCGTCTGCCAGCAGACAATTCTCATGAAATATATTGCCTAATTTGAATTTTTTGAAAAAGTGGCAAAACTTACAATTGTCCTCTGCTGCAAATTATAGGTGCCGCTTTAAGGGTTAAAAATAAGGTGGAGCTTGCATCTAATAATTCTATATACAGATAATGTCAGAAATGTGTAGAAAGACCCTGGTCCAACATTTTATTAGACATACAATGAAGGTCTAGATCAAGTCCATTTTATCAGACAATGTCGTCTGCTGATAACCTTGCAAACAGTTAGGACCCAGATCAGCACTGATTAAAAGTCAGTCCTGATCTGTGTCCAAAATGTTTGACATTCTTATATATACAGTGTTCCTGGAAGAATTTTTGAAAAAAGCTCATTTCAAAAAGTCAGCAGACGCCAAAAAGCAAGAAAAACATTCAACTAGTTAAAAAATCTTTCTGGTTTAAATGGTCAAGCAGCGGCTGATCCAGAGACCAAATTATTTCATTTTCAAGGAAAAATGAGATGGATCCAAACCATTTGACAATCTGAAAGTGTTCCTAAAAGATATTTTTTGAAAAAATCAATTTCTAGAAAGTCAGCAGTCCTCAAAACAATAATGTGGTCTGGACATTTATTGTTCATCTAAATTGAAGGATGTTCTTGTTACCTTGACAACATATAGCATGCTTTTGACCACATGGTGGGAAGCTATCACCTAGCTGGTTTACCAATAAACAGCTAACAAGGAAAGAGTTAAAGCCTCCTGTAATTAAGATTATTGAATAAATTATTTTGTTCAAAGAACCGAAAAAAAAGTTCCTGATCAGAATGCTCTTCTCGAAGCATGCTGATCTCAAGCCGATCTGAGACTAGTCTATCTCAGTTGTTTAATTCCTTGTGGCAAATAGTTTGGATCCAGATCAGGTTGGAGGTTGTTTTTTTTTCAAAAACTCAACTGGGCATGAAATTCCACAAAATATGGCGAAAAAAATTGTTGGTTACTTTTCATTTTTTTAACATGAGCATGATAAATTACATGCTAAATTGATTTCCCCTGAAGCAGGACCAGGCTGGACATTTTGTCTAAACTGCTTACAAGGTGTAAAAGTGGTAATGGTAAATTACATGGTCGTGAATTTCATTTAAAACCCTGAAATGTGTGATCACTATGGTGGTATTCAGTTGCGGATCCAGAGGGTTTGGCTCGATCTCCTCTCCGCTCCCCCGCTTTTAAATATCATATGAATATATTTTTCAGTGAGACCAAATTATTTCATTTTCACAGGATATTTAATAAAAATGAAATAAAATCAGCAAAGCAAACCCCCTCCCTCAAATCTTTATACATACTAGCCTCCTTTCCAGAAAGCCTGGATCTGCACCTGCAGGTATTACACATTTTACATATCAAACCTTTTGAACAGGACTTTATTGTAACCAAATTCAGTGAATGTAAAATCCTGTTAAGTTTGACCAGACTTCTATTTTATGGATAGTCTGATCTTGGTTAGGCCTAAATGAAATATATGTGTGGTTCCTGTGGCATGCAAGCAAAATTTAAGGTAGGTAGGTAGGGAAATTATTAAATTTTGTTATTTTGTTTGTTTGTTTGTTTTGTTGCTAAACGTCCCAAGTCAACAGCTATGGTCATGGTGGGACGGTCAGTTCATCTAACCACACTTTTTCCTGGGCAAGCTAAGTGAACAAGCAGTTAACCAGTACTTCGTGCACATACTTTCTCTTGTAACTGACAACAAACCTTCTTAACTGATTCAGCGAAAGGGAGGAGAATGACCGTAGAAATTATTTCATGATCAATCTCCACGAAAGCATTGGACTGGGCCGGGATCGAACTCGCGATCCCTGGATCTGCAGTCAGACTCACATCTGTTGCCAGACACGTTACCGACTGCGCTACGCGGCCAGTTAAATTTTGTTATAACATTTAGCAAAGAAAATAGTGACAAAATCTGACAAAGTGCCCATTTTAGGTATTTTTTCTACAAAGACCATTTTAATGTTTAGGGTAGGGTTAGAAATATAAGGGTGGGTGGGTAGACCAACAGGAACCACACATACATTTCATTTAAGCCTTAACATAATATGCTAATGCTCATTTCTTTGAATCCTTAAAATTACTGGGACACAAGTTTGGACAAAAGCACAAAAGAGGAGAAATTGTTGTCACAAGTTGGGACAAAAGCACAAAAGAGGAGAAATTGTTAGCATTTTTTATTTTTATTCATATCATTACATGCTGGATACATCTTCGTGATTTTGTTGCCGTTCTGCTGACTTCTTTCAGGAACAAAAACAAGGTGATTAACTGTTTGGATTCAGATCAAGCCCAACATTCTTTTGGTCCTGATCTGGCTCCAAACTGTTTGCAAATGTCATCAGATGACAAAAGTTGCTGCTAGAAAAACCTGGCCATGGTTTACCCTTGTCCTGCTGAAAAATCTACTTACTATACAGGCTTGATTTCAAGATATTTTCAACCTTTTCTTATTGTAAATTAACAGGACCTTTAATTACAGGCCCCAAAAAACCTTTATAGTATCATTCTGAGTATATAATCTTATATTGATCTAAATATCTAAATATAAGTAGTTTCTTATCTATGCTCTGCAGTATCTGCACATTCATGCAACCAAAAGTACAGATTGGTTAATTTACAGATGTCCTGAATTATAGCTCATTATGGCCAGGTGACTTCTCTAATTTTATTATACCTATCAAGTATTAGCTGTATTCCACCCTATATAATAAGCGCACTGTGTCCACAGTCTAACTATTCAGAGCTAACTATGATGTTTATATGGGGCGGACTTGATTTAGCAATTTTAGAGTACTCGGCGTACGCCAGAACAGCCACCTAAAACAAGTAAAACTGGGCACTTTGGAGTACTCCTGAATAAATCAAGCGATGCAAATATTTCAGCACATGCAGCCAGTGCTCCACCATCTTGTTTTGGAACAAATCACGTGACTGTTCTGTCTACACCACCTCGGAAGAAGGAGTACTCTGGCGTACGTCAGCACAGGTGTTCTGGTGCACTTGATTTTTGTTCTGCCTGTTCGGAGTGAAAGGAGTAAAGAGAACAGCTAAATGGAGTTAATTACAACTACTAAAAAAAAGATAAACCAAAATCTTTGAAGCGTGACTCTATTTACAATATTGATATGTTGTTCTAGAAAAAAGGGTTTCAGGCGTTTATTTACATTTACTATAAAAGCTTTGACATACACATTTGTCCTAGTCAGACTGGCTCATTTTACGCATTCTGCATCAATCGTTTGAAATAGAAAGACCCAAAGGTCATTGGTCAGAGGTCGTGGTACATCTTTTTTTTGTACTACTAATAATAATGGAAATGTCCAGTTATTTTTTAAAAAGAAATCTATTTTTCATTTGTTAAAATGAAGTGGTTAAATAAAATGTGCATTTCTCTTTGTGGAATGAATATATTGTTTCTTCAGCGGTACTTAGAATGAGATCATTTTTCTGTGTTTCACCCCTTTAAATCCAAAATATCTAAAATGGAATCTTCCATTTGGTGAACTGACTTAATCCATACTAGCTGCCAATAAATGAAAGATAAAAAATATTGGTCCCTGAATAGACTGCTGATTTAGCAGCCTACACTAGTTTAGAAAGAGAACATGTTTCCATGTTTCTCCACTTAAAATCTTGAATTTCTACATACGAGCTATCAATAAATGAAATATAAAAAGAATAATTGTCCCTTAGTAGATTGCTCCTTGCAGGCTGGTCTAGGACTATTCAGGCTGATCTGTGACTTTTGTGTTTTTAACTGAGCAGTGTAGTACTGGAATCCATTGAGTTAATATTTCGAAATTGCAGTGACTAAATCAATCACCGGGCCGCGTAGCACAGTCAGTAATGTGTCTGGCAACAGATGAGAGTCTGACTGCAGACCCAGGGATCTTGAGTTCGATCCCGGCCCGGTTACATACTTTTGTGGAGATCGATGTAAAGATATGTAGTATATCTTGCAAGTCTATAACATTCTCAAGTGCTATATTTGATTACAGCCTCTCAGATACCTGCAGTAGTGGTTAGATAGATCTTGTTGTATTCATACCTATATAAAGTTCTATAACCATTTCACAGTTGTTCTGAGTGTCTCAGCTCACAAATATTACATGGTGTCAGAAGTTAATTGGATTAACTAATTATTAATTGGATTAACTTATTAACATTAAAATGGCTAAAAATCTACATCCTCCAGAAAAGTTGTTGTTAACTGGAAATTTGAAAGAAAATTACAGGAAATTCAAACAACAATTTCAGATTTACTTAACTGCAGCTGGAATAAGTAATTCAGAAGAGGAAGTGAAGTGTGCCACATTATTACATGTTATAGGGCCTGATGCGATTGAAATTTTCAATACGTTTCGATGGAATCAAGAAGGTGACACTCCAGGGGATGACAAGAAATTAGACAAGGTCTTGTCAAAGTTTGAGAAATACTGCAGCCCAAAGAGTAACCTTACTTATGAGAGACACCAATTCAACACACGGAACCAGAATGATGGAGAATCAATTGATTCATATGTCACAGAACTCAGGATTTTGTCAAAATCGTGTGAATTCGGAGATTTAACGGATTCCCTCATCAAGGACAGACTCGTCTGTGGTGTGTTAAAGGACTCTGTACGAAGCAGATTATTGCGGGAAACAGAATTAACCCTGCAGAAAGCAATAGATATTTGTCGTGCAGCAGAAACTTCAACTCAGCAGATGAAAGTAATCCAGAGTACTTCAAGTGGAGCCACTGGTAGCAACGTTGACATTGTTAAAAAGAAAATTGTGAAAAGCAAGTTAGTGAAAAATACAGACAATAAGCCAGCTGGATCAACAATAAAACAGAAATGTGGAAAATGTGGATATAAACATGAACCACGTAAGTGCCCAGCTTTTGGTAAACTTTGTCACAATTGTAAAAAGAAGAACCATTTTTCTACAGTGTGTAAAAACAAGAAAATGCATGAACTGCAAGAAAATGACTATGACTCAGACATATTCTTAGACTCAGTAGAAACTGACCAGAATGTGAAAGACTGGAAAGTAAACATGAAAATATGTGGAAAAACAGTCAACATGAAACTTGATACCGGTGCACAGTGCAATGTATTGCCATATCATGTCTATAAACAGATTAGCCGTAAGCCACTTAAAGCATCAAAATCAAGATTAGTATCATATTCAGGTCATAGATTAAACACTGTGGGGAAAGCTACTTTGCTTGTATCTACAAAAGACAAGTACATTCCAATGAAATTCGAAATTGTGAAGGACAAATCGATGCCAATCCTTGGACTTAAAGCATGTTTGGATTTAAACTTAATTTCTAGACTATACAGCTTAAACTTAAACAGTAAGACAGCTACAACAGAAGAAATTCTTGACAATTATAGCGATGTTTTTGAAGGACTTGGTTGTTTACCAACGGAGTATAAAATTCGCTTGGATAAAAATGCTAAACCTGTTGTCAATCCACCAAGAAAAATACCGTATGCATTGAAAAATAAAGTGAAAAATGAACTGAACAGACTTGAGAAAATGAAAGTCATTAAAAAAGTCACAGAACCTACAGAATGGGTGAATTCTTTAGTTGTTGTGGAGAAGCCAAACAAGAGTGTTAGATTGTGCTTAGATCCCAGAGAACTAAACAAAAGCATTTTAAGAGAACATTTTCCAATGAAAACAGTTGAAGAAGTCGCAGCCAAAGTAAAGAATGCGAAAATCTACAGTGTTCTTGACGCATCAAATGGTTATTGGCAAATACGTTTGACAAAAGACAGTCAGAAATACACAACGTTCAACTCTCCGTTTGGAAGATATAAATATTTGCGTTTACCCTTTGGTATTAAAAGCTCAAGTGAGGTTTTTCAAAGGACAATCTCTCAAATATTAGAAAACATTGACGGCTGTGAAGTAATTGCTGATGATATCTTGATATGGGGTCAGGATAAGGAAGAACATAATAGTCGTCTTTGTGCAGTTCTAGAACGGATAAGACTAGCTAATATGAAGCTAAACAGAGAAAAATGCAAAATAGGACTTACAGAAGTTGCATACGTTGGACACACATTTGGATCTGATGGTTTGAAGCCTAGTTCTGAGAAATTGAGAGCTATAATGGAAATTCCAGAGCCCAAGAACAGAACAGAACTTCAAAGATTTATGGGAACTGTAAACTATCTTGGAAAATTCATTCCCAATCTATCAGGAATAAACCAACCGCTTAGACAACTCTTGCAAAAAGACATTGCTTGGCATTGGGAGGAAGCTCAGCAGCAAAGCTTTGATGAGCTCAAAAGAGCTATAACTACCGCACCTGTTTTAGCATATTATGATGAGAAAGAAGATATAGTGCTATCTGTGGACAGTTCAAAAGATGCACTAGGAGCGTGTATTCTTCAAAATGGACATCCAATTGCGTATGCTTCAAAATCTCTAAATAAATGTGAACAGAACTATGCACAGATAGAGAAAGAAATGGCAGCAATAGTCTTCGGAGCAACAAAATTTCACGAATACATATATGCTAAGGGACCTATTCATGTTGAATCGGATCACCGTCCTTTAGAAAGTATTTTCAAGAAGCCTTTATCTCAAATGTCACCTAGAATACAAAGAATGATGTTGAAGGTACAGAAATACAATTTAAAAGTACAGTATAAAAGCGGACGTGAATTATACATAGCTGATATGTTAAGCAGAGCATGCGTAAGTAAAGATGAAACTCCCATCTGTGATGAGAAATACAGTTTGTTCTCCATAGAAAACTTGCCATGCTCACAGTCAAAACTTTCTGAATTGAAGGAAGAAACACTCAAAGACATGGAATTAAATATCCTTAAGGACACTGTTTCACGGGGATGGCCCGAGAACAAGAGACAGATAAATCCACGGATAACTCAATATTGGAATTTTAGAGATGAAATTTCATATTTTGATGGATTACTGCTTAAGGGCGAAAAAGTGATAGTTCCAAAGTCAATGCAAAAAGCTATAATTGAGCAAATACACCAGAAAAGTCACCTGGGTATAAATAAGTGCATAAATAGATTGAAAGACGTTTTCTTTTGGTCTGGAATGAGTGCGCAGATCAAGGACATTATTAGTCAATGTTCAATTTTTTGCAATGAATTTAGAGGAACGCAGCAAAAAGAACCAATGTTACCGCATGAAATTCCTACAAAACCATGGGAAATATGTGCAACAGATTTGTTTGAGCTAGACAAGGAAACATATATTGTCATAGCGGATTACTTTTCAAAGTTCTTCGAAGTAAAGAAAATTTCTAGCAGTTCCAGCAAAACTGTTATTAATATTCTGAAAGAAAACTTTTCCAGGTATGGAATTCCGGTCATACTTAAGAGTGACAATGGTCCTGCTTACTCGAGCAGTGAGTTTAGAGACTTTGCTAACAATTATGGATTTGAACATATTACTTCATCTCCAAGATATTCTCAAAGTATGGGATTTATAGAGAAATACGTACAAATATGTAAGAATCTACTGAAAAAGTCAAAGAAGAGTAACTCTGATCCATATTTAGCAATACTGGAATACAGAAATACACCAATTGAAGGTATAAATTTATCTCCCACACAAATGCTAATGGGGAGAAGGGCTCGAACTCAGTTACCTGTAAATGAAAAGCTTCTTAATCCTCAGTACGATGGAGTAAAAGTACAAAATGCGTTGAAAGAAAAACAGCATACACAGAAATACTATTATGATCGTGGAGCTAAACCATTGCAGCAGCTCAACCCAGATGATCAGGTTCGAGTACGAAACGAAAATAAATGGGAACCTGCTACAGTTGAAAGCAAAGCCAAAACTCCTAGGTCATATGTGATACGAACAGCACGAGGGCAAAAGCTAAGAAGAAATCGGCGACATCTGATGAAAACGACTGAAAATCGCTCTGATGAACCTGAAATCTTCTATGATTGCCAGCAAGAAGTGTCGAATAACAATAATTCAAGTTCAGATGAACAATCTTCAAATACTGTTCCACAGGATGATTCAAAGAAATACACTTCAAGCGGCAGAGAAGTTAAATTACCCAAACGATTTGAAGATTATTCCATGATGAAGTGATTCTGAAACTGGATTATATTGTGTCAGTGAATAAATGGGGCACAATAATCCCCATATGATCAAATTAGTGGTAAAGATACGTAATCTTTACAAGAGGTACTACGGTAAAGCATAGAATTATCAGGTGTGCTTAAAATGTCTTATAAGGTACATTTTTGCTTTGATGACCGTCTGAGCCATTAGGTACCTTTTCTCTAGATTCGGCAGAAGATGAGAAAAATTCTTGTTTTCTGAATGAAAATCTTTTCTCAAGAAAGCCAACTCTGGTAATTGAATGTTTTATTTTGTATATAGTGAAATAGACAGAATCTTAGTTATAATGTAAACCATTAATACTCTCTTTACTGATAACAGTGAAAATATTCTTTGAGCAAACAGCTTACAGACCTAAGTTACTGATAAAACCACTTTCCATGAAGAAATACATTAATCCTTGATTATAGATAAACTGACCTCAGGATTTGTAACGGAAACTGTGAGAATATTGTTTCAGACAAAAATTCGATAGACTTGCTGCAAACATACAGAAGTATAGATCATTACTGAAAACTTAAAATTTTCAAATTTAATAACTTTAATTAATCAAAATCTTAAAGAGGGAGATGTAAAGATATGTAGTATATCTTGCAAGTCTATAACATTCTCAAGTGCTATATTTGATTACAGCCTCTCAGATACCTGCAGTAGTGGTTAGATAGATCTTGTTGTATTCATACCTATATAAAGTTCTATAACCATTTCACAGTTGTTCTGAGTGTCTCAGCCCACAAATATTACAATCGATTATGAAATAATTTCTACGGTCATTCTCCTCCCTTCCGCTGAATCATTCAAGAACAGTTGTTGTCAGTTACAAGCGAAAGTATGTGCACCAAGTACTGGTTAACTGCTTGTTCAAGCTTGCCCAGGAAAAAAGTGTGGTTAGGTGAACTGACCGTCCCGCCTTGACCATAGCTGTTGACTTGGGACGTAAAGCAACAAAACAAACAAAAAAATAAATCAATCATTCTTCAGGGACAGTTAGTAACACTTTAGCTTGATGTCATATGCTGTTAACCTTTGCAAACAGTTTGGATCCAGATCAGGACTGAGATATTGTCAGTCCTGACCGGGATCCAAACTGATAAATGTTGGTCCTGATCTGAATTCAAACCGTTTGACACTCTGTCAGTGTTCCTGTAAGAATTATTTGGGGAGAAAAAATGAAATAAGTCAGCAGAAGACAACAAAATAATAAGAATATTCAATTACACAGAATGCAAATAGTTAAAATACAGAAATTTCAACCTGTGACCCCTTCAGTTACAAAATGAGCATATCCATGTATATTGTATCAATATGTATGTAAAAATCTAACCTAATGAAAGTGGTTATAATTATTATTACAAGGAATGTTTTTTCATATCAGAATTCAAATAAACTTAAGGAAACCGATTGCGAGTTTGCTGGGGTTTTTTGTTTTAATAATAATTAATGTTTTAGGTTTTCACTATTATTGAAAGATTCTTTTTGATGCTGAGTTATAATAATAATGATGAAAATTTCCATAGTTATTTTCATATATTCAAATGAAGTGGTTCAATAAAATATGCTTTTAACCAAAATTGCAAACAGTTTGGATCCAGACCAGGACTGACATTTTGTCGGTCCTGACCTGAATCTAAACTATTAAAATGTCGGTCCTGATCTGAATTCAAAATGTTTGACATTCTGAAAGAATTAAAATGAAAAAAAAAATGAAATAAGTCAGCAGACGACAACTAAGAATAAGAATAAAACAATTAGCAAGAATGCAAAGATTTAAAATATAGAAATTACAACCTGTGACCCCTTCAGATACAAAATGGGCAAATCATTGTTTATTGTATCGATATGTATGTGTAAGTCTAGAATGAAATTGGCTATTATTACAAGGAATGTGTTTATACAAACTTAACAAAACCGATTGCCAGTTTGCTGGGTTTTTTTTTTTGTTGTTGCTTTTTTATTTGTTTTTTTAATAATCTTTTAGGTTTTCTCTATTATTGAAAGATTCTTTACCTGTACGAAAATTCTAACCAAAATCCACCTGAATTACAGGTGGATTTCAGGCAAAATTGACATGGAATTTCAATTTTCCAGCTGGAATTGACAAGGAGATGGAATAATTGCAAAAATCCAGGTGGGATTACCGAAAGATTCCATGTGGATTTATCTGATTCCAGCTGGAAACTTTCAAGCACATGGAATTTCTTTCTCTGGATTTTTCCAGATGGAATGTTTCCAAATAGTATTTAAAAATCCACCTGGAAACTCTCAAGGACAATGAATTTTAGGACTTATTAAATTTCTTTCAACCAGTATTTTGTCTAAAGTGGAATTTTTTCCTTAGCGGTGTCAGAAACAGAATTTTTCTCGGTTGAAACTTAGAACTTTTTTTTAAATAAGTTTTGAAATCAGACTTATGTAGATATATATCAGTTACCAAGATGTTTTATCTGCAAGAACTATAAACCATTAAGAGTAACAGCAAGAATTGCATCTGAAAAAGCTGTCTGCTAATGTACATGATGGGTTAGTATTTTTGCTGAGTCTTTTGCTCTATTGTTTTTTCCGATTGATGCAATGGCAAAAATAACCCTAGCCTGTTGCACAAATCCACTTACTTTCTGCCTTCAATTCGTGACCCCCTGTCAAATAGAGTTCTAAACTCAAGGGCAGGTCAAGAACAGTTCTTGAAATTTAGCAAGAATTCTTGAACTGTTCAATAAGGCTTGTACTTGAACTGTTCAAGAACATAAATTAAGATCAGTTCAACAACTTCTTAAAAATTTGTGATGTACTTGAATTTTTATAAACTGTTCTTGAACATATTAATGAATTTTCTTGAATGCTGTGTTGACTGGTGTTCTTGAACTGTTCTTAAATGTGTTCTTGATTATTTCAATGACCATCCATGAACATAATATGTTCTTGAACTGTTCTTAAATTTGTTCTTGATTATTTCAAAGACTTTTCTTGAATATAATGTGTTCTTGAACTGTTCTTACATTTGTTTGTGATCACTTCAAAGACTTTTCTTGAACATAATGTGTTCATGAACTGTTCTTACATTTGTTCTTGATTATTTCAATGACCTTCTATTAACATAATATGTTCTTAAACTGTTCTTAAATTTGTTCTTGATTATTTCAAAGACTTTTCTTGAATATAATGTGTTCTTGAACTGTTCTAATATTTGTTCTTGATTACTTCAAAGCCTTTTCTTGAAGATAATGTGTTTATGAACTGTTCTTACACATTTGTTCTTGATTATTTCAAAGACTTTTCTTGAATATAATGTGTTCTTGAACTGTTCTTATATTTGTTCTTGATTACTTCAAAGAATTTTCTTGAACATAATGTGTTCTTGAACTGTTCTTACATTTGTTCTTGGTTATTTCAGAGACAGTCCATGAACATTATCAAATGTGTTCTTGATTATTTCAAAAATTTATCTTGAATACAATGTGTCTAACGTAATTTATAGCACCTAAATTGTGATACCTGAACATGATAAACATTTGACCCAAATTTGGCACTTAGTAATTTGGCATAGCACTAAGTAATAATTTTAGGGAAAGACTTAAAAGACTGATAAATAAGAGTCTTATTTCTTTACCATTTTAATAACTGATGGTGTGGTGCAGTGGATCAAGCTGATGGGCAATCTGTGAAGTTAAGCAACAAGATCATGGTTAGTAGTTGGATGGGTGACCCAATGGTTTGTATATTCCAGCTGGATTAATTTTTTTCCAGGTGGAATTTTCTTGTAAATCCATTTTGATTTTTTGGAAAAATTACCATCTGGAAAAAAATTCCAGGTGGAAAAATTTGCATATTTCACCTCATTTGTTACTATATATAGCTTTCCACCTGTATTCCATCTCATGTGAGGGAGAAAAAAATCCACCTGTATTTTTTTTTAAGATTCCATGTGTTGAAATACACCTGGATTCCGGCTGGACCTTTTCGTACAGGTATGATGCTAAGTTATTATAATAATAATAATAATAATAAAAAAAAAAAAAATAATAATAATAATGATGGAAATGCATATCCAGAGTTATTTTTAAAAGAAATTTAATGTTCATATGTTCAATTGAAGAGGTTAAATAAAATGTGTGTTTCCCCTTGTGGAATGGATATATTGTTTCTTTAGCGGATCTTAGAATGAGATCATGTTTCCATGTTTCACCACTTTAGATCCTAAATTTCTAAAATGGAATCTTCCCTTTGGTAAACTGGTTTAATCCATACTAGCCACCAATAAATGAAAAACTATTGTCCCTGAGTAGACTGCTCATTTAGCAATACTAGTCTAGAAAGAGAGCATTAGTTTCCATCATTCACCCCTTAAGATTCTAATTTCTTAAATTGAATCTTCCAATTGGGGAATTGGTCTTATATTATTGAGCTATTCAGTCACTGTAAAGGGGGCAACTTTAATATTCATATCTGGGTGTGGTTTGGCTATTTCATCTGTTCAAGAAGGGAAATCATGTTCTATCTATCATGTTTAAGTTGTTTGAGGGAGTAAACGTGTGTGTGTGTGTTTCATGAAATTCCTAACAGTTTATACACTGAACTCACATTTATTAACTCGTAGAGCGTCAATACAAAAATATCGTTGAAGCGACTTTGACAAACAGTGTAGACCCAGATTAGATGACTCTTTTGGAAGCTGTCTAATCTGGGTCCACACTGTTTGTCTCTATACTTACTTTAACCATAATGAGATATATTCGGATGAAGTCACTAAGCTGGCGCTTTAAGGATTAAATAATGTTTTGCGTCTCAACAGAGGTAATGGCGCAAGATGATAGTCACTTTTGAAGAAAACCACGCCTCATTTTCAGCTTTTACTTATGTCTGAGGTAGACAAGGCCTAATTTTGCATTCATGAGGTGCCGCCTTACAGAGATCAAAAAGTTCTATAATACATACTAACTATCCAGATGAGGAAATTTTGCTTAAATTTTTTAATTGTTTTCTTACCCATTAATTTGAACATGTGTTTTGGATGCTCGAGGGGACCGTCTCATTGAGACGGTTCTTTTGAGTACCCATACCATATGTTTTGGATGAGAAATAAAGAGGATAATTTTCCAATACGAACTCTTATCTGGAGGCCTGGCTGTTTTATTTGCGTAAACTTTTAATTAATTTCTTACCCATTAATTTAAACATGTGTTTTGGGTGCTCAAGGGAACCGTCTCATTGAGACTGTTCTTTTGAGTACCCACACCATATGTTTTGGATGAGAAATATAGAAAATAATATTCCAATACACACTCTTATCTGGAGGCCTGGCTGTTTTATTAGCGTAAACTTTTAATTAATTTCTCCCATTAATTTAAACATGTATTTTGGGTGCTCAAGGAGACCGTCTCATTGAGACGGTTCTTTTGAGTACCCAGACCATATGTTTTGTATTGCTATTCATAGATCCAGATAAGGAAATTTTATTTGTGTAAACTTATAATTGTTTTCTTACCCATAAATTTGAACATGTGTTTTGGGTGCTCAAGGGGACTGTCTCATTGAGACCGTTCTTTTGAGTACCCACACCATATGTTTTGGATGAGAAATAAAGAAAATAATATTCCAATAGGCACTCTTATCTGGAGGCCTGGCTGTTTTATTTGTGTAAACTTTTAATTAATTTCTCCCATTAATTTAAACATGTGTTTTGGGTGCTCAAGGGGACCGTCTCATTGAGACTGTTCTTTTGAGTACCCAGACCATATGTTTTGTATTGCTATTCATAGATCCAGATTAGGAAATTTTATTTGCGTAAACTTTTAATTGTTTTCTTACCCATTAATTTGAACATGTGTTTTGGGTGCTCAAAGGGACCGTCTCATTGAGACGGTTCTTTTGAGTACCCACACCATGTTTTGGATGAGAAATAAAGAAAATAATATTCCAATACACACTCTTATCTGGAGGCCTGGCTGTTTTATTTGCGTTAACTTTTAATTAATTTCTCCCTTTAATTTAAACATGTGTTTTGGGTGCTCAAGGGGACCGTCTCATTGAGACGGTTCTTTTGAGTACCCAGACCATATGTTTTGTATTGCTATTCATAGATCCAGATAAGGAAATTTTATTTGTGTAAACTTATAATTGTTTTCTTACCCATTAATTTGAACATGTGTTTTGGGTGCTCAAAGGGACCGTCTCATTGAGACGGTTCTTTTGAGTACCCACACCATATGTTTTGGATGAGAAATAAAGAAAATAATATTCCAATATGCACTCTTATCTGGAGGCCTGGCTGTTTTTTTTGCATAAACTTTTCATTAATTTCTTACCCATTAATTTAAACATGTGTTTTGGGTGCTAGAGGGGACCGTCTCATTGAGACGGTTCTTTTGGGTAACCACACCATATGTTTTGTATTGCTATTCATAGATCCAGATAAGGAAATTTTATTTGCGTAAACTTTTAATTTTCTTACCCATTAATTTGAATATGTGTTTTGGGTGCTCAAGGGGACCGTCTCATTGAGATGGTTCTTTTGAGTACCCACACCATATGTTTTGGATGAGAAATAAAGAAAATAATATTCTAATACGCACTCTTATCTGGAGGCCTGGCTATTCTCATCTAAAGTGGTGTTTAATTGCTTGGAGGTCTCACTGTGTTTGCTTCAAGTTGACATGAATACCCACTGAGGAGATTATGCTGATTTTTGTAATCATATTTTAAACTTTACTCAAATGTTTATTTGTTAGTATGTTTTGACTTGCGCTCCGGTTAGGGGTTTTGGTCAATGAATAAAACACTCAAACTCTCAAAACTCTCATCATTAGATATAATATAAAAAGAAAGAATACTTGTCCCTGAATAGATTGCTTCTTTAAAAAAAGTGATCTCAGTGAGAGGGTTCTTTTGAGTACCCACAACATGTGCTGTAGTTTTGTAAAAGGAAAGGTGATTATGCATCCGACACTCTTATCTGGAGGTCTGGTGGATGTTACCTCGATTTACTAAAATTTGTTTAAGCCACACATCATATGTTTAGGTGCTCAAAAAATTTGTCTCTGTGAGACAGTTATTTTGAGTACCCAAAACATGTGTTGTGGGATCACACAATCTTATCTGGAGGTCTGGTTAATGTTTACTCAATTTACTTGCAATGGAAGTTTTATAAGCCATACATCATATGTTTTGGTTGTTCAAGAGAGTTGTCTCAATGAGACGGCCCTTTTGAGAACCCAGAACATGTGTTGTGGTTTGGTTAAAGGTGGTCTGGATGATGTTTACTCCATTTACTTGGAAGTTTTATAAGCCGCACATCATATGTTTTGGGTGCTCAAAAGAATGGTTTCAGTGAGATGGTTCTTTTTAAGTACCCACTACACTATAACTGAAAGATTGTTGATAGGACGTTAAGAATCAAATCAAACAAGCAAACAAACCCACTACATCTGTTGTGGTTTGGTTAAAGGAAAAAAAAAAGTTGAATTTTTTTACATTTTAATGCCCCCATAGGAACTTTGGAAGGCATATATAGTAATCGCACTGTCCGTCCGTCCAGCTTCGTGTCCGGTGCATATCTCCTATATTCTTTGAGGTAGAATTGCAAATTTGGTGTGTTTATTCATCCTGGGATGGTGGAGTGTCACATACCATTTTTTGGGTCACTGCGACCTTGACCTTTAACTTGGTTTTTAGAATAATTGTATCTGCAGCATATCTCTAATATTATTTGAGGTAGGAATCTCAAATTTGGTGTATGGATGCATCTTGGGATGACAAAGTTTCGCGGACCATATTTAGGTCGCTGTGACCTTGAACTTGACCTCTGACCTTGTTTCCAGAAACTGCATTGAGTCTGGTGCATATCTCCTATGTACTTTGAAAAAGGAATTCCAAATTTGGTATGCAAATGTATCTTGGGATGACCGAGTGTCAAATACCATTTTCGGGTCACTGTGACCATGATCTCGACCTCTGACCTAGTTTTAAAATTAATGTGCCTGGAGCATATCTCTTACAGTCTTTGAGGTAGGAATTCTAAATTTGGTGTGTGGATGCATCCTCAGATGGTGGAGTGTCTCGTACCATTTCCTGATCACTGTGACCTTGACCTCTGACCTAGTTTTCGAATAATCATGCCCTTAGCATGTCTTTTATATCATTTCAGGTAGGAATCTCAAATTTGGTGTGTGGATGCATCTGGGGATGAAGAAGTGTCACATACCATAATTGGGTCACCGTAACCTTGAACTTGACCTCTGACCTAGTTTATAGAAACTGCATTGAGTCTGGTGCATATCTCCTGTATTCATTGAGATAGGAATTCCAATTTTGGTGTGTAAATGCATCTTGGGATGATGGAGTGTCACATACCATTTTTGGGTCACCTTGACCTAGATCTCTGACCTAGTTTTAAGAATTATTGTGTCCATAGCATATCTCAATATATTCTTTGAGATAGGAATTCCAAATTTGGTATGTGTATGAATCTTGTGATGGCGGAGTGGTGCGTACCATGTTTGGGTCACTGTAAACTTGACCTTTGACCTGGTTTTTAGAATAATAATATATGGAGCATATCTTTTTTATCATTTGAGGTAGGAATCCCAAATTTGGTGTGTGAATGCATCTTAGAATGGCGGATTGTCCCGTTCCATTTTTCGGTCACTGTGACCTTGAACTCTGACCTAGTTTCTAGAATTTGCATAACTTCTATATACTTTGAGGTAGGAATTCCAAATTTGGTGTGTGGATGCATCTTGGGATGGCCAAGTTTTGCATACACTTTTTGGGTCATTGTGACCTTGACCTTTTACCTAGTTTTAGAATAACTGTGTTCTGAGCATTTTTTATATATTGTATGAGCTAGGAATCCTAAATTTGCTTTTTGGTTGCGTCTTGGGCTGACAGAGTGTCATGTATCAGTTATGTGACCTTGACCTTATATCTAAAATAATCCTGTCAGGAGCATATCTCATATATTATTTGAGGGAGGAATCCCAAATTTGCTGTATGGATATATCTTTGGATGCTGATGTGTGGCATACCATTTTAGGTCGCTGAGATCTTGACCTATGACCTAGTTTCTAGAATGATCGTGTCTGGAGCTTATCTCCTATAATATTTGTTGTATGAATCCCAAATTTGGTATGTTAATTCCTCTTGGGATGGCGGAGTGGTGCATACCATTTTGGGTCACTTTGACCTTGACATTGACTTCTGGTCTAAGGGGTACTTACATATGTGCCCACGCATGGATTTTCTTTAAACTTTGCATATTAATAACTCATTATATACAAACTATGAAAATGTATTTATTGAATTAGATAGTTAAGAATAAGGCTTAGGAAGCAACCCTGACTTACTCCACCTTTGAGGTGGTACCCCATCTAAATTTCTATGTCCTAAATCTATAGTTGTGTTTGTTTTTATTTTTAATCTAGATTCACTCCAAAATACCATAGGCATTATATTTATACCACAAAGCAATTTGGATAAATTATGATTTACATTTTGTGAAGAAGTGATTATAAGATTGCAATAGTTTTTGTCAAAAGTTTTCAAAAATTTCCACATTCTATCCCAATGATAGATATGTTCAGGTTTTTGTCAAGATATCATATGACCACAAAAACATGCAATATATATCCTGCTGATCTGAGCCAAATTTCATTAAAATCCAAAACTGGTAACATTGTCATTTCTTACCTCTTATGGGTGTAGGTCAGTTTTAGCGAAATTAATTATTTAGTTGAAATGAATCAGTAACTTTACTGAGGAGTCTGTTTTTAAATCTACCTACACTTTTCTCAAAGAAAGACATGTTTAGGCAATTTCAAATGACTTGATGGTTGGAAATGCCACAGGCCATGGCCCCATGTCATGGAACTATGGGGCAAGAGACAATGTGTGTCACTACGGTATGCCCTGCATGATATTGTTGAAGAAACATAATATCATAACAATTAACATGTGAAAAAAAGAAGACAAAGCATTTCCTTTACATCCAAACTGAGCTAGTGTAGCCACATTTTGGTGCCGTGACCAGGATAAGTGTACAGAGTCTGGTCAGTGGTATAATAGAACAGTGTGATACATAAATAAGTGAGGTCCAGAAACGAAGTTGAATGGATAGAATACACATCCAGCTATAGTATGAATGTTGCTTTTTATGAAAATCAGCATCAGGTTTACAGAACAGAATGAACAGAGATGATTTAAGCATTGAATTAGCATAACTTTGCGGCCAAGAGTTCTCTGTGAACAAAATAGTTATTTTTAACCAAAATATTTGACGAGGGGTTATTCTTGTGAAATGTGTTTTAAATGAAGCTAACAATTATAAAATCATAGATATAAGGATATATATTGTATATGACTTGGATAATGATTAGTTTAGATATTTACATTTAACCAAAACAATTACTAAATTGTCATGTTAAAATAGAAACTATTATTTTTCACGTCCCTCTATCTATATTTTAGTATTATACACACAAGGAATTATTGAAAAAGTTTATATATATAACATCTGTAAAAATGTCTTGATAATCAGTAATAATTTAATTCCTAGGATTAAAGCACCAAAACCTAGAGATTTATAGGAAACCATGCGAAAAATATTCATTTCGTCCTGAAATATCATCTCTTACACCAAGTCAATGTCCTTGCTTATTTATTATGTTATGTAACATCAGTTACAACCTGTAACAAGTGCTCCTATCTTGTTGTTAAACTTGCAAAAATTATCATTCTTTATTATATTAGCACGACTATCTAGATATGGAAAATTTCATATATTTTTACTTAAATAATACCTACCGAATTGGGCTCCTTAAAACTTATGGTAGTGTTGTTTAATTGCTCATATAAAGCACTATATTTAAGATTGAAAAACACTCTTTGTTTTTCTATGAGCCGAATGAGTGTGTAAGTACAACTAGATCAAAAGCATTTTAAAAAAGCACAAATCAGCTGTAAAAGTAAATGATATTGGTCACAATTACCATTTTTAAGCGTAGTTTAAAGGAAAGCGCAACAAATGAAAAAACGTGAACTGTACTTGTTCAAGATGTGTCACACAACATAAATTTGATAAGAATAGGAAAATGGAGACGATTGAATATGATATCTCGCCGTTTAAATATACCAACACAGCGATATTTGTTTGCTTAAGAGCGCAGCCATAGTTTTTGGTTTGGTTCACGTTTTTGTAAGCGCTTTACCTGGAGCGCGGGAGCCAGGATCCCGGACGTGACGTCATTTACGCACAATCTGTGTGTATTGAGAATGTGTGAGACGCATTGTTTATATTGGAGTGTACACTTTATTATTATTTTGTGAGTATCATTGGTTTATATATTGAATAAAGATTGACTGGAATGAAAGACCTAAAAACTGGAGCTTAAATTATTAAACTCTGTAATAAAGAAATGAAAAGGTTACCCATCTTGTGTAACTTTTTCATGCGCTTATTCCCCAATTTTTTTTCTTGTCAAAAATAGATCAGCTGGTGAAATAAGTTGTGGGTCACATTGTGTTAACAAGATTGGACAAATTATGAAATTCATTTCTTATTCTAACGGTTAAACTCCGCTCAAATCACGTGTGAACACAGGTACTAGATTACACAGGGTCCGTGGCATAGATGGTTATCATATCTCTACACATTCTCGCAAATTTTGGCCGTTTTGCCAAAATGGTTAGACGAGCTTTCGTCGTACAACTGAAATTAATATCGTTTGCATAAAAAGTGTAAATGTTAAGATGAGTAAATGTATGTTTATGTTGTTGGATAAGCCTTCGAGAATAGGCTGGGACCAGTGCTTATGAGTGCTCTATTAAATATCCAGAGAAAACTTCTCAAAGATGGCCGATCTTTAGACGAGGTACCGTCCGTTTGAACTTAAAAAGTATCCGTTCTCATATATGTTTTTTTTCTCTGTGATTGAGGCCCAGACTATTTGTAAATGCTTTATTGGCTTATTCATTATGAGTTTGATATTTAAAAGGAGTAGATCTACCCTCGCAATGTCAGCAAAAATCATGTTGCGGTGGGGTCGGTTGGCGTGTACATTTTTTGCAGATGTGTAAGGAAATGCATTTATATTTCTTACAGTTCTGACTTTGTTAAAATTTAACAAACAATTGAATAGGAAGCGAGAATGCGTTAAATATTTCGATATAAAAGACATTAATAAAGACCTCGAGTAAAAACGAAGCAAATTTGATGAAGGGATGTGGATTAAAAAGGGATAGATTTAACACTTAACACTGTGATAGATAAAAGGCCGTTAGACTGATATCGTAACTTTTACTTTGAATTCCAGTTCATCCAATTAGCTGCTCAAAAGTATATTCAATTAGTCCATAACTATTTTGACTACACATTATCACACGCTTGAGCTGTTTTTCTCGCTAATTAAATCAAAGTTTCAATACAAATTGACAGCTAATTTTGTTAAGACACAAGCGCTCCTTGTGCATGGTAAACCGACCAGATAATCGATGTGAGTAAGTGACGTCACTGGTGTAAAAACATGGCGGCTACCTCAGGCGGATTCCAACGCGAATTTCGTAAATTTGAAATAGCGATAGTTGATTGAATATATACTTTTTAAGCAATTTCTTTGCTTACAAATTCTTTCCAAGATATAGGCCTTTAAATTATATCAGCGGTTACGGTGTATTGCGCTTTCCTTTAATTTAAGTATCACACATAACACATTAGGATGCTGTAATTTTGCTTTACAATTTTTATATGTAGCCTAGGTATCCAGTAGGCAGACTATATGCGTAATTTTAAATAGTGAGTTAAATGCCTTCTTATTGCACAGACTTTTACTTTTTATTTTCTGAATTTTATATGGTGACATATGTAACAGACTGTCAGAGACAAGCACCCAAGCGTACAACGTACAAACATCTGTTATTCTACGCAACTTGAGATGCTCTTTTAAGATAGGATGTGTCTGCAAAATTTCCCTATGGGGGAGCAAAAACATTCTCAGCATTCAATCTAACAAGGATATATTGCCATTTTGGTAACGTATATTTTAGGACCCCTCCCCCCTGAGGGAGAAATTGAAATCTCTCTATTTTGAAAGAAACCACTCACAACTTTGAACGCAGAATGTATAATGCTTATTTGAGCTAAAATATGATAAGATGATTTTTGGATAAAAAACCCCGCGGGGGTTTTCTCCCATTTTATTTTGTGGGGGAAAAACCCCGCGGGGGAAAAACCCTGCGGGGGAATTTCTTTTTTCATTTAGAGGCACAATATAATGCTGAAAGTTTTTGATTTACCTTTTATTTTGCATTTTGATGAACTATAATTAAAAAAAGTCAATTCGATTTTTTCAAAAAACCCTGCGGGGTTTTTCCCCCACAATCTGAAATGGGAGAAAAACCCCGCGGGGGAAATTAAAGTATGGAATTAAAGTCTAATATTAATTTTCTTCAAACTGTACAATCAGACATACTTATTTCTTGATAAATTTTTGATATTTATTTTTTTTATAAAACCCCGCAGGGTTTTTCCCCCATATTGAAATGTGGGAGAAAAACCCCGCGCGGGGGTTGAAAAACCCCGCGGGGTTTTTGAAAAACCCCGCGGGTTTTTTAACTTTGACCATTTTTTTCATCATGATGGCATATATATTTTTAGGCATAATTATATATGTTTTGCTCCCTTATGTCTGTTTTTATGTAATTTAGTGGTTTTGAGTCTTTTGCACCACTAGAAAGATGATGTGATTTTGCCAAATTCTGGTGTGGCAAAAAAAACTGGTGGCTGTTATGGGTTTAAATCATTTACGTAAAAGCTAGTTTGACATCCGGCAATGGCGCAGCCAGAATGCTGAAAAGTTACGCACATCAAAGGGAGACTACTGGATCAAGCAGTGATTCTATTCAATGGCGTCCCTTTTCAAAATGGGAACTTCTCTTAAAGGAAAGAATTTGCTCCCAGAGGGAGCGAATTCTAACCCTTTAGAGCAGTTCCTTATGGATTGGACAATCATTTTACCACATAAGGTGACCTCCTTGAATGTTACTATTTTATAACGCACGTGGGAGCTATACCAATACATCAGAGATCGTGCGTAACTACGTAATGGGAGCTGCGCCAATACATCAGAGATCATAGTCAGTCTACGTAACATGTTTTTCACCCAGCTTGACATAAGCCATTGTTCTTCGGGTATATACAAAATGTTTTTTTACTATCCCAAACATGGTTCAAGAATGCTCCCAGAAACGTTAGAACACTGAAGTTTGTATGTCGTTTCTATAGACTTCCCATACCGCGAATAGCCATGAAGCCGACCAGACTGTTGGTCAAACCTACCTGAGTGCAAAATAAAAATTGGTCTGCATTTTACTTGCTTCACTAAAAAGTAAGTAAGGGTGCAAAGATCAAATTGTTTTATTACCGTTTCAATAAAACACCAGTGCTACAGTTGGTTATATTGGGAAACGGCTGGATGATGTTTTCTTATTTCGACCTCCTAGCCAGCTTTTAAGAAAATTGCTGTATTTCCTAAAGGTCGCATCATCACATGGAATCAGACATGGCCTATCCGACGCTTATTGAAGAAAGAGGACACAGATTAATAAAATGTGATCTTGCACAGCCTTATCAAAAACCAAACCAAACATATTAGAAAACTGACGAGTATGGCCAGGAAATGCCACAATCACACACCGCAGACCAACACACGTCAACATGAGGAACATGCGCGGATCCAGAGGGGGGAGGGACAGGGGTCCGAACCCCCTCTCCCTAAAAAATCACAAAAATATAGGTTTTTCTAGCAATACAGGTTAGGATCCCCTGACAAATTGAAAAGCTACCAAGCAAGCAGTCAATTTTGGGCCATCATCGGCACGCAATTTAATGGCGTTTCGCTGGCGGGTCGATGAGGCCAATCATCAACCAAAGAAAAGAAAAACAAACGTAAAAATACGGTGTCAAAGGGGTACTTTCATCTGTGCCCAGGCATGGATTTTCTTCAAACTTTGCATATTAATAACTCATTGTATACGAACTATGAAAATGTATTTATCGAATTAGATAGTTAAGAATAAGGCTTAGGAAGCAACCCTGACGTACTCCACCTTTGAGGTGGTACCTGTCTCTAAATTTCCATGTCCTAAATCTATAGTTTTGTTTATTTCTATGATTTGTCATCTAGATTGAATCCAAAATACCATAGACATTATTTTAATACCACGAAACCATTTGGATAAATTATGGTTTACGTTTTCTGAAGAAGTGATTGTAAAATTTCAATATTTTTTTACAAAAAATTACAAAACATTCAACATTCAATTCAAAAGATGGATATGTTCTAGGCTTTGTCAAGATATCATATTATCACAAAACATGCCATATATATACTGCTGATCTGAGCCAAATATCATGAAAATCCCAAACCGGTAACTTTGTCATTTCCTACCTCTTATGGGTATAGGTCAATTTTAGCAAAATTGATTATTTAGTTCAAACGAATCAATAACTCGACATAAGGAGGTTGTTTTATAACGTACTTCCACTTTTCTTAAAGAGAGATATGTTTAGACAATTTTAAATGATTCAATGGTCAGAAAAGCTGAAGGTCATGGCCCTGTGTCATGGCACTATTGGGCCAAGACAATGTGTATCACTTCCTAAAGTACTGCATGATATTGTTTAAGAAACATATTATCCTAAAAATAAACATGTGTAAACAAGAAGACTAAATATTTCCTTTAAATTCAAACTGATCTAGAGGAACCACATTTTGGTGCTGTGACCAGGATAACGTGTAACAGAGTCTTATCAAAGGTATCATTAAACAGTGTTCTCCATGAATAAGTGAGGTCCAGAAACAAAACTGTATGCCTAGAATATACAACCAGCTAAAGTAATATGAAATAAATAGGTGATACCTATCAAACGAGCTAGCGTTAGACTTGTACAGTCGTTTCATTTCAGTTTTATCCTGATTATACTATTATAGTATAGATATATATTTTTTCTCTTCTCTAATACGCCCAATGAAGGCAAAAACTGTAATGACAGTTTGAAAGAGTTAAAGTGCTATTAGAGAGGATAATTTCTTGTTAGTATGAGGTATTGGCTGAGTATAGGCACATTTCAACTGTTTGGGTTGTTTCCAGTCTAGAGCTAGCGTTTTCAGCTTCTTGCGTGGTTGACTTTGGACGGGTGGTTCAGGAGGAGATGTCATTTAAAGACATTTCTTGTCTAGAACTCTGGCGGCCCTTTTGTTTGGCAGAGCAATCCATTTGTGCAATTTTGGTAGATGGCATTATGTGGAACGATTCTGAGAAATTATTTTGAATTTGGATCATCGGTTCAGGATGAGGTGTTATTAAAGATATTTCTTATCTACAGCTCTGGCAGCCCTTTAGTTCGGCGGAGCAAAACCTTTTGTGCCATTTCAGTAGAGGAAATCATAAGGAACAATTATGTGAAATTATTTTGAATTTGGACCAACGTTCAGGATGGGATGTTGTTGAAAGTATTTCTAATGTAGAGCTTTGGCAGCCCTTTAGTTTGGCGGATCAAAACCATTTGTGCAATTTTAGTAGAGGAAATCACGAAGAACAATTATGTGAACTTATTTTGAATTTGGAACAGTGGCACTGGTGGATAAGTCATTTAAAGACATGTCTTAACTAGTGCTCTGGTGGCCCTTTTATTTGGCCGAATGGTACTATTTGTGCAATTTTGGTAGAAATCTTCATGTGAAATAATTCTGTGAAATTATTTTGAACTTGGACAAGTGGTTCAGGAGGAGATCGAGTTTAATTAAAGATATCTCATATCTAAAGCTCTGGAGTCCTTGCTGTTTAGCAGAGTGGAGCCATTTGTACAATTTTGGTAAGGGGCAATATAAGGAACAATTCTGTGAAATAATTTTGAATTTAGACCAGTGGTTCAGGGCGAGATGACGTTTAAAGGTATTTCTTATCTGAAGCTCTGGTGGCCCTTTTCTTCTATGCATCAGAACCATTTGTGCAATTTTGATAGAAGACATCATTAGGAACAATTCCGTGAAATTGATTTGAAATTGGACCAGTGGTTCAGAAGGAGATTTTGTTCAAAAGATTTCTTCTAAAGAGCTCTGGCAGCCCTTGTCTTCAGCTAGTATAACTATTTATGCAATTTCGGTAGAGGGCATTATGGGGAACATTCATGTGAAATTATTTTTAATTTGGACCAATGGTGCGGGAGATGTCTTTTAAAGGTAAAGTTTACAGATTACGGACGCATGGCACATGCCATTGGGGGGGGGTTCTCTCATTTTTTCTTCATACGTAGGCTCGGGCCCAGCATCTACCCTTCACCCCATAAAAATATCAGGACTTTCAAGCACCCCAAAAAATATTTGAAATTTTAACAACCCCCCAAAAATATCCCCCATTCTGTACATGTACCTTGACCTATTAGAAAAGACCTTAAAATGCATAGAAATTACCCCTAAATATAGCCCAATTTTGTTATGAACCAAAAATATCCACCAAATCTTTCTACCCCCAAAAATATTCATTTTTCTGAAAACCCCCAAAAATATTGAAATTCAAAATTTTGAACCCCAAAAATGACCCGAGCCTAAGTATGTACGAAAATATCAGCGTACCCCCTTCCCTGGGGGTGCGTGCTGGACCAAATCCAATCTCAATGAGACAATTATTCACCTTGAGCAAAAGGCTCAGGTGAGCTACATGTAAAAATAAACGGCTGGCAAAAAAATTTCTACCATGTTGCTGCATTCGTGATTCCATTTAATTTGATATGCAACATGACCATGCTCTGAAAAAGTTGAATTTAGACCTCATGACCCCACCCCCATGGTCAGGGGCAGGGTTCCGCGGGCAAAACATTTGCTAACATGTTGCAGCATTTGTGATTATATGTAATTTGATAATAAAAAAACATGACCATGTTTTGAAAAAGTTGGGGAGGATAGGGGGGGTCAAAAGTTTGCAAATGACCCCTTTAATTCGAACTTGGCATGTATTTTATGATGCTGTACACTTCTGTAAAATTTGAATGAAATTGTTGCATCCCTTCAAAAGTATTTGATCTGAAACCACAATTTAGCCAAAATATAAGTTAAAAAAGAACCATAATTCATTCAAAATTTTGGGGATTACCCCCCTTTCATACTTGACTTGTATTTTATGACGCTTACCCTTCTATTAAGTTTGAATGAAATTGATGCATCACTTCAAGAGTTATCGATTGGAAACGTAAAGTGTGACAATGTGGACGATGCCGACATCGACAGAGACATGATCCATATCTGTCGACCATGCTTCGCAGGCGACACAAAAAAATGAGTGCTTTCCCCACCTAAAATGTTCAGACCTGTTACCCGAACACTAATTTAAAGTTTTTATTTGGCCTAATATAGTTTTTGTATTATAATTGCCAATACTAAGAGAAGGTCAATGACACAAGTGTTAAGAAGTTGATTTGGACAAAACTTATAGTATATCAACTGTCCATAATACTAACCATTTAAACAAAGAATCCATCAAATCTGACCAATAGACTTATAGGTACCGAGATATGGTTCCGGACGGACAAAAATGGGACAGACAGATGAATGGAAGCAAAGTTTGTTTGTTTGTTTGTTTTGTTGCTTTACGTCCCAAGTCAACAGCTATGGTCATTGCGGGACGGTCAGTTCACCTAACCACACTTTTTCCTGGGCAGGCTTGAACAAGCGGTTAACCAGTAATTCATGCACATACTTTCGCTTGTAACTGACAACAACCCTTCTTGAATAAATTAGCGGAAGGGAGGAGAATGACCGTAGAAATTATTTCATGATCAATCTCCACGAAAGTATGGGACCGGACCGGGGTCGAACTCGCGACCCCTGGATCTGCAGTCAGACACGCATCTGTAGCCAGACATGTTACCGACTGCGCTACGCGGCCCGGTAATGGAAGCAAAGAAGGCACCAAAACTATATCCCTCCTGCTTCATACACAGAAAAATAATGCATGTGCTCAATACTATAAACCGCATGCACAAGATTTATTTAAGTGCATGTGAAAGCCCTAGAAACCCTAATGCAAACCCTAGTCGTATCATATGGCCAAAGGGAGGCGGCCCACTAACCCTAACCCTAACTCTCTCCTGTGATAAACATTTCTACCTGTTACTGTTGCAGTTATTCTCTGGCTCAATACAATCAAACTTTATTTATTCCATGTGGCTGAAAGGTTACACCAATATCAGCAGTAGTTAAGCTGCCACCAAACTGGTGTTAGTATAGACCCAGATGAAATGCTGCAATGTCAGGCATTTAATCTGTTTAGGGGTTTGTGGGCTACAAAGGGTAAATATTTTGAATTAAAATCTCCTTTACTGGTACAAAAGAGGCTAATTTTAACAATATATCAAATTTATTTTTGGTATTACCGTACAGGTCACCCCGTGACAAAAATTTCGGCTAAATGATTTTGAATTCTCAATGAGACGGTTCTTTTTAGTACCCACAACAGTGTTTGGGTTGGGTGAGACCAAAACTTTTATACATGTTTGCATTGACGTTAATGATTCATGTATGAAAACAAATAACTTATTGTTTAAAATAAAAACCTTAGCCTATAACCCTACTAGATAGCTGCGTCTGCACGCTTCTTAATCTTACACCTTCATATATATATGAGCTTTAAAATTCCTATCTGGCAAATGAATAATCCAATGGCTATGGCTTTTCAGCAGTACCCAGATCGAAAACAGCAACAGTTGGTTGCACATTCTAGAGTACTGCACCCCGACCAGAGGCTACCAAAAATGCATTTATTTCATTTATTTTAAAAGACTCATGGAAAAATGCAATTCATCTATCTAGTGGGTCTAGAGTGTTATGTTTTGCCTGAATCATCATCTACGACGGGCATCTACGTCTTTAGTGGGTGTACGCCAACAGCCAATGCTCTAACGAGCTTGTGCGCCTGAACAGTCTCGTCAATCTGTCTCTCGCATGTATGAACAGTGAACATTCAGACGACCCTGTGCGCCCGCACTGTCTTGTTTGAGCAATCACACATGCAATAAGTACCAAAATTTTACGCACTGGTGTTTGTAAACAGTGGAGACCCAGATGAAATGCCATGTAATATGACATTTAATCAGGGTATACAGTGTTTGTTCAGATAAAAATGGCCTTCAGAGAAAGAAAATGAAAAATATATTTGTTACACTGTTTGCGAAATTTCAGTAAGCAGGATTATTTCAGACATGCTCAAGGCGGACATGCGACATTCAATAAACATTCAATCTATCAATAACCGATAATCGTTCACAGGCTTTCCAATCCAATTATCGCTGTTGTTGAGTTGAATGGATTATGAACCCTTTTTTTAGAGGATTTGTTTGTTTGTTTTGCTGTTTCAGAAGATTCTAACAGTCTCCTTAACTGCAACAGATCATGCTCTAGCTAGATACTCAGATAATACTGTGGGATAGAATTTTTATAAATTCCCTGACCCGGGCTCTAACCATGGAATTGTCACAAAATCAAATCCCCCAGTTGTTTATCTAATTCTCTTGTGTCAGAATACTTGCAGATTATTTATTTGTTTTAAAAAAGAAGAAATATAACTCGCCATTGGTCCGATTCATCATTGAAAGTATTCTCACTTCGTGAATACAACAGGACTACACTGTGACCACTAACGTTTCATATTCTGTCAAATTGAGCCAAAGTATTCGACAATTGCTTATGGGAGTAGGAACTATCTATAAACAACAGCGGATAAACACGTATTTCCAAAATTGATTTTTCATGGAAGAGAAAACTTGTTCTTGTAAACCGGGTAAAACTAAGTATCGCAAAAATTCGAAGATTTCCGTAGGCATATATAGCCCTGTCACATATTGAGCCTCAGCTAGATGAAGCCATGAAATAAATTCACGGACTTAGAAGCATCATAGGGCATAAATATTAATAAGAGATTGTAGAATATAAATCCTGTTTTCTTTACCGCGCCAAAAATCAATACCATTAACTCGTACTAATATCGGGTGAATTATACCTTCAACTGCAATTCATCGGTGCAATTTATCGCCTCCCCCTGTGCGTAAAACAGTAGTTTTTTGTCCGATTTTCCCCTTGGGCCCTTTTCTAAGCTGCATTTGACCGTGGTTATTGGGTTAGATCTATATGATAGGAAAGTTTAATGGCATTAAGGACCGCGAAGGACGAAAACTCGATAAAGACGCCATGACAGTGTTTTTGTTTGTTTTTTGTTTAGAATAAAAACACGGAGTAAGGAATATTAATTATTCATTTTTATTAATCCAATCATGTACCGTTTCTGAGTACGAAACTCTAGAGCTGTCATTCGTTTGGTTCCAGGTTTTTACTAAGGGACAAAGAATAGCGCACAAACTTGGAAAACCAGTTACGACGGACACTCAAATTTTTTGCATAGTATACACTCTATTCGGAGTAACTCGCGTTATCTATAGTACGAGCTTCGCTTCGCCACCTGCTTCGCAGGTGGCTTCGCTGCGCTCGTTATAAATGTTGCTATTTGATGGAAATCAGCATCAGTTCCACAAAACAGAATGAACAGAGAAGATTTAAACATTAAATTATTAATATCTTTGAAGCCAAGAGTTATCTGTGACCAAAATGGTTAATTTTAACCAATAGGTTTGACAGGGGGTTATTTTTGTGAAGCAGGTTTATTAATGAGTCTTACAATTATAAAATCATAGATATAAGGTTCTTCGCCTGTATGAATTGACTTGTCATAAGGTTTCTCTTCTGTATGAATTAAAATTCTCAATAATGTTACATATTAAGTGTGACATTGGCTAGATGTAGTTTTAATGTTAGAAACTAGATGTGTTAAGTACAGGTGTCAACATATTGTATCATTTTGGCTAATATTATTGTGTAAGCACCTCATTAAATAAGAATCGTGACACTTAATATCAAAGAATATTTTTTTTCTTTTTCCAATCCATAATAGGGGAAAACACTGAACATATCAACTTCTACCAATAAACGTACTAGCATGATGATTCAAACTAAGCAAGTATTCAAGTATGTTTTACACTGAAACATAATTATTGTATTTTTTACATTTCGATGGATTAGGGCTATATGTTTACATCAAGTTAAAAAAATATGTTACCGGTCCTTGAGTTTCTTATAATTTGGTCTACATATTCTTAACATATATGGATAGTTTATATGTGGAAATGGTATCTTGACAAAGACCGCAACCTGTAAAAATGTTAACTCAAAATTCGACTGAATACAAAATATACAGTCGAAAATTGGGGTACCATGCTATAAAAATGAATGCCCACCCAATATCCTTGTACATACAAAGCCATTTTAAGTAACAGCGAACTTATCAATGATATAGCTATTTAATAAAACATTTCTCCGCCTGTTACATTATATGTCAATTACTTAAGAAATGATTATAACTAGGTACTCTAAGGAATTATAGTGATATCATTCATGACGTCATAAATTAGCAATGGAATTGCATAAAAACTCAAACGCACCATAAATATTAAAGTTATACCCCAGACAATTAAAATCATAATATTTTCAAAATCCAAGCGTGGGCAGACTCCCATGTCAATTTCCCATACCATGCAAGAGCCCCTTTGGACCCCTTTGACAAAACTTTCTGGATCCGCGCATGAGGAAGAGACACAGAACACAGATAGCCAGAACACAATTAAAGTAAAACAACAAGCTATCTCTCTCTCTCTCTACGCGCTGTCTGATCAGAGCCTTTGCTAGTCGCTTAAATACTCTATGACTAGTAAGCTACTGACCGAACATCATTTAAAGTTTCTAAGCTTAAAAGGAGGCTGCACAGGCTCATATGAGTCTGTACTCATCAAAATGCCACATTGTTGGAAGTCAAATAATGGTGAATTCCTGTCTTTTTGAATTGCTGTTGTTTTTGCAAACAGTGCATAACATAATAAAACGCTACGTTATGTCCTGTTGTATATACACTTTAAATCAGTTTTCTTTGAGTTTGTCTACAAGAAACTCGTTTTCATAATTACGGATTTCACCTACATACTGATGCAAGTGTATCGTCCTTTGGATCGGGACGTTAACTGGATGTCCAATTTGCAGGGAAGGTCACCCCTTGTGCAGGTTAAAGAACCATACGGTGATTTAGATTTGGTTGCCTGTACATGTAGGCTTTAATCCTGCAACCCGGAGTGTACAAAGTACACCTGTCGATAATGCTCCCAAAGCGAGAGACAAGCAGTATAATAAACATGATAAAGAAAGATAGAAATGAGCCACAGGTAGTAGACATTTCTAAATGGGTCGTGTGGTTTTGTCCTGGAGATTGTTTACATATTTTTAATTTGCAAACAGTGATGCCACATTATGAGCATTGCAACAGGGTTGTCACTACCGCCAATCGGTATCAAGTATGAAACTGGTTAACTTATATAAAACCCAATAAGACTGCGATATAGTACTAGCTTTCAAATTGTAGCCATACATTGGATTTTTCTTTATTTTGGAGCGAATAAGTTCTTAAGAAGATTCGTTACAGCTTTGTTAAAATCCCATTAAGCTTGCAAAAGCGGGTCACCATCGGTCCACCAGCAAAACGCCATGATGGCGTTTTACTGGTGGGCTGATAGTGGCCCCTAGACCGTATGCTGGCTTGTATTGGCGTATAGCCACTGTAAAGTACATTGTACACATAACGTTAAAGCTTATTGTCTAACATCAAACTGATACTGACGAGCAATCAGACGGTGGGATATAAAAGTGATTCCATTTCTGGTATGCTAATGTATCAAATGGCAATTTATGTGAGTCGAGGTGACTAGGATCATATGTTAAAAGTGTAATGTATACTAACGGACGTTATAATGCACACATAATATAAACAGCTTGAATAACTTTCTGTTTTGCAAATGACCAAATCTCATTTTACTTTATGTTGACTTGTAATATTTCAAAATTTGTTAATAACGCCTTATAAGATTTTTTTATGGCAACATTAGTTTCAAGTGTTATAAGTGTAAAAGATTCTGTAATAGGGGTAGGTAACTCATTCCATTTGAAAAATATAAAATATGTATATGAATAGTAGAAAGTCTTTTTATCATTTAAACATAAGTGATAAATACCGTTTACTGTTTTCATCCTGATAAATTATCCAAAATTAGTAAGTGAGTATGATCAGGAAATACCACAAACTGCAGACAACCCCGTGGCACCGCGAGGAAGAGCCGCTCAACCATCATGAGACACCAGGAAGACAAATTAAGCAAAGCAACCAGCTCTCTCTTCCCCATCAAGATGATTGCAATACTTGAATGGACATAAAGAAACGTAAACAAAACATAGAACAATTACAGACTCTCACAATGGGAGTAACAATAAACAAAAAGTCAACAACAACAGAGCCACCGCCTTAGAACGGACAGCAGCCTAAGCCACCGGAGGCTTAAATGCATTTTACTGGTACCAAATCTTCACCCTAGATTCTGCTGTTGTTGAAGTACAAGAAATGTTCAGCTCGCATGGATGCCATCTAACTAATGCAATGTATCATCATGGAGAAACACTCTAATCAAATTAACACACCATGATGAAACAAAGAAAAGGGCTCATGACTCACAGATAGTCAGAGCTAAAGAAAACCTCAAGTTGAGCCACGGTGGGTCCAGCTACAGATAAGCATCAGGCACCAACGCACCGATTAAAGCTTTACGTCAGAGCCGTCATAGAGTCTGAGGCTTGACCCACCGTAATGGGTAAGCTGATAAATAGAATACCAAAGCATTTCGATACAATAACTATGGAATTGTCCATTATGCATGTTAAGGGGCGGCGTAGTAAAATTGCAATTAAATGATATACATGCGTTTTTGTCCCTCAGTATTGTTTTTCCTTAGCAAGCAGTGCAGACCCTAATGAAATACCGCAATGAGTGGCACATTATATTGGTCTTCACTGTTTGCTAAAGTAACCACCTACTGGTATCCAGGATTAAAAGGATTGACTCATTGGCTAAGAGTCAGGTAAGAACAAACATCCTGATTGAGGCAGCATCTCCCTTGACGGTGCGTTTATGTCTACACTCGTAGGTATGAACAGTTGTCTGTTGGTACGAGAACCGATTTCATCAGTTATCTCTCATATTAACTCTATATTGCTGCACTTTGCCTGATAAACATGGTCTATCTCACGGCATGTGTCCTTATCAGGTCCTAATGACGTCGCACTTTTTAAATGACGTCTCTAATGATGCTAAATCAACATAAAAACGATAATTACGTCACGATCACTAGCTTGAAGAGTGAACGAATGTGTAAGCTGATAAATAGAATACCAAGTTTGCGTCTTTTGATATCAAGTTTACCATGCTCGGCCTTCGAGAACGCATGTTGAATTGCTCGGCAAGCATCGAGATGACAACAAGCGCCCTCGAAGCCTTGCCTGGTTAACTTGATATCAAAAGAAACTCACCTAGTATTCTCTATATACGAGAACCGATTATATTTCAGACCAATACATCACAAAGACATAAGTTTGTAAAAATGTTCTGAATTATATAGAGATGATTGATGTATATATTCAGTTATGGAAATCAAGACACACTTCGTACTTTACACTCATTTTGAAGTACAGCGCTTAATTATACGTTTCGTTGGCAATGTATGATGGTAAAAACACAGAGAAAATAACAGAAAACGACATAAGCATATACAGTAAAACACTTTTTAAGCGGCCACCCAAAAATAAACTAAAGACAGATCTTAACGACAAATGGTAGCTTAATGTTGGTCGAAAGTATTGCAGAATAGAGCATTCTGCAATACTTTTGACCTGTTTTAAGCAATAATTGGTCTTGAAACCCAATTTCGGTCATTTTGAAAGCCACCGTTTTAGACAGATTTTACTGTATAACAAATCAGCATATGGGACCACGAGGAAAATACAAGGGAACATAGATGATTTAACAGGCCACCTATACAAAACATGAAAACAGTTAGGATAATCATCTCTCTCTCTCTCTCTCTCTCTCTCTCTCTCTCTCTCTGTAGCATTTTTCGATAATCTATGACCCCGTGATCGTAGATGATGTTTGTTCTAGGGCTGGATTTGATTTGTTATAACTGTTTGATTGATTTTGTTTACTCTTAACGCATCAGTATTAATACCTAGTTCTGTTTGTAAGTGACGTAGTGCTTCGTGTCCCTTCTAGGTTTTAAATAATCTCCTTGAGGAAGAGAATTGGTTGCTTTCATTTCTTTGTGTAAGTTGATCTGTATTATCATGTCTCTTTTTCTTGTTGCCATTGTAAGATAACAGGCTTCACATGAGAGGAATCATGATATTTGTGAATGTTTGATTTAGTTTAGTTACAGGTGTTCAGCGTAGGTGTTCTGTTGACATTTGTGATTGACATGTTTATGTCTAATTATTTCTTAAAGGTCATATTGATAAGCCTGTCAACCCTGATGCGAAGTTTTAACAACTTTGAAAGTGTTACTTTTTAGTAATATAATTGCATCTACTATATAAATAGATCATGCCAAGTTTGACATTGATTGGCCCATTTCGCAATAAATCCTGTCGCATGACACCTGAGAAATTGCGCAATTGGTATGACTATGAGTCAACTATGTATCTATCTATTAGTTGATACAAATGGAAGCTTACATATGTAGAGGGCGCTTTAATGATTACTTGGAATTTGTTGGTAAATTATGATGTCATTAGGTGGCGCTGTTGGCCGCTTCTATCACGTGACTTTATAATATATAAGGTAAAGCCACTATATGAGACCATTATATTTGGATTATAGATTATAGTTTTGGTATAGATTAGGTTTAGATTGTGAAAACTTGGGTTTGACTAGTTTATATAGATTATTTAGCTAGACTAATTTAAAAGTAGATTTAATCAATGATAGAATTGTGAATATTGTTGCTGAATCATTCTAAATTAGAAATGATTAAGAGAAGTCTTTCACACAACACCAACACCAACTTAGAAGACTAATCATCTACGTTACACCATTTGAATATTTGTGATCAATTGCTGTTGTATTTTCTCCATATACTCTTTTGTTTTCAAACACAATGACATAAAGTAAATACCCAGATGAGACAGGACTGAATATGGCCTCTCATCATGGTCTAGTGCGCCGTCTTTCATGTTATAAACAGATTGCTATGATATGTCAAACAAGAAAACAGTGTAATGCAAAAAGGAGATAACTCCAATTCATAAACAGAATGGGGGTTTCGAATTCCATAGAACCTTTTCCTCAAATAACAATGAGATTATTATGTATGTATTCTGCAGTCCAGACTTGAATTCCCAAATGTTTTCTTCCTCAGTTATTGAATACGTTAGCCAGTCAGACTAGTGTAATTTTGTTCTTGTAAACTTGAAGTAAAACAATCAGACAGATTAACAGCATGCATCGCTTCAGATTATAGACACCATATTCATTTTTTTGTCTGGCAGCCCTTTGCTTCTCAACAGTGGGAAACGTACAAACACCTTGTTTGCCGGCTTACTTTTTTATTTTCTAATACAGACTCTCAATCGTATGCTCAATAGAGGGCCCAGACCTGTCATTGTTTTCCATAGACCTCTATATAGCTTTAAAGTAGGCTGTGGTCCTCACAACTCTTCAAGCACAATGAGGCTGCCATAGAGTTATACAGATTGGACGTAGTTCATTCAATGAACAAGAATGAGATACCCCTTTACCACTTTTTGGCCCCTGAAGGTGGGCACCCTACATGAGAGGAAAATTCTACCGAAAAACAATCCAGAATGCAAGGTCCTTTTTCTAAGCCACGCCAGTAAACTTAATCAACAAATGCAATTAGATGTTGTTTCAAAAAGTAGAGCAAAGATATACGCGTCTTATAAATACTCATATGTCCGTAGTTTTATTATTTAACAATAATGAAACACCTTACAAATTAAAAAAATGTGCTGAACTTCCACCCACCTTTTGAGCCAATCACTGCCCTTTTTTACAATTACAGGTCTGTGACCTATAGCATAATCCATTTAAGATAAAGGACCAAGAAAATAGTTTAATTCAAACCAATGAACATTTTAAAGGATATTTATTTTGTTTGTTTGCATCATTTACCCCAAAGTTATTCTAGGGAATTTTTTAAACAACCCTACCCCCTACAGTCTCCTTTATTATATATCAAAAATGCTTTAAGTTTCACTCATATAAGCTTATAACACCACTTAACAATGTTCTATGCCGAAGAGATGCATGTGCATTACAAGCATGAGTCTAATGTGGAGTTACCCCACCCACCCCCATTGACAAGGCCAAAATTACTTGCTCCTAGCTATAGGACATATAATCCTTTATTTACCCATTAAATCAACTTCTAATCATATAAAAAGGTTCATTTGTGTAAAAATAAAGCAATTTCTGCTAATTAAGGTGACAAAAGATAATATTATGTAACAGCCAGAGGGGATGAAGAGCAAAACTAGTTTCCATGCTGAGGGGCCATGCTCATCGACATGGCATTTTGACCACTTACATTTTTTCCAAAGACCTAGCTGGAGAAAAATACTACTACAGCCAGGATGCTGCAAAGTAAGGTCAGTGAAATGGAAATATCAAGGTCATAGAGGACAAAGGTCAAGGTCACTTTGCAATTTTATTGGTCAAAAAAGTTCAAATTCTACAAATAATGACCTATTTGTCTTAAATTTAGTTAAAATGGGTCAAATGATCAAGTAAAAACATCATATTATTGATAAAGTTAAAAAAATACTAGCCCAAAATAATTATTTTACAAATGGCAGGCTGTAAGTTTGGTAAAACCATGCCTGTGAAATGAAATACTGCTGCAGTTCCATTATGCCATATTTTTTCAAAATGACATTTATGTTGCCGGATTGAATAGTAAAGATTAAAACGGACTAATGCGCATACATATATCCATCTGAAATTGCCCCTCTTATCAAGGTCAAGGTCATCAATAAGATCAAGGGTCAATTTGGACAGCAAATCAACCCAGACTGACTCAAATGGACTACTAAACAAAGTGGAGAGTGCAATATCATACAATATCATACAGGTTTCAAAGTTGTTCTTCACTGTTGCTAAATTAAAAGGCAATCAGTCAAATGTCATTGTCATATTGGGTCATATGACAGTCTCTTGTGCTATCTCTAAGTTCAACTTAGACACGTGATAATAAATGAGCATGCAAATATGGGTTAAACACATGTAATACTTTTCAACTAAATTATATTTAACTCAATAAAGTGACCACTACTGCGGTTTACGGAAACTTGTAAAAGGGCCTTTTTTACCATATTTTGACAACCACAAGAACACATACTCCAAAAAATGCTCTAGCATAACAATAAAAACACATATGCTCTGATTTGGGAACCTGTGAGCCTCTTATAAATGAAAGTATGCTTACAGAAGAGCCTCATAGTTCAGAAGTGCAACTCACGTGCTTCAAGTTTAATATGTAGTGTAAAACTGAGCCATCCATCACCCCCTACCTACTAATAAGGCTCTTATTCTGCAGTCTTAATGATGTTTGCTTTAAAAAAAAGACTTTTTGACAGCTGAAATCATTATTGGACCTGCTGAAATCAAAACAATGCATCAAAAATCTATTACAGGTCACATATATAGCAGCCAAGGCATCCAACAAAACAGGCCTGATATTCTTCTTTTGGGCCAAGACCTGTAATTGTTTTTTCCATAGACCTCCATTATAGCTTTTAAGTAGGCTGTGGTCCTCACAGCTCTTCAAGCACAATGAGGCTGCCATAGAGCTACAGATTGGATCTAGTTCAATCAATAAACAAGAATGAGATACTCCAGTGACCAGCATGTTTAGCCACTTTTTGGTCCCTGAAGGTGGGCACCCTACATGAGAGGAAATTCTACTGAAAAAATACCAGAATGCAAGATCCTTTTTTTCTAAGCCACACCAGTAAACTTAATTAACCAATGCAATGAGATGTTGTTTCAAAAGTACAGCTAAGATATACTCGTCTAATAAATGCATATATTTCCGTAGTTTTATTATTGACCAATCATGAAACACCTTACAACGTAAAAAATATTGTGCTGAGATTCCACCCACCTTTTTAGCCAATCACTGCCCTTTTTACAATTTCAGGTCTGTGACCTACAAGCACTGGACTCACTCATTGCAGCTTGTTGAACCTAACATTGTTGCCATTGTAAACTTAAAGAAATAGCAGTCTGGATATTTCTCCAATCATTCCGTAAAAGATCATTAGAATGTTCTCCTTCAAACATCAACCACCTCTGTATTTTTTATAAAAATACATGCAAAGTTTCTATGAAAAAATAAGTATTCCTGAATTCTGGTCATTCAGCCAGTTTAAAGATTGGTAACTGCGCGTGAATTATCCAAGTACGGTATTTATTAAAAGAATTTCCGTAGGATTATACGAAAACAAACGAACATACCGGTGAACCCAGTAGATCTAAAAATAAACATTGTCAAGCTATTCAGTGGTCAGATAATTGTAGCTTGATTTTAGACCAATGAAAATAACGGAATCCCCGGAACTCCTCAAGGAAGAAAATTAAGCACAGATATCCTCTATCCAGATAGCACAAATTTTATTTTAATGCACACAAAGGTAGAAGTGAAAGTAAAGTGAATTATGTGTGGCGTTTCACGACTTAACACGCATATGAAGTAAGTATTTCATGGAATACGTTTACAAAAAAAAAGTTTAAATTTATCATATTCAGCCATGTTCATGCGAATCATGTACAATATAGACTAGAAATATTGTGTCGCGAAGGAAAGTTATGAAAATGGCGATGGAAGGGGTAATGACATAAGCAATAAAATAGTTAAGTATCCACATACGTGGATTCTGGCACCACCGTATCCATTCATCCCTACTACACATTCAATCGCTACACCATGGCTACATGTACACCATGGACTCGTCGTCTAAGGTCAAAAATGATCTATGCATGCAAGTGTGAATTAGAACATAATATGCCATGTCATTAGGCATATAATATTGAAAATATCAGACCAAGACATATTAAAATATATATTAACGCTGATAGAAAAATTCCTCAATCAATTACGTAATATGTTTAAATTTTGCGGGTGCTACTTACGATTTTGTCGTGCTTTTCAATAAACAAGAAAGATTATTATTTTTATGTCATTTTATCATACATCTGACACGAAAAAGATAATATAATGTGCAAATCGTTGTCGCAGGAATTTCATATCCGAGCTGGATATTCCATTAAAGGCATAGAAAATTTAGCAACAATACTGGTACCACTCATTATGATTCTCTCCAGGGGTCATACTGGACAGATCAAAGGCTAATCTTTATTAGGTGATTATGACTTCCTTACAGGGGGCAATAAAGTGGTCCCATGAAGGGATTGGGTATTTTCTGATGAAATATTGATCTTTATCTTAGTGAAAGAAATTGGGTTGTTTACAGGTAAGTCCCCTCTTGAGGCCCCTTTAAGTTTGTGAGATACTGAAACTGTCCCTTATCAGTAAATTCACTAATGATTCCATATATCACAAAATATATGCCTTTAAGGCAATAAATGTCACACTAAATCAGCACATTCATATTATTTCGAAAATGTAATCCTACCGTATTCGCTATGATAAGAGCAATAATTTTACCATGTAGCAGTGGGTTTACCTCGAATCAGCTGACAGTAATATGCACGACCCACGTTGAATGTTTGCTAATTAGTATGAAACTCTATGTATATAAATTGAAAACAATGTTCGGGTAGCCGAACTGAGTGTTTCAACATAGCTGTTCTGAAATAGGTTCCGTACGAAAGTGGGTTCTAATATATTCTAACATTATCGAGACACAGGTATTCAAAACGGTGACTAGGCTTTACCACAACAAATTGTCTTGGCAAAGCCTTATCACCGTTTTGTATACCTGTGTCTCGATAATGTTGAAATACATAAGTATGCAAAATTCGATTAAACTATACCATGTGATTCAAGAGTTATGAGCATTATTACTAAAAGACCTGGACTGGCCAGAGTGATGCTCGGCAAACCTTGTCATTGTTTTGCATACTAGGGTGGCTGGACAATATTAAAATAAATGAGTATGCAACATTTGATAAAATACCCCATAAGGTTCAACATTTTCACTAACTGGTTACAGACGGACGGACTCACATACTTTAGTTATTATAGTGCAGACCCAATGGTCGAGCTATTTCCTTTCTATATGCTAAGTAAAGACAATGCTGACATGATCATTAAGCCTGTTTACCCAATCCGTTTGCATGGTGATCAAATTACTGCAACATCGTGACCATTCTTAAATCAATTCCTGGCATCAGAACCTTCATTGCTCGCATACATATAGGAGGGATATACAGTAAACCCTGTGTAAAACGGCCATTCTCAAAGAGACCGAAAATTGGTTTTCAAGACGAATTATCGCTTTATGCAGGTCGAGCGTCGTATTGCAGAAAGCAGAAAGCATTCTGCAATACTTTTTTGCGACCTTTATTAAGCTGTAATTTGTCATTCAGACCTTTGTTTTTTTGTCTTTCTCTGAGAGGCTGTTTTACACAGGTTTTACTGTACATGTAGATCCAGCACTATCATATTGCAAGTAAGTCATGGTAGAGAGAGAGAGAGAGAGAGAGAGAGAGAGAGAGAGAGAGAGAGAGAGAGAGAGAGAGAGAGAGAGAGTAAGAGAGAGAGAGAGAGAAAGAGAAAAGCAGAACAATAAAGAAGATACTTTGACGTATATTTTGACAAGGGAATTCTTTTACGATGAGGGGCTTAGCTACCTTTCATATGTACATGAAAATATCAGGTCATGTGAAACGATTATTTCCACCAAATGATCTTGAACTTTAATGAACAGGTTTTCATTTTCGGACATAAACACTAATTATCATGTTATGCATTGTTCGTGATTTCTCAAAAGATGCGTATATGTAAACTTGGTTCAGAAAAATAAATAATGTTGTTGGCTCTTAAATCTAATCACCACGCATGTTTCAAAGACATTTTAAGAAAGCGTGGTAGCTCAGTGGTTAGGCACTTGCCTCTGGTGCTAGAGGTCCCAGGTTCGATCCCCGCTCGCGCCGAGGACAATTTCGGTGTCCGAACACGCTTTCTCTAGTGTCATTTGCAGGGATGACACTAGATAAGTGCATCGTCCTTCGGATCGGGACGTTAACTGGATGTCCCCTGTGTAGGGAAAGTCACCCCTTGTGCAGGTTAAAGAACCCTATGGTAATTTCGATATGGTTACTTGTAGGCTTTCATCCTGCAACCCGGAGTGTACAAAGTACACCTGCACAGACTTCAATTCTAAACCACTGACTCCCTCAGACTTGAGGGAATCTTTCTCGAGCATATACCGTTATGACAATGTTTTTAATGTAAACTGAACTCCAATAAACCCATCAAGCAGATCCTTATCTGATAATTTCTTACAGCTTCTCACAGAGAACCTATACCCGTATAAAGTTGAGTACACAAACAAGAATAGTAAAGCAGAAAAAAGTCTCTTTATAGATTTAAAACATAATTTTTAGATTCGCAAACCGTCAGAGTTGAACCTAGAAAATTCGAGAGAAAGGTAGCGATCTATATAGCAGTCACTGCCCATAAGAGTTGAAATACTTTTTGTTTGCACCATTTCATAGCAATGTACCTAGCTCAACGGGTTTCTTTGCTAGGAGTAGAATGTCGTCTGCTGACAAACTTTAAACCCATTTGAACCCAAATTAGGCCAAACCAAACATTGGGCTTGATCTGGATCTAAACTGGTTGACACTCTTGTGGGATTCTTGATGGTTTTTTAAGGTTTATTTTGAATAAAAAGTCAGCAGACAATGACAAAAGCATGAAAAATATCCAGCATGCAAAGATTTAAGCATTGTTCAACCTGAACAATGTATAATCTGACCAGTGAAGGAGTGCCAGTTGAGAGAAGTGATACACTGGTGCAGTTTAGTAAAATTAGGTGATGTGCAGTTTCATTGTGAGCAACCATGGATTAAACAAGCATGTACATCTACACAGTCTCGTCAGAACACACAGTCTCGTCAGAACACACAATCTCGTCAGAACACACACTCACGCACGCACGCACGCACACACACACATACACACAGAGCAAAAAAAGAAGCGATTCTCGGTTGAAGGCTTAGACACTGGTAAATCATCCCAGTCCATATTCATTTCTGTACAGTGAAGATCTGGATTTGACTCGTTACTGCCCACACGGGTGAAGGTTTAGACACTGCCTGACTGGTAAATCATCCCAGTCAATATTCATTTCTGTACAGTGTAGACATTGATTTGACTAGCTACTGCCCTTACCGGTGAAGGTTTAGACACTGGTAAATCTTATCAGTCCATATTCATTTCTGTACAGTGTAGATATGGATTTGACTCGTTGTTGCCCTCAACGGTGAAGGTTTAGACTCTGGTAAATCATCCCAGTCCATATTCATTTCTGTACAGTGTAGATATGGATTTGACTCGTTGCTGCCCACACGGGTGAAGGTTTAGACACTGATAAATCACCCAAGTCCATATTCCTTTCTGTACAGTGTAGATATGGATTTGACTCGTTGCTGCCCTCACGGGTGAAGGTTTAGACACTGGCAAATCACCCAAGTCCATATTCATTTCTGTACAGTGTAGATATGGATTTGACTCGTTGTTGCCCTCAACGGTGAAGGTTTAGACACTGGTAAATCACCCCAGTCCATATTCATTTCTGTACAGTGAAGATATGGATTTGACTCGTTGCTGCCCACACGGGTGAAGGTTAAGACACTGGTAAATCACCCCAGTTCATATTCATTTCTGTACAGTGTAGATATGGATTTGACTCGTTGCTGCCCTAACGGGTGAAGGTTTAGACACTGGTAAATCATCCCAGTCCATATTCATTTCTGTACAGTGTAAATATGGATTTGACTCGTTGCTGTCCTAACGGGTGAAGGTTTAGACACTGGTAAATCATCCCAGTCCATATTCATTTCTGTACAGTGTAGATATGGATTTGACTCGTTGCTGCCCGCACGGGTGAAGGTTTAGACACTGGCAAATCACCCAAGTCCATATTCATTTCTGTACAGTGTAGATATGGATTCGACTCGTTGCTGCCCAAAGGGGTGAAGGTTTAGACACTGGTAGATCACCCCAGACCATATTCATTTCTGTACAGTGTAGATATAGATTTGACTCGTTGTTGCCCTTAATGATGAAGGTTTAGACACTGGTAAATCACCCCAGTCCATATTCATTTCTGTACAGTGTAGATATGGATTTGACTCGTTGCTGCCCTCAACGGTAAAGGTTTAGACACTGATAAATAATCCCAGTCCATATTCATTTCTGTACAGTGTAGATATGGATTTGACTCGTTGCTGCCCACACGGGTGAAGGTTTAGACACTGGTAAATCACCCAAGTCCATATTCATTTCTGTACAGTGTAGATATGGATTTGACTCGTTGCTGCCCACACGGGTGAAGGTTTAGACACTGATAAATCACCCCAGTCCATATTCATTTCTGTACAGTGTAGATATGGATTTGACTCGTTGCTGCCCTCAACGGTGAAGGTTAAGACACTGGTAAATCATCCCAGTTCATATTCCTTTCTGTACAGTGTAGATATGGATTTGACTCGTTGCTGCCCACACGGGTGAAGGTTTAGACACTGATAAATCATCCCAGTCCATATTCATTTCTGTACAGTGTAGATATGGATTTGACTCGTTGCTGCCCACACGGGTGAAGGTTTAGACACTGATAAATCACCCCAGTCCATATTCATTTCTGTACAGTGTATATATGGATTTGACTCGTTGTTGCCCTCAACGGTGAAGGTTTAGACACTGGTAAATCATCCCAGTCCATATTCCTTTCTGTACAGTGTAGATATGGATTTGACTCGTTGCTGCCCACACGGGTGAAGGTTTAGACACTGGTAAATGATCCCAGTCCATATTCATTTCTGTACAGTGAAGATATGGATTTGACTGGTTGCTGCCCACACGGGTGAAGGTTTAGACACTGGCAAATCACCCCAGTCCATATTCCTTTCTGTACAGTGTAGATATGGATTTGACTCGTTGCTGCCCACAAGGGTGAAGGTTTAGACACTGGTAGATCACTCAAGTCCATGTTCATTTCTGTAGAGTGTAGATATGGATTTGACTCGTTGCTGCCCTCAACGGTGAAGGTTTAGACACTGGTAAATCACCCCAGTCCATATTCACTTATGTGCAGTGTAGATATGGATTTGACTCGTTGCTGCCCTCACGGGTGAGGTTTAGACACTGGCAAATCACCCAAGTCCATATTCATTTCTGTACAGTGTAGATATGGATTTGACTCGTTGCTGCCCACATGGGTGAAGGTTTAGACACTGGTAAATCATCCTAGTCCATATTCATTTCTGTACAGTGTAGATCTGGATTTGATTCGTTGCTGCCCACGCATATTAACAATATTGTACAGTAATTACATAAGAAGACATTAAGATGGCAATGTTTTGCTTGATATTGTATGCAAGGCTGAAGACCGTTTCCTAGTAAATCTGTTGCACTGGACTCTGATCCAAGAACGTTCAGATGCTATAATTTTTATTGCTTGTCATGTTCTACACTCCTCCTAAGTTTTTATCAGAATATATTTTCAATCAGAGTGGAAAACAGTGTGGTTCCTGATCAGATAGCTACAACAGAAGCCAGCTGATTTTTATTTTAAAAAAAGATAACTCTGGGGTCATTTGGACAAGCATTTAGGGTAATGGGTAATAAATGATGTTTGAATTCTGTCTCTGAAGTTGCCACATTCTGCAATATTGGTTATATCCATAAAACAACAAAACAAAATTAAAGAATCAAACCGCTGCAAAAATGTTTCTATTGAGTGAACTTAGGCTGTCAGTAAAGCCCCATTCTCACTGTGCCAAAATTAAAGAATCAAACCGCTGCAAAAATGTTTCTATTGAGTGAACTTAGGCTGTCAGTAAAGCCCCATTCTCACTGTGCCGGTTCATCCCGATGCAGGACAGCCGGTATACCGTGATGCACCGGGACACATTTCATCTCATCTGGGTCCAGTCTTTTTGTAAAAGCTTTGCATTAATCACATCCCCACAATTTCGTACATAGCAGCACCACCCCTGCATAATGGATGGTAAAATATACATTTTTAAATGCTTTTAAATTTAACCTGTCCAACTTCCCATTTTATGTCAGCAGCAAAACTTATGCAGAAAACTTTTAAGTACGAGTATTATTGGTTGAAAAATTATCAAAATTAAAACAACACCAGATTCATAACCAAAACTTGCAAGGGCAAAGATACTTGAGCTGGGAGAGATGAAATTGTTTTATCAATGAATCTGATCTAAAATAAACAACCTAGCACACTGCACTGCAGACATAATGACCTTTGGAATTTCTTCCAGCTGAGAGAAGAAAACCAACTGAAATCTTGGAAAGTGGATTTAAATTATAGTCTGTGCAGATAATACTCGAAAGAGAGTCTAGCAGTATATAGAGAAAGAAAGGCTATAAACAATGTTATTGTGATTGAGATGAGATTAAATAGAGCTACACTCCGTTCTGAGTCTTGCGTGCATAATTTGTACCAGCATTAATTTGTTTTGGAGGTTTTGTACAATGGTACTGTCCAATATGCGACAGGTGATGCTTGTCCAGTTTCATCAGATGAAATGTGATCCATGCCGAATGGCAGATGGGTAAATGAGTTGATAAACATACACTGAAACGAAGTTATAAGTGGCCACTTTTCAATTTCATTTTTTTTTGACTTAGCGCTTATGATATAAAAATGATTTTTGCCCAAATATGTGCACTTCAATGGACTAGAGTTAAGCGGTGCTTTAGAAAAGTTTTCTATCACATGACTTCACATTTTTTTTTGGTTCAAAAATACAAAAATCAATATTTTGAATAAAATATGGGTTTTGAGTGCATTTTTTCGAATTGAAGTACAGGTGATTTCAAACTCTGATAGGCGAATTGGCAAAACAACAACACCAAAACCCAGAATTTTGCTTATGAACGATTTTGTATGATTTTTTTTTTAAATCTCATTTTCCGCATTTTCGGATATTTTCGAAATTAATCAACTGCACATACTAAACTCATTGTATGCGTTCTATTTTATTATAACATGTTAGACCATGCACAAAACAATTTGATCAGCCCATTTTTACTTGTAATTCTCTCAAGACTGGTGTGTACTTTCGGTTTTAACGTAGAACTTCAGTACTTGTCATTTAAATGGCATATGCTAAAATATTTTTTTTTAATTTAAAAGGGCAAAGATCAGGAATCGATACAATCAAGCACTACAACTGACCCAGGATACCAATGGGAAAGTGATAACTTCACAATTAGACATCACAAATGAGAGCCAAGAGGTTAGCCCTTTCCCAGCAGGTGACCACAAGGCATCAATAAACAGACGCGCACAAAAGTATAACAAATACAATACAGAGATAACATAAATGATCCACAAAAGAAGCACCCCTTGGAACGGCCAGTAAAATAGTTTACTGGAGGGCTTCAACCGCTTTTATGGCGCACCAACCTTACCCTTAGACTAGAAGCCTATTCATAAAGTCCAATGCCATGCCACAGATAATAAAGAATACAGAGTATTGCAAAGTTGGTATGCAAATTGCTAAATATCTCTGATTAAGCTGCTGATAGCGGTTGCCTTCATGTTAACGTAGAAGAGAAACGTTGAGTTCAAATGTAAAAAAAACATTCTATATCTTCTTCCTATATCACAGCTGTAATTAACAGCTTCAAATAAATTAAAATATAAATGGATATCATATCTGAGGAATAATTTGAACCAACCAAAAATGTGACTTTTTGAAATGAGGGTACCTTCACTTGGACTTCGTCTGTGCAAGATCTACCGGTCATTTTGAAATGGCATAATTTCAGAGTCTCGATAAAGCCTTGATTATCTTATGGAATTCAACTTTTGTGGTTCTGTTGTTGTTGACTTTTTGTTTATTGTTATTCCCATTGTGGGAGTCTGTAATTGTTCTATGTTTTGCTGTATGTTACTTTATGTCCATCCTAGTATTGCAATCATCTTGGTGGGGAAGAGAGAGCTGATTGCTTTGCTTAATTTGTCTCCCTGGTGTCTCGTGATGGTTGAGCAGCTCTTCCTCGCGGTGCCACGGGGTTATCTGCAGTTTGTGATTGTGGTATTTCCTGATCACTTACTATTTTTGTAAGAGCGATGTTTACTTTCTAAACAGGCGCAAAAATGTGTAGGTGGCCACTTATAACTTCGGTTCAGTGGGTATGTACGAACAAGGATAGTTTGGATGTCGTCTGCATTTCGAAGGCTGGTATCCTCATTGAAGCTTGTTTCACGAGATGTTTAGTACACATAGGTGATATATCACAAAAATATATCACATCGTTTTTGCAGGCTCGCTTTCGCTACGAAAGCGAGCCTGCAAAATCGATGTGATATATTTTTTGCAAAAACTTATGTCAATCTCTCAGTTTTAAATTGTGCTTGGAATGTTTATTTTAGATTTATCGTTGAAGTGGTTATTGTATTCTACATTGGCGTAAATATGTACCCTTATAAGTTCGACGTGTGTGAACAGACTGATCAGGCTAAAATACTGAGATAACTTTAAAGCCTATTTTCTCGATTGTATGTTGCCAATTTTTTGCGGATAATTTCAACGACATCCAATTATACTTTCATTTGCGAACAGCACTTGTATCTCTCTTTGCGTAGGCATTAAGGTTACGCTGTCATATATGTCAAATTTCTTTCTAAAATTCTATGATCAAATTTTCTGCTGGTTGCACTGTGGTATTACACAAAGTTTCATTCATTTATTGTAAATCATTTGGTGCAGTATAATGATAGTATAGAGGCTAATAAAGAATTTTATTTCTGCACATTGATTAATTAGAAATCTAACTGAAACGTAGATGAAATTGGAATGTATTTCATTATGCAAAAGTAAATTTCAAGATACAGAATAAAAAATACAGAAGAGGCCATACCTCAGTTACAGATCATAGCCAACCTATGTTATCAAACGGAAGGGACAATTGTTTTATACCAGACAATTTATATATAAAAAAAAAAAAAAAAAAAAAAAAAAAACAACTAGCATTCTCTTTCCAAACGAGATGATTTAAAAATATATCAAACACAACACTACTTCACATCCAAGGAAAATCATGAAACGCCACACGCAATATGATTAACAGCGCCATGAATCATAACCTACATTTAAAAATCAGTTTTGACAAATTAAACTTTGCATTCAAACTAATAAACCAACATTATAGTTTATTTTATGAAGCCCTTCACTACCAATAATTTATCGACTGATGATTCCTTTGGTGGATCCCACAGAGATGACGCAGCCAGCCAGCACCACTCATAACGAGGCTAAACAAGCATCAATGACATGTTTATAGCGTTTATTATGCTGGACAAGATACATGTACGTTTTTTGGTGCACGAATACCAGATACTTTGTGCATGACCTTTGTGTGCATTAAAATCAAATTTATGCCATCTGGATGGATGATATCTGGCGATATGCCAGGCAAAATCCCATTTTGTGTGCGTCACATTTCCAGAAGTGTATGGCCGATTGCGGATGACGACACGTCATTTATTGTGTGTATGAACATGTTCTACTGGATCCAGATATCTATGGCGACACGCCAGTTCCGACACGGACTTTCATATGATTGGCCATGCTTTTATAGACTACCACGAGATGCGATACATTTGCATACTGTTTATTTTATTTTATTTTATTTATTTATATGCCTTATTTTATTAGAGTAATACACATTTAGCTAATGCAAAACTATACTACCATGTGGCCCTCTGTAATTATAAAAAAAATATACATTTATACAAAAAGTACATTTTCTTGACATAAATGCGCGTGCACATGTTTTTTCTGGATTCCATATATCTTTGACGACACGTCAGTCCGACACGGACTTAAATATTGATTCTGGATGTATGCTTTTATTGATCTTTATATCATAATCTACTTCGAGAGGGATCTGCAGTATATTGTTTGTCAAAATTGACCCGAGACATATGAATATTCAATGACCTTTTAATCACTCTTCGTGAAACATCGTAAAAAGTGCGCTTTAGATTGTTGTACAATTACTAATCTGAAAGAAATTAATCACAATTTCTCGATAGCCTAGTGGATAGTTGAGTGTTTCAGCACTCAAAAAATGTGGGTTCGAGTCCAGTAGCATTTAAGTTTTTTTTTCATTTCATGTTTTTCGATTTGCTAGTTTCTTTGTCTTTATTCTGGATTTTATGCGCACCTGGATACATTTATTTGAATTTGGCATGCGTTTATGTAACACATACAGCACCGTGCTTAATTTCAATAAGCCAACATGTGATTAACTCTTTGCACGCTGAATGTTATCAGCTGACAAGGAAAGAGTGGGGAACTTAGGGAATAATGAATACAAAAGCGGCTAAATACAAATGAAAGATGTAAAGCTTATCACAAGATGATGTAAAATATACGAACATTTTTAACTTTAAAAAGAACGCATTTGACAATTATACAAAAAAAAGTTCCTTCCGGGTTTCGATCCAGGTATGCTTGATTTGTAAGTAGTCAACTAACCACTAGGCTATCAGACCATTTGCATTGACGAATTGGCATTATCTTTATTTTCTCTGTTAAAGCGTGACCAAGGTCGGAGTACTCCACGAAAACGCACGAATATCACGAAGATTTTGGCGAAAATTAATCAGTCTAAGGTCAATTTTGGCAGACTATACATAGATAGATAGTTAGAGATCCAAAGAGACAACATTACCAATGGCAGCCACGAAAAAAGAAATACTTTCAAATGGGCATCTTCCGCAAATTTACATGCAAACATTTAATAAATCAACTTTACATTTTATAAATTGTCATAACAAGAAGCCCTTCATCTGATATACATGTACCACCAAATGCTAAAACCACCCATCAGTATATCTTCTATATACACTGAAACGAAGTTATAAGTGGCAACCTACACAATTTTGCGCCTGTTCAGAAAGTAAGCATCGCTCTTACAAAATTTTAATTCAATAAAAAATACAAGACTTTTCGAGACTCTAAAAATTATCCAATTTCATAATGACTGGTAGATCTTGCACAGACGAAGTCAAAGTAAAGGTACCTTCTTTTCAAAAAGTCACACATTTTACTGTGAATAAAATTTTCCTCAGATATGTTATACATTTTCATTTTAATTAGTTTGAAGCTTTTAATAAAAGCTGTGATATAAGATAAAAAGGAATCACAAGTTGAGTGACTATTGAACTCTCCGTTTCTCTTCTACGTTAACATGAGGCAGCCACTATCAGCAGCTTAATCAAATAGTTTTAGCTTTAACCATGCAATTTGCATATCAACTTTGCATTGCTCTGTACGCTTTATCATATGTGGCATGACATTGAAATTTACAGAGATTATTCATTATGAATTGGCGTCAACGTTTGATTTATAAAAGTTAGAAATATCATCTGCATATCTCGTTTAAATGACATTAAAGTTTCACATTAAAACCAGAAGTGGACACCAGTCTTGAAATGATAAATGTTAAAAAATGGGCTGCTCAAGCTGTATTGTGTCTGGTCTAACATGTTTACATAAAATAAAATGCATACAATGATTTTACTATGTGCAGTTGATTATTTTAGAAAATATTGGAAAATGTGGAAACTGAGCTTTTTATAAAAAATCGTTTATAAGCAAAAATTCAGGGGTTTGGTTTTTTTCAAGTCAGCTAGACGGGGTTGAAATCACCTGTACTTCAATTTGAAAAAAAACTGCAGTCAAAATCCTTACTTTCTTCAAAAAACTAATTTTTGCATTTTTGAGCCCAAAAATTGTGAAGTGATAGAAGACATTTCCAAAGCACTACTTAGCTTTAGTCCATTGAAATGTACATATTTGGGCATAAAGTCATTTCAATACCTTTAGCGCTACGTCAGAAAAATGAAATTGAAAAGTGGCCACTTAGAACTTCGTTTCAGTGTATGGGATTTGTTGGTAGATGTTCAACACATTTGGAATAACAATCGAAATAATACAATAATAGACAATGTTAAATATTTCGTTAGAATGTAAAACACGATATTTGCATGGCTGTTACCAGGTTGGTGGGCATTATCATTAAACTATACTACCAGCGCCAACATTTATTGCTGTATCAAATACATTACAATAAATATGTCTCTTGAATGCCGTCATTTGTCTGGTTAATATGCTAATATCTGTGGTCTTTCGCAAGAATCTGTTATATTTGTGTGATGCTATGTTAATTGCACAAACATGGCATGCCAATACAATGTATATGTTCACATGTTTTTTAGGCTAAACATACCGTACCCCTGTATTGCAGGATTTATTCCAAACAGACAAAACAACTTTGTAAGATTATAAAAAATGGATGGAATAGAATATAAGAATATATCATGAGTGTGAGGGTAGGATAGTAAAAACCGTCCCGAGGATCGCCGTTTGGCATCACGAGGCTTACCGATTTTTCTATCCTACTCTCACACAAAAATTAGATTAATTTTCTTGCTCACCACTGTTTTTATTAATTTATTTGTTTATTTATTTCAAAATAAGCTTCCAGAAGTCCCTGAATACGCTAAGATGCAATTTCAGATGATAGAGTTACTTAACGTAATGGTTAAGATAGCATAGGTGAGATAAGATTTTGTATCCCAGGGTAAAATCTCAGATATTCTTATCCCGTGTGCAAGAAAAATACACCCAGAGGACCACCCTTTGGCATTACGAGGCTTGCCAAGTACTGACAAACGGTGATCGCGAAGGGACAGCTTTTTCTATCCATCCTGTCCCAAATAATAGATTTGTTTCTTGCTCTTCATTAAATACTGCAATTTTTTCACTTTAAAAAGCTTAAGGCTTCCAGATAATCTTGAATACGCTGAAATGCGACATACCATGATGACGTCACTTGAACATAATAATGACGTCACTTGTCTATCGATTTGCGGCTGTTCGATGATTTGTAGCTTTCCCACGGGTTGGAACGGGGTATGTGAGATAGAATTTTCTCAATATGGGAAAACAGCGCTGATCTGGTGTGCGAGGGTCCTGTAATCCTGGGTTGAACTAGCACTAAGGAGCGGATAAAGTGTTTTGCTCAAGGACACAACACGGTGACTCCAGCGAGTCTCGAACTACATGTAGCAACCCGTCGATCTGCAGTCTTATGCACTACCAACTGGCCACTGCCCTCTGCTGATTTAATAATTCAATGAAATATTATTTCCACAATGCTCCAATTCTTTTATAGAAGATCAGTTCCTTAAAGAAGTATGGGGAAATACAACCTCCACATTAGGACTGAGCCGCGGCATGAGATTTCCAACAATTTGACACTTTGACATGTGTAGACTCAGACGAGGCTCTGCAGCCTCCTTTTAAGCTTAGAAACTCCAAATAGTGTTCGGTCAGTAGCTTAACAATCAAAGAATACTCAAGCGACTAGCAAAGGCTCTGATCAGACTGCGCGTATGCGCAGGCTGATCTGAGGCTTTGATGGTCGCACACACCACATTGCTGGAAATCTCATGCACTGGCTCAGGTGATCTTCCTAAAGTGTGTACAGTTATCATTACACATGCACGTATTGTGCTTAATATGGGCTAAGCATATGATCTAGCATTTGGTCTAAACGTTGTGAGAGCCATGGTTTGCTTTAAAGCCAGACTCAGGCTGAAAGAATATAAAACATTTACTGTGCTATATATGGGCTAAGCATATGATCTAGCTTTGCATCTAAAAGTTGTGAGAGACATGGTTTGCTTCGAAGCTAGACTCAGGCTGAAAGATTATATAAACATTTACGGTACATAGTATACTGTTGACATTTTTGTATCTTTGCATCCATCTGCGGCTAATGGAGTATTTAATTTATTTTGTGAAGCTGGACAAATTCTGGTTTTAGGACATGTCCTTTAGACCACGAAGCACACGACCGATTTTCATCTTAAACTAATAACAGATAATAAAAGGGAGTATCCGATAAAAGACGCACAGACGTCTGTGTCTTATGAAGGTCAATAACTTTCTTATTTGTCAAAACTGGCAGGCATCAACACAAAAACTCTTAGATATTAATATCATCTTTTGGTCGGACAGCTTAAGATACATCTGCAGAGATCCGTTGAATGCTTTATGCTTTTGCCTGACCCAAATAAACACGTCGGTGTAAATAAGCAAAGTTGATCCGAGGTTTACCAGTATCACAGCTAGACTGGCTCCAGTCCTTAAAACATTTTTTCATCAATTTGTCATATCATATGCTTGTACCCAGTCTAACTCTGATGGCTCTGTCTTAAAACAGAGCCATCAGAGTTAGACTGGCATGATACATTGATGAAAAATTGTTTTAAGGACTGGAGCCAGTCTATATTACAGCCAAAATTCAGTCTCATGCCATTAGCGGCCGTTCGTGGCCCGCGTTTACATGTAAACGGGGATTCATTTGCTCGAATTTCACACATTTGGTTATGATTAATACTTGACAGTTACTGCTAATGTCAAAAGCCGAAACTCTGATAAACTAGCAAATGAGAAATGCATTAGTAAAAGTGAGTTACTACCAAGTTTGAAACTGTGATTTAATGTAAACACATTCACTTGTTTGATTGTAAGTAGGAAATCGTAAGAGTGTCTTGACTTAGTTGCCCCCATTAGGTGAACACCCAGAAGAGTGATCAACTTTTTGGGTACAAGAGAGCCTATTTCATTTTTGAAATGGGAAAGATAGTGATATAAAAAATAAGAAGAAAAAAGATATGTTGACCACGTTCCTTCAATGAACTTTGGAAGATAGACAATGTTTAATGAGACTAAACATCATAGGCGGGGTCTGGACAGGCATGATATGCAAGTTTACAAGTATATAGTCTGGTGAAACTATTGTTCAATCTTTTTGTAAACTCATGTTTGTAGCAAAGGAGCTAATGCGAAGAGTGATTTCTAAGGACATAACCCAGATACATTTCACGTACTGCTGTTGAGCACAAACAAATCTACTCTCAAAATCACCACATGAGCAAGACGGGCTACTTTATAGGATCTGCATTTAGTGAGCTGCATTGCTTACGTAATATTGAATGGAGAATTTGCCCTTGTTCTGAACCAGCTGAGTAATACTAAGGAGGTTGAGGGATAAAAGAGTTATAAAACAAATCTGTATTATTGTAAATAGTGCGAATCTTGAACAAGAGGGGGTTTGAACTTTCATGCAAATTATTCGGTGAAAGGTTATTAATGATTTTATAGAATATCACGAGCTTATGTTTGGTGCGACGCTCTGCAATGAATCCCATCCTAGAACAACCAGACGTTTCAAGGTTACAGAGCTTGGTGCCTCCTGTGATTATTCTAGTTGCCTCGTAATACATTGAATTAAGCTGTCTTTTGGCTTCATTAAAACAGTTGTCCCAAACTGAGTCACTATCATTTTTTATTATATCGAATACGTTTATTAATGCTTATCTTACCATTCTGGCTGTCATGCATTTTGACGGATCAAATTGAGTTTAGCTATTTTGTAAGGGATAGCGTAGGATCATTACTGCCTGTTGAGTTTGTAAACAATTTACCCTGTGTTCGAGGAGGAGTTGTAGTGACATAAAATATAGTAGTTGACTGATCTCAAGCTCACTCTAAGAAAGACAAATGACAAATATGTAGCAAAAACATAGTACAAAAAGCACGGGACTGTCAATAAAACAAGTAAGAGTCAATTAACCCTGTGCATTCTGGTTAATTTTGCAGAGTTTAAATCAAAGTTTTCAAATAATCTTTCAAGAATATCATCAGAGTGTCAAACAGTATGGATCCTGATCAGGCTGGTGTTTCGTTAATCCTAATCTACATGGGTTCAAACTGTTTGAAAAAGTTGACAGCAGACGAAACTAGTATGCAATTAGTTAACTTAGCAGCCATAGTTTGAAATCCAAATGGCGTTTGTGATAAGAGATAAGATGGTCTCTAAATAAGGACTAGAAATCAAATTGACAAAGTTCATTTATGTAAACAGCTTATAGGAAATGGTATAAAATAATTGGACAAGCGACAAAATGTGTCTCTACTTTTAGTGTCAATTGATGGTGAATATCCCAAGGAAGCTATGAATGTGTATTAAACTATATACTTACACTGCACCAAATACATAGTAAATGCACATGGAATGTGTTCAATTACAGAAAACAAATACTTTAGGAATATTGGGTTCTGACAGAAGCAGAATAGCGCTTTAGCTGGTGCTAGAGGGCGTATGGGTTGCTGCACTTTCCATTCCCCTGACCAGACTCAATTAAAAAGGGAGTCTGTTGTTTCCCGATTTATTACGCAGGGTCTCTGATTTCTGAAGGATCCGTTTTACTAGTTTATTTAAGCATAAAACTACAAATGTATTCCATCCAACTGATCAAAGAAAGAAACGATTTGGTAAATATTTGTTTAATATTTCAATCAGAAAAGTTACATTTTTTGTGGGCATTATTAGAAAATCAGCGAGGAAAAGTAAGTGAATATGACAAGGAAATACCACCACAATCCCACACAGCAGACCAACCCATGGCATATTGAGGAAAAGAAAGAAACAGCCTCATTACAGAAAGAACACAATTTAAAGCTGCATAGTCTGTAACTTTTGATCTTTTAATTTTAGAACTAATGTTTCTATTTTTCAAGAACACAGTAAAAAAACTAAAATTCATGTATACATTTTGCCAATTTCGTAAATCTAAACAATTTATCAGTATCAAAACAGCAGCATTTATGTTAAAATTTACTGTCTATAATTATTGGAGGGACGTAAATAATTACCAACACGAGAAAAACACACCTACTTTATAAGATAATCAACTTTTCTGTGCAATTTTCAGCTATAGTGAACATATTTATTGTGAAAGCGTATCTGAGTTCTACTTTTACAAATGATTTAAAAAGGAAATAAAAAATTTCGAAAAATGTTCATAGTTGCAGACTTAGTCTCTTTAAATAAAACATCCAGCTCTGAGGCTCCAGGCCCCCCAGATAAGAGTGCGTAACAGAAAATTATTTTTCTTACTTTTTAACCAAAACATAATGTTGTGGGTACTCAAAAGAACCGTCTCGATGAGACGCTTCTTTTGAGCACCCAAAACACATGTTTAAACCGATGGATAAGAAAATAATTGCAATTTTACGCAAATTATTATTGCTTAACTGGCCCTTATGCATGATTTGAAATATGAGCATAATGACTGAATCGTATTTAAGATCATGGGGGATTTAGCATTCACTTTCTATTTGTTACTATTATAACAATCCTTTATAAACCAGACACTTGTAAATGAAACATTATATCAACATAATGATATTCGAAAAAAGGATTTAGCGATTAAGGTGCAAGCACACTTGTGTCATCATACAAAAAGAACGACTGACATACGCATATACCTTCATTTTTAAAACACAATAGATTTAAAGACCTATGTACTATCTTTAAACTCCACTGTCAAAGCATTGTATTTTCACTGACTGAATCAAGATGCAAAGTACACGGCTGTAAGTTATAATGAATACACACCTATTGTAATAACTAATGTGTGCAAATTCGATTCCTTACCTTCCATATCTTGACCTGGTGGCCGGAAGTTAACCCGAACCGAGGAAGGTACCCTTCTTCCATACTTATAACCTTTCCAACCATGCCTTGATTTTTGTAACAGACTCATCAGCGCCTTTATCTATGATGTTATTACCTATTAAATCCTATAGTCACAAAGAAATGCTTTAAATTGTCAAACATAAAAGATCCATAAATGGTAATATCATTTCACAAGACCTTATCCATTTGCTAGTTTATATTAGTTGTGATTTCATGTATCTTTAAGATGAACTTCTAAATTGTAACAACGAGCCAAAACGTCTTGTGTAAACAAAAAAATCCAAGATCAAACTGCTCACAGAGGAGCAGTCTGATTAGAGACAGCTTGTTTGATTCCTCTGGCAAATTATTTATTGGTATTCTTGATGAATTAGTTTAAATCATCAACAGTCAGAGTTCATCTTAGAATTTCAGCACTTAAGGAAATAAGCAGCATCAGTCGACTGAAACACTTCAGTCTCAATAGACGATAAAATATAAATTATCTATAAGACTTCTTGCAAATGTTGCAATTCACTAAAAAGAAAGATATCCTGTTCTTTTTAGGTGTCAAACACTATTCCACACACAAAAACGCTTTACAAACGTGGATGCAATTATAGAACCTAACCTTAAGGTAACTTCACCAGCGTGCTGCAGTTTCAATATTAATCAGTGAGAATGATAAACGATTAACTGCAAGAAAATCCTTTATCACATACAATTTGTTTAAACACAACGTCTAATGCTCTATTACTTAATTTATCATTGTAATGGAACAATGGAAAAAAATGATTACAATTTTTTAAAAAATCTCAATTATGTTTAAGGATTCTTCAGATGCTGATTCAGTTTGTTTTCACGACTGTCGAAAATAGTTAATTACGCGTATTACAACATATTTATTTGCTCTTTATCCTTCCTCAGCATCGCTCATTAACAATGGATAACTTCCATATACTGGAAAACACAATACTTTTTATCTAATGGCGTTAACCTGTTTTGCCTTTTTTATAGTAAGCATATTGAGAATATATGGCCATGCTTTCATTCATATGTTATTTCTAAACTATCAATGAATACCCTGTCTAGAAATAAATTCTAAAATTGATTTACATGCCATATCATATTTAACCAATAATACATATTGAAAATTATTCAGCATTCTTTTTGAGCATATTCCTTTTAAAATAATTTCCTAATTCATTTTCTTTTAAGAAATTCCGTGTTGCAAAGCACGATAATCGCCAAATTATACTTCTTTAACTATTCTATTTCATGAAGTTTGCAGAGATCAATAAACTGTTTCCAAACTACAGATAAAATCATCAGAGTTGTGATAAACCACACTAGAGTTATATCAGTCTCCTAAGCTGAAGACCCATCATCGCCTGGGCCAATATGCCAATATCCTCTTAATTAACCACTTTAATCTGAATGTACTTCACACTCCTTATTAATTGGATGAGTTTATTTCCAATTTAAGGGTTATTTGGGGGTTTTAGATTTCTCTTTTTTTCAAATATTGATAGAATATCTCGTAGGCAAACAGTGGAAACTATGATTAGATGCTGCATTTTGTGGCATCCTATCTAGGTATGCACTGTTAGAATTTAGTGGCTTTTATGGCTTAAATGAATGAAGGAAAATATTGTACTTTATAATAACTACACCAAGCTATCAGGCTGGTGAAAACGCATAAACAGAATAAAAGTGCATGTTTGACGTTTAACTAGGATTAGTCTACTACTAAGAATTGCTCTTTGCTCATTTTTTTAACAAATACGTCATTTTTTGCCCCCAACTTTGGAAAAATTGAAGGGGCATATTGCTGTGGGCTTTCAGTCCTTTCGTCCATCCGTCCGTCTGTCTGTGCGTCTGTTCAAAATTAATTAAGATACAGTTTTGAAATTTCATATATAGATTCCTCATAAAAATAATTGACACGTATTTTCTTAAGTCTTTATTATCTCCCTTTGTGGAGTTATGCCCCTTTTAAAGGGTCACAATAATATTTTGTAATCAAGATATTTCAAAAATTTTAACAGCTATGAGCTTTAAACTTGGTCAGGTAATAGAGGATAATAAGTAGATAACCAGGTGAAAATTTAAAAAAAAAGTTTTTTTTTTGAGTTATTGCCCTTTGCAAATTTTGGCATGAAAACTTGTAATCAAGATATCTCAAAAACTAGTACAGCAAGTAGCTTCAAGTTAGTCAGCTGATAAAAGATTATGAGTAGATAATCTGTTGAAAATTTATAAAAAGCAATTTTACTTCTTTTGAGTCATTGCTCTTTTCAAATTTGGGCATCAGAACTTGTAATCAAGATATCTAAAAATATTATAGCTAGCAGCTTCAAACATGGTCAGTTGGTAGAAGGTGATGAGAAGATTACCTGATGATAATAAAAAAAAAGTTATTTTATTTCTTTAAGGTATTATCCTTTGTAAATTTGGGCATTGAAAACTTTAATAATTAAAGATACATGTATTTCGAAACATTTTATAGCTAGCAACCTAAATCTTTGTCAGCTGATAACTGGGTGAAATTATTTTTTATTTAAGTTCAAATTAGGTCAGCTGATAGAGGATGATGAGCAGTATAGCAGGAAGCTTAAAACTTGAGTTGACCCTTGTGCTAAGAGCCCTTCTTGACAAGCAAAGGGTTGGGGGTATAATGTTTCATAAACATCATATCTAGTTATTATATAGTTTTGATGCGTAATTATAATAGTCAAATAGTCGTTTTGCCTTTGTTGGATTCTGGTGTTATAAAATCATAGCGTTTCTCATCAATAAAGATGGTCTCAAATTAATTTTGAACTAAACCGTTTACTCTTTCACTTTTTGTGTGACATAGCCAAACAGCGCAGATCCAGGTCAAACGCCGTATGATGTGGGTCTGTTCAGGATTTTCACTGTTTGCTTGCAGTGTTTTCTATAAAATTAAAAGGAAACTATGAAAAATACCACCTATCATCTCTAAATTGGACATGGGCTCGTCCTGTGATAAATATAGGTAAGTCATTTCTGTATTAAATATGTTGAAATGCGAAGAACTACATTGAAATATATTATATAATTGAATGGAACGTAGGAGATACGACCAACATCAATCTCGTTTACTACTATCTGGATTGGTTCCCTCAAACTAATGGTATGATTTTGCACTGAGTGTGATTTTGCTTTTAAATATGTGAGAAAAAAATTAGACCTGATTCGCTCACTGAACCCTAATTTTCAGTGTTAAAACTGACAATAAATAACATATAAAATAATTATGAAAACCAAGACATCGAAATGTGTGGGGCGTCAAAAAAATTGATGATGTGGCTTTGCTTAGAGGCTTAGCCAAAGAAAAATATGGAATATTATTTAAAAAAATAATTTGGTATTTGTGCCATATTAGCAAAGGAGGTATATCGATTTTATAAATGAGGATAAAGAGCAATAGTTCCAGCTATAAATGGCAACCAAATAGCTGTCACGTTTTCTAAAATGTACCAATTACGAAATAATCGAAACGAAATTTGCAAAGAAATAAAGAAAAATAAATCTTTTTTGCCCCCGTTTGGAAATTAATGTACGATTTTTAATCAATGCAATAAATAGTTTTCAACTAGTCAATAGCACCTTGATTTTTTCAAATATCTAATGAGGAACAATGTATCCTTTTTGTGAAGTATCTACCGTGCGAAAATGCATGGGAAACATATACCGACTTAAAGTACACATACACTATTACGCCTGCTTTCCATACTGTTAAATCAATCCTGTTGACAGGTTACGATATGAGTTTGTGAGATATACCTGCATAATGATAAATGTTTTCGTAACGCTATTTTGAAATTTAGTGCAGCATGTTTCTTTAGTTCAACAAAGTTCTTTTCTGGAGCTACAGCCAATTTCGATCTGTGGTTACATAAAACAAATGAATATGACCAGGAGCTGCTACAATTAAAAATAAAGATCAACTTATGGTACCCAGAGTAAGAACACAACAACCCCCCATACATAACAGTAAAAATGCAATATGCCAATAAGCAAAGCAATCGACTCTCAATTCCACAACGAGATGATTTCCGAACCAGGTAGGGTACAACCACTATATCATATAACCAGGAGCAAACATGACCTACCACATAGTTGGACAACAAATACAGTAAAACCTGTCTTCAGCAGCCACTCAAAAATAGACAAAACAGATCTTATTGACAAATGGTAGCTAAATGAAGGTCGAAAGAATTGCAGAATGCTCTCTTGGAGCATTCTGCAATACTTTTGACCTGCATTAAGTGATAAATGGTCTAGAAAACCAATTTCGGTCTTCTTAATGAGTGGCGCTTAAGACAGGTTTTACTGTAACCTGAACTAAGCATAAACTAGCCACGAAATCGTCACCTTTTTAAAAACAGACAGCAGTCGCATGCATTGGGGGAATTAAATATATGTTAATGGCCAATTCTTTGCCATAGATAATGTTATTGTTAAAACATATGGGTCGTTCAGCAGGTACTAGAAGGTATCCTCCTACTATATGGGTCGTTCAGCAGGTACTAGTAGGTATCCTCCTACTATATGGGTCGTTCAGCAGGTACTAGAAGGTCTCCTCCTACTATATGGGTCGTTCAGCAGGTACTAGAAGGTCTCCTCCTACTATATGGGTCGTTCAGCAGGTACTAGAAGGTCTCCTCCTACTATATGGGTCGTTCAGCAGGTACTAGAAGGTCTCCTCCTACTATATGGGTCGTTCAGCAGGTACTAGAAGGTCTCCTCCTACTATATGGGTCGTTCAGCAGGTACTAGAAGGTCTCCTCCTAGTATACTAAATTTATTTTATTTTAGCAGTGAAATCAATGCGTATCAAAAACAAATATAAGTGATATCAATCACAAGTGAAATGACATGATATCAATTACTAGTGTTTGATATTAGCCTATAGTTTCACTGTAGCGTTTTTGGAATACCCATGACTTTTCCATTTACTTAATGCAGCCCACTTCTTAAGTTCAAACGCCTATAACTTTCTTATTTGTAAACAAAAATATCAAGTGTTGGTAGGCATTTTCTTAGTTAGAACATGAGGAACATTTTGGCACCAAAATAATTAAGATTTGCTGAAATGTTTCGATTTTGCATTTTCAGCACCTCTGAGGCAATGCATGTAGCCTATGTTACGTAACGTCATCGAACATAAATGACGTCACTTATGACGTCACTTGTCTCGCACTTTGACGATGAATAAATTTCTTTTATCTATAAGTCCCCATCACTATGGATTGATCCAGATATTCTGTCACAAATACTCCTTTGTCTTCTTTTATATTATCTGTGATTCAGGTTAAAACATGGTTAATTGATAAACGAAAATCTTATAAAAAGTATAAAATAAAAAAAAAAATTACATTTTTTTAGTGTATACCAAATATATGTCATCACGTGAGTTGATAACATCGACATTTTCACTCGTGCTACGCACTCGTGAAAATTCTGACGTTTTCAACACACTCGTTGAAATATATTTGGTATTCACCTCAAAAAGTAAATATCCTCTATATATTATATCCACATCACCATGATGCGTTTAGTATCCACTAGATTAGATACTATGATAAAGCAAAGAAATGTGCACATAACCTACCAACAGGAAGTACTAAGGATAAACAAGTGCTGAGTCAAGGAAGGCCATACCAAAAAAAGAAACAGGCACCAACAGATCACAGACAAACCATGGTATCATGCGCGGATCCAGAATGTGTTGTCAGAGGGGGTCAACTGTGACAACGTGTTTTGTGTGTTTTAAAGTTGATGAGGTGAGAGGGATCCAATTACCACTAAAAGCGGGCCACCATCGGCCCGCCAGCGAATCGCAATTTTAATGGCGTTTCGCTGGCGTGCCAATGATGGACCAACATTGAATACTGGCTTGGTAGCTTTGTGGGTTTTTTGTTCATGTGATTCGGACCAGTATGGATAAGAAACCATATATTTTGTGATTTTTCGGGGAGAGGGGGGTCCGGCCCACCCTCTGGATCCACGCTAGCTCATTATATTAATGACTGGCGAGCAATGATCCATGTGCATGCATATCTATGCAAATAGGCAAAAACAGTCATGAAATATTATACTATATGGCAAAGTAAAAGGGAACTCTACGAGGCAAGAAAAACGCAACAAACTATCAGAATAGTGCTTAAGATTTACCAACACACTTCTTATGACTAACTTGCTCCAGCAAATATAACCTTTGACATAAGAGCAATTGTACAAATCCTACCTTAATCTATCTTCAACTGGACGATTTCTATTCAAATGATACACAATATCAACCAACTTACCTGAAAAATAATTAAAAGTAATATGAGCATCATTTGCAATACAGTGTCAATGTCCTAATCATACATCGCGAGAAAACATGTCTTTGGGATTTACGACCAGACGAGGCACAAACCAGCCTGCTTAGCTACACAGACTAGCTAGAATATAGAAATTTGACATTTATCAAGTTAAAATGTAAAATTTCATGCAAGCAAAAAACAAAGGCACTGATTAAACTGCGCGGATGCGCAGTTTGATCTGCATTTTTGTTGTTCGCATGCAACATAATCAGTTATCGCATGGTGATGCTCAACACTGGCAAATAAAATAGCTCAGATTAACCTTGAAATCGTCATCATCTTATCAGGGAGTACTAACTCAAATTCATCTTATCTTAAGGTCACTGTAAGTGGTTTTTGTTTTGTATCTCAGCAAACATCATGTTTTTGCAATCATAGCTGTTTGGTATAATTGTCATGTCCCAGATAACTTGAAATATCCAATATACACACTTTTCATTTTTCTGTATCCAAGTGATTATCTTAATTGTTTAGGACAATTGGCTTACGCTACTGCAGAACGTAACCATTAAAATCACATTAATATACCATGAAAATATCATTAATTCTATTGAAACCGTTAAATTAAGGCATTGATATTTGTATAAAAAATAATGGTATGTATTTGCACCAATTAATAACCAATTAAAACCTACAAATATGGCCATTGACTGAAAACTATCCAATTAGAAAACAAGAAATGACCCTTAAATCTATAGCATGCCATGACTGAAAATAATGTGGGCATTATTTTTTTTATGTCTTTTCATGGCCATTATAATGCCCAAAAATGTGTAAGCAATATCCATTATATGGCAAATAAAATTATAACTAGTGGTTACAAAGGAAAGTGAATAAAACGCATTGGTATTGTGATAAGTTTCAAGCCTATAAGAATTTTTAAGGGAGTCATTTTCCTTGTATTATGTTTTAATGGCCATTACGATTATGTAAATGTAACACTTATGCCCAATATTTCCTGAACAAAATGCTTACTAAAGGTCTCAAAGGAAAAACACATTAAACTCATTGGCATTGATTAGGTTCATGCCTATCAAATAATGTTAAATTGTTTTAAATGGATCTACATGTGACTGTATATTTTGGCTCATTTTACACTTATGCTTTCATTGGATTCATACACAAACTTTATAAGTTATGGCTCAAAACATGGGTCAATATGTCATAGTGACAATTGGATTAAGTTCCAGCAATATATATTTACATTTATTGGAAGACAATTTGCAAGGTATGTGAAACATTTCTATAGTTTACAGCCTGATATATTGAAATCCATGCACCATGCTTAGTTTGCTTACATTATCAACTTCAAGACATACTTTTGATGACAAGTTTTCGAACAGAACTATTATTTAGACATAGCCTAATGAACCATATAATACACACTATTCTTCAAATAATCCAAAGTATTTAGAATTACCAGACAGATGCACTAATGCATAAGAGTCCTTACACAAAGGAACAGTGCAATTAAATCTATGGACCAAGCGGGGGGTAAAAATGGTAAAGCACATACCAAAACCTGACCATAAAGCATTTGTGAAAGGTCATGGCCATTAAAAACCAATTTAACAAGGCATGGCCATAAAAAACCACCATAGAAGCCATTAGGGCCATTACACTATAATTGTCGTAGCTCATGACCATAAGAACACACCCTTAAACAGATTTAATACCTATTAATAATTGAGTAATTTATGGCATTATAAATGTAAAAAAACATCATTACTAATTGGCATTATTCAAATTAATTGGCATTAATAATTAGCTAACTAATGGCCATTAAATGGAAATGTATGGCCATGCTTTTCCAATGAATATAAAGCAAGAAAATCAATGACCCTGTAAAATGTTACCATTAACTGGCATTTATTTTCTTAATGGCCTTAAGTTTTGGCCCATGGAAATTAAAAGAGAGAAAGAATGGGCATTATTTTCCCATAAAAACAACAAATAGTTTAATGGCCTTTTAATTAGGTCGCCTTTAATGTGCATAATTCTTGAGTAATGGCCATTAATAAATCAACTTTGCTTTTAATGCATGTCAATATACTATTAATAAATATACCTAAAAACAATGCCTAGTTATTTGATAAAAACAAACTAATGGGAATGAAAAATAATAATTGGCATTAATTTTATGTTTATGGAATTAATTGTTCAGTTAATGGCATAATTAATGCCTAGCTAATTATCTCATGCTAATAAATAATGTCGCCTTAAATGGCCATGATTAATTTGTGATATTCATGGTTTATTAATGGCCGATCTGCAGTAGTGTTGTATGGGTTAATTTGCTTCTAAAAAGTGTTAATGAATTAATGGCTGAAGCCAAAACTTTGTCCCTGTCCTTCTAAGTGAAATATGAAACCTTTCGATAAATCATGTCACCGGCTGTGTTTTCTACAAGCTAAAAGCTATCCCTCACCAATAATAGCGATAACATTTCTAACAAATACATTGGTCAAAATGTAAGTGACAGGTCTGTTTCTGTTATACGTAATAACCAGTATTTTGAAACAGGTTATTGCTCCATTATTATGTCCTGTAAATTTCACGCACTTGTATTCCTTCCTAACCAATACACCTCTAAATCATTTTAATGACCTGCTATTTGAGACAAATTAATGGAATAACTGAATCAGCCTGACGTCTAGAGTATGGGTTATTTCCTCAAGGGTCCGCTCCTGATTGGTGTTCTAGGAGTATGGATACTTTCTATGCTGTAATACCCGAGCTGTTTCCTGATGCAATCGTTAACTGATACAAACATATTCAAAACAAACTTGGTCAGAGCTTGAAATATATAGTTATTTTCATTTTTTTAAGAGTCATATCTTAATATTTAACAAAGCAGTTTAGGTAGCAATCTGTCTTCGAGTGGGTATGTGTTATGAATATATGCCTGTTTTGCAGATTTAGAAAATTGTACAGCTTAGGCTGTTTTTTAAGTTTGTATCTGAACAGTATCGATACATACAGAGAAATTCTACCACTGACGGAATTGGGGAAAACATTAATCAAAAGAGACAAACAGAGCCATTTACTGACAACGTCTTATCTAATTGTCTGTCAATTCTGTCGAATAAAATAACACTCTTTTATTACACATATCGTTAACGTTCTTTGAACTCTAGCGTTTGTTTTTCTCGTTCTTTTTGTAGGTCAAATCGATCATGATCAAATTGCTTTTTACGTTGTTACATTGCATCCTATATTGCTTCGACACAAGTTTAAATTTCTAGAATATTCAAAGTTATAAGTGTGATCCTTGCGAGAAAATCTTCTTTAGGGATTGTGATCATGAGCGATTCAAACCAACTTGCTATTCTACAGCGACTAGCATACATGCAATAATTTTGACCTGCATTAAGCAAAAATCGGTATTGAAAACAAATTTTTCATGTTTTTAGCGGTCGCTTAAGAGAGGTGTTAGAGTACAATCACATACTGTAGACCAACCAACGGCATCGCGAGGAAAATCCATAGGACATTAACAGTCACAAGATTAAAGTTAATCAATTGGCACCCTCTTTCTCATTGAGATGATTGCAAAACTAGGAAGGACACCCAGTAGTGCATAATAAAGCAAAGTCTAAGCACAGAACCCCACAAACAATGGCAGCAACAAATAACAACAACAACATAACCACCGCCTTAGGCCGGACAGCAGCCTAAGCCGCTGAGGCTTACATGGACTGTACTGGCGCAAAAGCTTCGCCATAGATTCTGTTGTTTTTAAAACGCAATGAGTGTTTAGCTCGCATCGAGGCTTCCTAACTGATGCAGTGCATAATCACAGAAATGCAATCTAATCAAGTTAACACAATATGATGCATATGAAACAAAGAAATGTTCTCAAAAACTCACCGACAGTGAGAGTTAAAGAAAGCCTCAATTTGGGTCATGATGGGTCCATCTAAAGACAAGCATCATATACTCAAAGGATAATGTGCGTTATGTACGTGCGTAAAGGATGAAAAGTGGCACTTCAGGTCAGTTCTAAGTTACATATTCTGTAGGTTATTGGCATAGTTGAAAGATATTCAAGGAAAATGTTATTATTATATATGTGTCGAAGAATGACCAAAGTTGGTGGATCGGAACTGATGTAGGGTCCACATCTTTTAAACGAGATTGACCAGAACTTGTTTTAAAAGAAATAAAGTCACTATATTGAGCTGCGACATGAGATTTCCAACGATATGGCATGTGCGACTAGTAAAGGCTCATATCAGCCTGTGCATACACGCAGTCTGCTCAGAGCATTTGCTGGCTGCTTGAATAGTATATGTGTGTTGCATGTAAGCTACTGGCTGAAGAGCATTTGGAATTTCTAAGCTTAAAAGGCGGCTGCACAAGCTCGTCTGAGTCTATTCACGTCAAACTGCCGCATTGTTGGAAATCTCACGTTGCGGCTCAATTATTTGCAATAAATATGGTGTGCATTGACATCCAAACATGCAAATATTAACACGAGTTTCGAAACACACCAATGGCTTGATATGTGTAGGCAAAGGTCTATAAAGCAGACACGGTGCAATTATAGTTTGCAACGTATGCAAAAGCAGCAGCGTAACGCATTCCTTTCATAAAGCAAAATGTGCACGCACTTTCTGTTTTTGAGACGTAGGAAAGCCTGTAATCCAATCAATTGCTAATTGGTTTTCTTACAAACAAACAAAAAGTGTACTTTATTACTCAGTGCAATAGCGACACGCAATAAGTCTAAACCATGGCATAGCGACACGCAAAAACAGAATAGTCTTTTGTTATGGAAACACAGGAGATGCACACCATAACTGTTATAGATACAAACATGAATTACACACCAATCCTGCCATAGAGAACAACAAGACTTGTACTATATAAATGGTAACAGACAAGTAATGTAAGACGTTTTGATTTACACATGCTTAGCTGACACATGGGATGCTGAAACTTATTGCAAGGGATGATCGTTCATGCCAAAACTAAACTGGTAACCAAACTAGATGGTTGGTATGCGTGTTAAGATGATGCGCAACGCATGTGCGATACGCTCGATCATCATATGTGCTTGTAAACGTGCTTTTCTTTGGTTAGTTACATGTAGATATTATATTCAAAATTGCAAAGCTATAAATGTGTGTCCTCACGAATAAATCTATTGTTAGTGTTAGCGATAAAAGCTAAACTCAAAACCTATTTACTGTACTACAGAGACATAAGCTCGAATTGTCGGAAGCAGCAAAACTAGATGCTAACAGGAAAAATAAAGACTTCGCGAATGTATGTACAGACAGTTCGCTTTCAACAGTTTTCTCACGACTTGCCACGAATAAATCGTCAAAAGCCCGTTATATAAGACAAGGCCACCCCATGTCATTGCTGGTAGATACTCCCAGAGCGTATTGCAGTTTGTAATATGGAATTATAGCTTTAACTGTTTTATTAATCTTCCTCTGATACACCGAGTGCCTACCAGTAATTGCATTAAATTATTCAGTCTGACAGATTTTAGACTCTTATCAAATGCCAAAGTGGCCCATTATTTGATTTATTGTATATTTTGACAGATAATTCAATGGTTCAGACAGATTCGATGCATCTTGCGCGTACAATTCTGCATATCTCCAACTGCGTAATCATATTAGCACTTCCGCTGCATGCTATATCTATATGGTATATGCACTCCTATTTCAAACCAGTTCAAATGCATGATTCAATTTACACAATGGAATCTCAGGCAGGGTTGAAAACAGTGTGGATCCTGATCAGTTGGCTTCTCAGAAGCCAGCTGATCTGGATCTACACTGTTTTTAAAGATGTACAATAATGTTTAGCAGGACAAGGGATAAAGTACCGAATGAATAAGCAAGTAAGTAAATACAGTAGGCATCCATGATAGGGTCTGAAATTGATGCGGTTCCATTAAGGGAAATGGAATAATCCATCATGCAGCATATTTTTGTTTGTTTGTTTGTGCACTCGTAGTCGGTAAAAGTTTATACATGTCAGAGAGAGAGAGAGAGAGAGAGAGAGAGAGAGAGAGAGAGAGAGAGAGAGAGAGTTACAGACATACAGAGAGACAGAAAGACAGAGAGGATATCACAGTGCAGGAGCGGATGTGTACAGTGTATGTATAGCGAGAGTCTGACATTTGAAGTAAAGTAATTCATGGAGAGCGTTAGTAAACATGACGATGTTTTCTTTAATTTCATTATTATTTTGATAATTGCTATTCCTACGGATTGCTACTAATATATGAAGGATTTCAAAGGACAAATAGTTTTAAGTTACACGTCAAAACTCAGTCAACCATGACATGTAGGTCACAGTGACCTACACGTATATTATCAGGTAGGAGGTTGTATTGCTGGTAACATTCGCTTTCGCTGTGATTCAAGGTTAACTGTCATAAAGATATGATAAAAGCAGATACTTTATAGAAGTGACTGTACAAATAAATTCATGAAAATCACAGTTGTCTGTACGACAGCATACCAAGTCACTGTACAAAAAAAACGATTTATACAGTGTCCTGTAAAATGAAGAATTTTCATGATTAATCTCCAATGCCGATCCGCTTCTAAGATTACATAATGTACTTCTTATAAAAAGAGTCGGTGTTTTATTCGAGACTCGCCGTAAGCACTGCGTTTCGTTCTTGCGCAAGACATTTGAAGCTCTGCTTTGTTCTGGTTCAACCCAGGAAGACGACCAGACATGACTGAAAATATGTTGACTTGGACGTTAAAATGCAACACAAACAAACAGGAAACAGGATATTTTAGTGCTCTGCACATCCCCACCTATGCCCTAGACTTAGCAAGTGAGTTTAACTAGAATAGCTGCTCTGTAGAAGTGAGCAGATTTGAGCCGTGACATGCGATTTCCAACAATGTGACATTATGAAAAGTGTAGACTCAGACGAGCCTATGCAGCCTCCCTTTAAGAGTTAAAAACTCCAAATGATGTTCAGTCAGTAGCTTAACACTCATAGAATATTCAAGCGACTAGCAATGGCTCTGATCAGACTGCACGTATGCGCAGGCTGGTCTGAGCCTTTTCTTGTCGCGCATACCACATTGTTGGAAATCTAATGTCATGGCTCATTTATCCTAAGCAAAATGTGATAAAAGGGATATACATGCTCCTTTTAATCATATTGCTGCTTGATGCTGTGAAACCGCATAAGGCTAGCTTTATGCTCCTGGAGAAAACGTTTAAGGTGTTAACCTAAATTTCCTTCTCTAGTCTACGGCGAATTTGACTTTGATCAGCCCATTGGTTCATTTGGAAATATTAAGATATGTGAAAGACAGTTAAGAAACGCGTGACCTTGAGGTCAACCGTGACCTCGTGGTGCCATATGTTAATCTGTGGTCTGTGATTGTTCCTGATCAAACTCACTTACTTTGTGAAGGTCATTGGAGAAGACAGGCGCTTTATTGGGATGATTGATGCCACCTTGTACACGCAACAATTAAATTAGTGCCATATAAATATGAATTCTGACTTCATTCACCCAAGTGTGTTTCGTAGACGATATTTGAATGTGTTGACTGATCGGCGGCGGATGCCTGATTGTACTAGAAGCGTCTTAATACGATTATGGACTGCGACATTATAGAGGTACCATTGCTAAAAGCGATGTCTCATAAGAGCGTCCTATAACAGGGGCATTAATTTAGTCTACTATGTAGACACAGAAAATGCTCTCGCCAGAGTCTGCATTCATTAATATCTGGGCCACTGATTTTCTTGCATGCGAACAACAAATGCGCATACCATCCGCACAGTCGCGTAAGCGTCTTGTATGATAGATACATGTTTATGGGCCAGGATATGACAAAAGGTACCCTATGGCTATGTAAATCGAAATCAAACTTATGATGCGTCTGCAAAGTACTACCACTTAAGAGCATTTTCTGAAAATTTGAAGCACTTATCTTCAAAACTGACGAATAGAATTAGGTTTTAAAAAGCGTTTGTAATCAGGTTTTGAACGCAACGTCAATAAACACGTTAAGAATGCTGGCCTCCAGTTGCTTGTTGATTATAGTCAAATCGGTACAACTATCTAGTAAATATAGTGTATTATGGTTTACTGTAGATGCAAATCAAATTGTACGAATTTGTACTTTTTAAATGGTATTGTAGGCATTTAAAGTGACCCACCCTTCATTTTGTGCCCATGTAGGTGATATGGCTGTAGTGTTACCATGGCAACAGGCAACATACAAAACCTTAAATATAATCAGAAACATTAGCTACTTTGATTACATCAAGCTATTGCACTATTTTTGCGGTACTATATTAAAAGCATGATAAGGCATTTTTCAAATGTCTATAACGTAACAATAGTTGAAATGCCTTAAGAACCCTTTTCTCAGATCCGCGCAAAATATCTATATTCTAGCTAGTCGCGGTAGCTTTAGAGTCTGTGTTGAGCCTTCCACGCGCATATTCTGAAGACAGGTTTTCTCGCGACGAGCCCAAATTCAATTTCGTAGCTGGTGTAGGACAAGAGTCTGAGTTCTTTTTAATTACGTCTCTGTTTACAGGTCAATGTTATTCCGCGGTCATCCATCAAAACGTAATCATTTTTATCACCCTACTATTGACAGTCTACTTACACAGAAATTACAGAGCCAAGAACTGCCTGTGTTCGTGTGATTAATTTAAGTGTGTTCCGTCTAGAGAGTGATACCGCAGGTTACTAGACTGGCATCAGTCCACTAAATGTATATAATTACATTTATACTTATATTTAACTTTGAAAAAAAATCATCTTATAAAAATTCTATTCTCTCTGATAGTCAAATTTAGTCGACTCTGATGTCCAAGCCAAGAACTTCTCCAAGTAAAGTTTATAAATTGCTATCTTAAGCCTCGTTCATATGCACAATATACACCCCGGTGCAATTATACACCCGGGGTGTATATTTGCACCCGGGGTGTATTTTGGTCATATAAACGGTGTTTTATGAAAATGCACCCGGGTGCAAATTAGCACCCGGGTGCGAATTTGCTCCACCTTTGTAGGTGGTGCAAATTCGGTGGAGCAAATTAGCACCCGGGTGCACATTTGCCCCTAGGTGCAAATTGCGCATATGAACGCAACTTGTTATCACATATGTACAATTTGAGCTTAGATTTTGATAAATTACCCATCTTTTCTATATAAACATGTACATGTGTATGAAAATAAACTATATAAATAGTCCCTTTATCAAACTTAAGGTCATGGCTTCTATCTGTAATCACTACTCCATCGGCTATGCCGGGTTGCCACGCAGAACAACTGGAATTTATGGTCTATGGGCTTCGATTTGCTCGATTCTATTTCCGAACAATATCTCTTCCTAACCTTAGAAATGGAAATCAGAGTTTGCCAGAACCCTGGCGCCATGCACGAGTCTATGCTATCCGATGTACACATCGGTGAAAATGTCCCCCTACATAATAACGGAGTGACCACCCTTAACGATTCATGTAATCAACGTGACAGAGCAATAATTAAAATATGTCTACCCTCTATCTTACCTTCCCCTACCCCCCCCCCCCCCCCAATTTGGGAATCTTGACTCGAGACCGAGGGGCCGCGAGTTCGAGCCTCACCGGCGTCACTGGTCCTTGAGCAAGACACATTTATCCCAGCTTAGTACTGGTTCAACCCAGGAAGACCCGTCGCTGTTTAACTGAAAGATTGTTGATGGGACGTAACGAATCAAATCAAACAAACAAACAAATTTGGGAATCCAAACCTCTTGTAGCCACTGAAAACCTCGGTTGAGCCATTTCCCTTCGGAAACTTAACAGAGATTTAGAAGGGTTTGTCAACAATTGAAGACCAAACCCGTTTCACACATTCACAAGACGTTTATTTTGCTATTACGAAGAGGTTCTCAATTGTCCAGCTCTGCTCAGTACTAAGTCAAACTGTCACCAGCAGTTCAATTGAAACAACTTAACGCACACGCGCATTCCGTTGCAGCTATTCGGGCAGTTTATCGCAGAGCCCGTGACATTCGGAAGCCATAGATTATCAGTACATGTATAAGTCTCAAGCACTTCGTCCGCCCACCTCTCTTGGCCAGATAGTCATATATTTACTTAGTACTGCTGCAACAGCTTCAATAAGTGTCATTTATGTACCTGGCATTTGTATCCACTGCTCCCCCACCTACGGGGATGGGCGGGGATAATGATTTTCACTTTCCAGAGCCCTGGTATAAGCCCCGCCCTGTGGGGACAAGCTGATGATAACAACCCTGCTCTTTACCCCATCCTACACAACAGAAAATCCCAGCAGGGTAAGTGTCCCAATGTTATAACCCCCACATTTCCCCGGCACTGCGGGGACAATCAAAAAGTTATTGTCCAGTACCTTACCCCGGCTATTCCTCGGCTATCCCCGTAGGTGGGGCCGTGAATACAAATGACTGGTTTATTATCCTCTTTAAATATTTTATAAATAAATAAAGCAAAGAAAACCAAATGGAGTTGCATTTTTCTCACACGACGGTATCTTGAACTGACATAATCGAAACATTCTTAACACATCGAATTTCTCCTTGAAGTAAAACTGAAACATTTGTGATATGTTTAAAGAACAAATCCAATAACATATGAACACAATTTATTGGCATATGAACGCTACATAAGGGGTAGCAAATTTACTCCAGGGTGCAATTTTGCACCCGGGAGTAAATTTGCACCAGGGTGCAAATTGTGCATATAAACGAGGCTTTAGAGAGTATATCAGTTTTACTACAAAAATGACATTAGAGACTGGGGCAAGTCTAGCAGGTTACATGTAGCTACATGTAAGCGCTGCCAGGCCACAGTCAAATCGTTCAAAACACCATGACTAAGCGGCTGCCAGGCCACAGACGGAGCTTTCAGCATTACACGTCCTGTCAACAGTTTTCCACAAGTTTAGGACTATTTTCGAAATATTTGCATTGCAAAGAAATCAACATTGCTTGATTTTGCTTACATCGAGAATATGTCTGGTCCTGTCAAATTTGAAGGTTACTTCATTTCTTTAAAACCATTTGCTATGGAGATTTTTGCACGAGTAAATCATGCGATTGCATGACCTTTTGGGTCTGCACTATAATAAAAGACACTTGTTGGCTACTTTGAATTTCAGAAAATCCTCTTTCCCCAGGGGAACCACCCAACAATTCCTTGCAATTTATAAGTTGTAAAAATCAATTACAGAATAAACCTCATTTGCATATAATATTAAGGGAGCTAATTAACTCAAAATGAGGTTTATTCCGTTAAAATTGAAGAGGACTTGTTGAGTAAGTCATGTTTTGTTGGCTACATTTCTCACATAGAAAATACCCAACAAGAATCTTTTCGAAAGCACGTCCGTCGGTCCTTTTAGTAAGCAATTTGGTTTAAACATATTTATATCTCAAATGGATATCTATTCTCAAATAGATACATACATATTCAATAATCACAAACATTATAATTAGGATAAAAACGAACGCTAGAGCTTATTTAGTTAATCTTCTAAGACATAAATATACTATGCACAGTAAGTTTAGCAATTTCTTATGTTTCGCATCTTTATGTGCTCATCTTTGTGCAATATCGAGCAATTTCAAATGCAATGACGAGAACAGGATCTTAGGTAGATGAAACCACGAATTTACAGACGCCATCCTTTAAAGCTGCATAGTCTGTAACTTTTGATCTTTTAATTTTAGAAATAAGGTTTCTATTTTTCAAGAACACAGCAAAAAAACTAAAATTCCGGTATACATTAAACCAATTTCGTCTATCTTAACAAATTATCAGTATCAAAACAACAGCATTTATGTTAAAAATTAACTGTCTATAATTATTAGAGGGACGCAAATAATTACCAACAATAGAAAACACACACCTATTTTATATGATAATTCACTTTTCCGTGCAGTTTCAGCTATAGAGAACAGATTTATTGTGAAAACATAACTTAATTCTACTTTTACAAATGATTTGAAAGGAAAATATTTTTTCCGAAAAATGTTCGTAGTTGCAGACTTAGCCTCTTTAAATAGGCATTTGGGGAGAGCAAGAATTGCAGGAGGGGTCAATAAGAGAAAATCACATCCGTTGTAAGTAATGCTAAAATGATAGCATGCGAATTTTCGTTTGTGGTCTTACATCTTCCTCATGCATCATACCCCTATAAAACTATTGGTTATGTGACAGATATGATAGATAAGAGAGTTCATGCTGAAAACTCAGCTGCTATCAATGCCGTCAAAACGTAGTCATCATTTGATTACACTTCTAATGCTAATGGTGTGCCAATTCAACAGAGATTCTGTTTACAAAGATGTCATAGGCTTACAATGCAATTGATCTTATGGTTGATTAAAACCTTAAGTTGCTGGAAAATGGTGCGACGCATTTGCGAGATAATGGTGACGTTATATTTTATCTTTCGGCTCGTACTCTATAGCCATAAAGATGTTTCATCTGAATGTGTTTGAAGGCATAAAACAGTTTCACTTGTCAATGTGGTTCAAGAAAACCGACTAGAAACACCGTTTAAAGGCGATAACGTAAAAGAATTAATAAAAACGTCAAATTGTGAAAAATTGGTCCTTTATTTCCCTTAGAAAGTTAAGAAAATTGCAGCATTTGCTATGCTTTTTTGGTATCAGTGACTTAACAATCGCTTGAAAGTGTTTTGGCTCCCCCCAATGGTAAGAAATACCCACGTTATCCGCTAGTCTTAAAATTTAACGTCACTTTAGCACGGCCGCTGCGTTTGGTAATTTCATATTTTTTTAAATGGAAATTCTTGCCAGATGTTCGGCGCTTGTATCTTCATGACAGCAAATGTACCTTGAGATCTGATGTGGATGTGTTCACCCATACAAAACAATTGCTAACTTATCGAGCATAGTATATATTGTACTACATACATAGCATTTAATATTTCAAATATGATGTGGTAGCAAAATAGTAACGAGGATTTAAAAAAAAAAAGATGAGAAAATATTTGGAGAACGGAGATGTATCATGATGATAATAAATATAGAGGTTGGAAATGCAAGAGATTGTATGGAAGGGAAATGAGCACCGGGATGCAACTCAGTAATCTAAATTAACTACATATACTTGTATGCCTCCAAGCTTCCAGTAACATATTTACACATTATATTACTGGAGGGGCACTTTCTCTGACGTATTTGAACTTGAACGAATCTGTTTGTTTGTTTCAAAAAGAGTTTTACTGCTTCTACGATGTCACTATTTGCATGTAGCTATAGGGAGAGAGTGCTATGACCGTAGAGCAGAGTATCTAGTGTTATTGCACAGAAACGTGAGATGGTTTGCATCAAAGTAATCCTTTGGTTATTGTAGTTCGGACAGTCGAGAAAGACATTTTTATTGTTTCAATATTGTTGCAGCGACAAAGTGGAGAGTCTATTGTGTTTTTCATGTACATGTATAAATCATAGTTTAAAACACTACAATTTGTTCTAAGGCGAGTGTGAAGTATTTTTTCTTTCCTATTTCCAAAAGGGTAATGTTTAGGAACTATAGGTTTGTCACGGCTGAGAACATTATTAAATGCTATCATAGCGTCTACATTTCTATGATCATCTGGTATGCTATTCCAGTCATGAACTGCTGATGGAAGAAAAGAGTTATAGTTAAAAGAGGTCCTGCATTGATTAGATGAAGATTATTAGAAATGCCTAAATTATAGTTCGAGGAGCTGTCAATAGTTGCATGTTCAAGATCTGAAAGGTATTGAGGAGATAGGCCATTGATCATTTTGAGAGGAGGGTAAGCTTAGGATTCTTTCGACGTGTTTCGAGGGTTTCCCAGCCTGTTTCCTCATATAATTGAGACTAATTTTCTCATGCTAGTAACTATTCTGTCTGCTTCAATCTTATTTTTTTCTATATCCTGTTTTTCTTGCTGAGTGCAATTATTCAAAACAACATCTCCGTAATCAAGTACTGGCCTGATAAAAGAAATATATATTGGTTTTAATGATTTACGATCCAATAAGAATTTAAATTTTCACATGCTGTTAATTCGTAACCAGTCCTTTTCATTAACTTATTCAATTTGTTCGTGGCATGTACAGTCTTTTGATATGTGTAAGCCCAGATGTTTGTGAGAGGTGACTTCGGTTATTTGCTATTATGCATGAAGATATGTCGATGGATAGGAACATTCACCTTCTGACATATAAGAAGAGATACTTTATTTGAAGGATTAAATGTTGCAAGCCAAAGCTTGGCCAATTTAGCTATTGTCTCAAGGTCTATGTTAAGTAATTGTGCTGTGATATAGGGATGTTCCACAATAAGATATTATCTTGTATCATCAGCGAAAAGCCGAATATTTGCATGGATCTCATTCAGGATATCATTAATAAAGAGTAAAAATAACAATGATCCTAATTTAGAACCTAGAACTGCTTTAATGAAGGTCCATTGGGATTCAACCCCAGGTAGCACAACTCTCTGTCTACGTCTGAAGAGATAGTTTGTAAACCAATCCAAAAGATCTCCAGAGATACCCGCTGCCCTTAGTTTATGAATAAGACCAGCATGCCAAACTCGATCAAAGGCCTTACTAATATCACAAAAGATAACTCGGACCTCTTTGCCATCATCTAAAGCTTTTCAAAATGTATTAATAGGAAAAGCAATTGGTTCACAGTTGAGTCACCATGAATGAAAAAGAAGAAATTGGTCATTCAAATATTTAAAAACAATTCGTTCAAGGACTTTATCTATGTTACTCAACAACGAGATGGGACGATAGTTTGAGACAGCTGTTCTATTACCACCCTTTAAAATAGGACACACACGTGTTTCTTTCCAAATGTGAGGTCAATACCTAAGATTAGGGTTTGATTGAATAAAGAACATAGAGGAGATGAGAGCACATGAGCCCATTCTCTAAGTATACACTTGTTGATTGATATAGGCAATTCAGGAAGGGATACATTTTGATCATTTAACATAGTTTACTAACTAAAACAAATCATTTAAAACATTGACGTTATCAAAATCCTCTGAATATATAGTGCCATCTTGGTCCAAGGGAAGGACACTTTTCATATCAATAGCTTTAAAATAGTTTCAGTTGATTGTAGTGGTCCTTGAACAACTACAGCAATAACAAGTAGAAATTGTTTGCATTTTCACTAGAAAAATATTTACTTCAAATTGTTTTAGTAGGAAAGAAAGTAAGACTTAACATGAGGAGGAACTGCAGCTAAGATACCGCCCAGTTTGGTGTCAACTTACACGTAGATTCCACAGTGTGCCTAGCGTGATCAACAGAAATTTTCGCCTCAACCTGTTCCCGACTTGTCAACCACTGAGCTGTAGATTCAGAGTAAGTGAGAATTTATAGCAAAAGACAAAATACACGCTGTCAAGTACGACCATGATTAGCAATTTGTGAATAATGCTCATAACCCTTGAACCACATGATATATTTTAATCACATTAAGATTAAGATAACAATTACAATGTATAAGATAAAGCTACTAACTTAAATAAGACTAAATTTGTTTTGTCGCTGTGTTCCAGACAAAACACGCGATATAACAAACTACAGTTGATGACGTTTGGTTAAGTAGATTTAGGATGCATCTGTCGTAGCGCTGGTCTCGAAAACCAATGTATTGTTCTGGTGGAATTTTATGATCTTTTTTCTTTACTTTTTAACTTATTTATAATATAGCGTTATTTCCCCATTCAATTCAGATACGGCGTTCTTTTCCAGTCTGATTAAAATAATAAGAGTTACATCACTTGCAGTTTCGTCAGTCATTAAGCGTTCTAATGTTGACTTCTTATTTACAGGATATAATTGTTTGCTACTTCCTCCTTTGAACATTCATGATGCCATATACTGTGGGACTAGAGATCTTGTTTTGGTCTGAATCTACCTCTACTTTCATACTTAGTTAATAAGTGCCAAAATGTTATGTACTGCCTTATAATTATAATCTTCTATCAATGATACTTAAAATAGAAAAAAAACAAAGGAGAACTCAGTGTGGATCAGGATCAACTGGCTGCTCTTGTTTCCGCCTTTCAAAATGCATCAAATTATATATTTTTTCCAGAAAAAAAATAATTAAAAATATATGCGTGCCTATCCTACCAAAAAATTTCAGACCCGTTACACAAAACACAATTTCTTATTTGGCTTTAGCGAACGTCAAACACGGGTCGTGCATATTACTGTCAGTCGATTCGGCATTATGACATTAACTCTGTTACACTTTTGAATTCTTTACCAAGTGTCCATGTGACATCAATAGACAATGTAACAATCAAGTAACTCATAGTAACCCTTTATCAATTTCCAATACAACTTGATGTTGAAGGGAGACTATGCTTCCAAACACATCTTTGGAGAGACTGAGTGGTTATTAAACATGCTTAAGTATTACATTACCAGACAGAGAGTGCGCGCACGTTAGAATCCTGGCCCTTTCTTGAAGCAAAGGTCTAGACTAGCCATTAGTCTGCTATTATATTTTTTTTTAGTAAATGATAATTTGATTTTAAATTAATAGTTTCTTTATTCTTCCTATTTCCTCTATAATAAAGTAATATTTGTAATTAGGTGAGGATAAAGAGAAGACGTGAAAGAGAAGAGACTAGACTAGCTATATGATTATAAGAATCAATCATGAGAGTGAGGGAGGGATCAAAAAAATCCGTCCCGAGGATCACCGATTGGCATCACGAGGCTTGCAGAGCTTGCCGAGTGAATCACGAGGGACAGATTTATCTATCCCATCCTCACACACAAATAATGGATTCTTTTTCTTGCTCACCACTTAATACCTCAATTTTATTTGAAAAACATGAAATCGGCCTCTAGGAAATCCTGAATACGCTCAGATGCGACATGGTGACGTCATTTTAACATTATGATGATGTCGACGTACGGCCAGCGTGCGGCTATTTGTTTTTTATCTTTCCCAAGGGCTGGTACGGGAATGTGAGATCTCAGATGGAGAAAAAAAAACGTAAATTAGTTTATACATATTTTATTGCCACAAATTACAACATTGGGATTGGGTCACAACAACGGAAATCCTGATCTGATGTGCAAGAAAATATTATTCTGATTGGAAAGTAAAGTAAAGTTGACAAAAAAACGTGAGGGTCTAGGAGATAGACTAGCCAAGGTCACACCCAACTCCCACTCAGAAAAACTTCGCTGACTGGAAATCTTCTCAGACTCGCCATCCATAGCTTTTCAACAAATTGCACAATATTTGATCGTATTTCTTAAAGTGATATGGGCATTTAAAGCTTTTATGAACATACTTTAATCATTCACTCTCGGGATACAACAACCTTTTTATCGAGCCCAAAACAATTGTAGTGAACCGAATTGACTGAAAAAAGCAATTCGACACAAAAACTGCAAAACGGTGTGAACTAAACCTTTTTTAAAGTAAAATAGATTAAACTCTCATTTGGTATGTACGCTGTTTAGAAGAACTTCAATGGTAAACGGTGTTGAGCAGAATTTCAGAACAAATATGCTTCCACTGCCACAGTGGCTCTCTAAACCTATAATTTACAATTATTTTGTTTTATCAATATTCATTTACAGTGATACTCTCCAACAGATTATAGAAGCAACAGATGATTTAATCTTATTGCACAGCCCACAATCAATAGACGTAAGTAGTTATTTTTGTAGTTATTTTAAATCTGTTGAAATGTTCCATACTTTCCGTGCAAATCAATCTTGATCAACCTTGAACTATATACAACAGATGCTTTTAATGCATGCAAAGTAAAACAGCAATTTTCAGGCACTAAATAACAGAGGCGTAGTAAGACTAACATACAAAAAGTATTTAACTCAATATGGCATACCTGTATTTCGGTGGGAAGGGTGACTATTTTGATGTAACAGCTAAATATTCAGCGCATTATACTGTAATGTATGGTACAACTTACAACTATTGATAGAGTATACACAAGCTTAATCAAGGTTCAAAATGGTTTATTTTCTAGAAAGTTACTAGAAAGTAATTGATGGCTATGAGATATCAAAGCGCCCAATGATATGACGTCAAAATCTCATACGATATTACACACACACACACACACACACACACACAAAATGACATTATCATCTGGCAAGAATGTAAAAAGTACTATGAAACTGGCCTCAAAGAAACAAACTGATCAATCTAATAATAATAAGACTGGATTGAAAGGTCAATAACCTTAACATTCTCATACATATAGAATAGGCCATGATAACCCCAGCTCAAAAATTGAAAGAAGAAAAATCGAATCAGAAAATAAGTCAGTATGATCAGGAAATACCACACTCACACAATGCAGACCAACCCATGGCACCATGAGGAAGAGCCACAGGACATTTACACTAACAAGACATCTTTAAGACAAGAAAAGCACAGCATCCAGCTTTCACATCATCTTCAAGATGATTGCAAAACTAGAATGGACATAAAGTAGTGCATACCAATTCAAAGACAAACAAAGAACCCTCAGAAACAATGGGATGTACAAAAGATCAACAACAACAGAACCACCGCCTTAGCACTGACAGCAGCCTGAGCCACCAGGGGGTTCAAATGCATTCTGCTTCCTAACTAATGCAATGTAACATGACAGAGAAACAATCGAATCAAATATCACACTATGACGAAACAAAGAAAATGGCTCGTGATTCACAGATAGTCAGAGTTAAAGAAAACCTCAAGTTGAGCTCTGGTGGGCTCAGCCAACGACAAGCATCAGGCACAAACCAACGGATCATATACCTATTAATTGTTATACATATACGGACTGCCCTGTAGGGGCAATAGGACTCACGAGGCAAGTTCGTATGCCCTCTGCGAAATATGTTACAACTAAAAAAAGTTGTCAGGACCTCCTGATATAATTTTCTGTATCCAACTAGCGATTCACTACAGAAACTTAATTATGTTAAACACTTTTAATATTCTGTTGTTAAACAAAAAGTCAAAAGTTATTCGCATCATTTGTGAAAATTTCAGAACAATACCTTGGGTTTTATGCAAAATACGGCTTATTTAATTTGAAAGGGTCAAAATCGAAAGGCACAAAATATGGGATTTAGGCTCGAGTCTGTGTTTCAGTGTGGTTATTTTTTCCTTTGTCATGCTGTACAATTAAAACAACATCATTTGGAATATGAAATGCATGAAATTCACGGTGGGTCAGACTTCAGATTCCATGACAACTATGGCATAACACTTTCATCTGTGGGTCGGCGCCTGATGTTTGCCTTTAGCTTGGTCAACTGTGGCTAAACACGAATTTTCTTTTAGTTCTGACTGTCGGTGAATTGAGAGTCATTTTCTTTGTTTCCTGGCAGTTTTCTGTCGCATGATATCCAAGTTATATCCAACATTTTTATGACGTTGATAATCTTTTTGGATTGATCACTAAAATTAGGTTTACAAACAATTATTTTGAATTTATAAACTAGATCACCATAAAATATATGTTCTGATATGCTCTTATATATCACAAAAACAAGACCAAACACATATACCCACACATAATTGGAGCAAAGAATACATCACAATCAAGAGAACCACCGACAGAGCGCACAGCAGCTACAGCAACCAGGGCGTTGGGTGCTTAAAACATTTAATCTGCACATCCTCACAATAGATACTGATGTTGTTAAAACACATACTTCTATTTTAGCTCGCATGGAGACTCACCAGCTTATTCAAAGTAGCACCGCTAAGTAACAATCAAATTAAATAAATTGCCTGTGATGAAGCCAAGAAGAGGGTTTATGACTCACAGAAAGTCGATTTGAAATTCAGACAGCAGGGCTAGAAGCTGACAGAACTTCACTTCCAAACATCAGAACTTCGGGAGGTGAGTTTGATTAGTAATGTAGTATTTATATATTATGTTTGCATTATAAACAGCGGCTAGCAGCTTAGGCAATCACTATAAGTTTTACGACAAATAAGTTTTACAACATATAGGTTCTGATATGCTCTGATATATCAATGCTCTGATATATCACAAAAACAAGACCAAACACAAAAACCCCACACATAATTAGAGCAACAATAAAGAATAAATCACAATCAAGAGGACCACCGCCAGAACGCACAGCAGCTGCAGCAACCCATGTGGTGTCCTGGGACACGTGTGGTACTTGTTTGTATCGATTCCTGATATTTGCTTTCTTCCTTACTTTGTTATTGTTTCATGTGTGTGGGATTCTATGTTAGGTCCTGGCCAAAGTTAATAAAACTTGTTTCATATTCAACTCAACTGAGCACGAAATTTCAACTGCTCAAAAAAAACTAAAATACCGACATATAAAGAAGTTGCTTGCTCCAAATCTCTCAAGTATTGTATTTATCATGCTAATAAATGTTAAAATGCAAACAAATGTAGGCATTTTAACATTTATGAACAAGATAAATTTCGCGCTCAGCTGAGTTGAGCATGAAAAAGTTTTATAACCTCGTGGCCAGGTTTTGTGATATATTTTCTGTACCTTTTCAATTGAAGAACAGAGAGCCGGTTGTTTGCTTATCCTATTCATGCTTTCATACACATGTGATTTCCAACAATGTGGCATTTTTAAAAGTGTACACTGCAGTCTCCTTTTAATCTTAGAAACTTCAAGTAGGTTAACAGTCATTTACTATTCAAGTGACTACTAAAGGCTCTGATCAGACTGCGCGTATGCACAGGCTGGTCTGAGCCTTTGCTTGTCGCACATACCACATTGTTTGAAATCCCTTGTCACGGCTCGTATGTCGTTGTATTTTTGTGTTCTATAGCCTATTATTAGAATATATGGGCCCAGCCGAAATACCTACAAATTATTTTTACAATCTGGAAAATATAAATTATACCAGCAAAGTCATAAATAAACTGTGCCTTTGTTGTTCGGACAATCCTGAAGACGGTTTTTCTCGTGTGGAGGCCCATATTTGTTTTTATATGATTTGATTCTTTACGTCCCAGTCAACAATTTTTCAGTTATGTCGGGATGGGTCTCCCTAGTTTGAACCAGAACTAAGCAAGTATAAATGTGTCTTGCTCAAGGACACAACACGGTTATGCCGGTGAGACTTGCCCTGCGGCCCCTCGGTCTTAAGTCAAGCACTCTACCACTGAGCCACTGCGCTCCCTATCGAGGACCAGTGACCGTCTACATGCTTAAGCCCAATTAAAAATTCTAGCCATGGTTTCTTTGAGAATCAGAAGGTGGTGGATCAGTAGTCATGCACAGACCCACACACCATCATTGGTGGTTGATGATTGGTGATTTCTTTGTCTTAACCTCTCACTATGATACAGATAGCGGTTTCTTTAGCCCTGACTGTCTGTGGGGTGTGAGTCCTTGTATCATCACATACATTGATAATGCAAACCTGTTTGGGTGTCGTGGGTTGTATACAATATGGGAGGGTAGGATTTTCTGGTCAAAGTAAGGAAGAAGGCAAAGATAAGGAATCCATAAAATCAAATATCACACCTGACACAGGACACCATATGGAAAAGTGACAAAAAACACAAGAAAACGTCATATAAAAAGAGCCAGGAGGTCAGCCCTTTCCCAGTATGTGACCACACGGCTGCAAGGAACAGACAAGAAAGTTGACATGAACCTCAAATAACATAAATAATCCACTCACTTACACTTGTACTTTTTTGATTCATTGGTTAACTAAAAAGGCATCTGTGCAAGCAATCTGTAAACTCTTCGTTGTCCTTAAGGAAATGATTTTCAAAGAGGCTTTTGACCGTCTATGTCACATCATTCTACAAATGAAAGCTGTCAGAATGTTACGATTGAAAACGTGTTGTATGGAGGTTTGATTCTTATTTCAGACTGTAGCATCAGTTGGCATCTTTTGAGAAGCACTTTTGACAGCAAAATCAATGTTTCTTTAATATATTCTTTTGAATGACTGTACATTTCAATGTTAGAATCAATGAGATTTATGCGAGATTAACCTGTATGTGCATTGCCATTTAAATTCTCTGAGGCTTTATTTGGATTAGTGTATCATGATACAAATCAATACGAATGGAATGATGTCACGTTCAAATTCAGCACACACAGGCAAGCTGAGCCTTTATGACTATTTCTGAAACTCTGGAAGGGGGTCCATGTGTCTTAGGTTTATTCTAATGTATCTTAGAGGTATCTGGACCGGAAACCATAACCCAGTCTCGTAGGGGGTTTAAGGGTCAGGAATTTGTAACGACATCTATTGGGTTTCTTAGACTTTATTGACCTCTTGGCACCTGAGTTTAAATAATTAATACCCTAAATAATAGGGGTAATCTTTTCAATACTGCTGTGGCAAAGAAGTCCGGTTTCTCATCCCTTCAGAACAATCACAAAAAACCTCACACGTGTAATGGAGAGATAACTGAGTGGAAATACAAATGCCACATACACTGCAATTATTTATAACTAATAACTAAAGATTAAAGTAAACGCATACCTGAATATATATGATAATTATCCTAAATAATAGGAATAACCTATACAATACTACTGTGGCGAGGAAACGCGAGTTCCTCACAAATTCACAATAAACAGAAGAATGGAGGACATGACGCCTTTAGGTGAGTTTGATCATGCTCATGCATATAAGCGTGGATCTTGTGAAACGTGTACATCTAACCGTGAACAGAACTTACTAAACATGCGCTACTTATAAGAGGACATTAGACATAATACAGACTGCAATAATCATGGGACTATAGGAGAAAATATGGGATCAAGATCTCAGAAAATTGTGTTCAGTGTAAGTATAAAATGACCCTACGACACATGGTATCCCATATCCCTTTAAATATTTTGAAAAGTACCCCGTATCCATGAAAAGAAATTGACAAATATCACCAAAATTTACCTAAATTCAGGAACCCTTCTATCACTTATTCCCAAAATTACTTTGAATTTTCAAAAAAGTATCCCATATCCCCTTAATTATTTGACCAATATCATTATATGCCTAAAATCCCTTCCAGAACATAATTTCTGTTTTTTGAAGGAAGCGTTCTGGTGATGTAATAAAATACAGGGGGAGATGGGCATGGTGGCCCTGGAGTATCTAACTGAATTTCTTGAGTCAATGAGTTGATTGCACTATAACTATTGTCTAGCGAAGATACAATGTAGATTGTTACTGAACATATACTAAGGTCTTTAAAAACGCATCACCATAACTTTGCAATTTTCTCGCAAACGGTAAACGCGATTGAAAAGCTACTTGCAGCTTTAAATATACAACTCAAAATTGGTATGAATCAGTCGTTAATTTGACTGCATCATGACGTGACGTTGCTGGTGACGCCACATGGTAGCATCCTCCACCCAGTGCTATTCTGCAAAGTCAGCTGATGCTTTTGTGTTATTTTTTGTTTACACGGTAGCGTGTATAATACCAATACCAATAATGCAGTTAATTAACTTTTCTGATTAATAGTAATTGATAACGTCTATATTTTGAGAAAAAACGTCAAATAAAAACATCTATCTACAGCCCATTTTCGGAAAATTCTCCATAAGTTACCTCTATGTGCACGCACAATTTTGACATTGACTACTTACACTTACAATCATATGTTGATTACGTTTTAATGTAAGGCATATGGACTTTGCCTCTGCAAACGAAACCAAACGAAAATAAATTAAATTTTGAAAGACTCAAGATGTAGAATTGTATCGCTGGACTATAGTAATCAGAGTGGGTGGGGTATGTCAGCATCTTTAAATGGGTAATAATTTGAGCATACCGTTCTATCAATACATTTTAAATCGTTAAATGATATATGTGTAACCGTCAAAGAAGCATAGGACACATATACGTTGAGACAGGAAACAAAACTAAAGAGGGTTAGATTGCTGTTGAATTGGTGTCCATCGAAATCGCATGCCCTTGCTTTATATAATCTGTTGCTTCAATACCTTTAATTAACTCTACAACCTTTAATTTTTAGGGCAAATTGAAAGCTTGCCAGACTTTAGTATGCAATAAAATGTATCTCGCTGTCATTCTTAATCTTTGAGCAATAAAGGATTTAGTCTGGGTGATGCGTTTTCAAAGTCCTTTAGTCAGGTAGCACAATCAAAGGGGTCGAGTACTGCCATTCATGCCCGTAGGGACATGATTCTTCCTGTTCAAGCTATTTCCCTGTAGATCATTGGAGATTATCACCATGAAATTTCAATGCTATTAATGTCAGCAATGCTACAAGTGGCAGGTTTATGGCCTTTCACCCTCACTAATCTAAACAAGTTGCCAACAAATTTAGACCCAGTTCTTAGGGGAAAAGCGCAGCTCACCATCACTTTTTGTAAACCATAAAATTACAGGTCTGTATTAACCAGTATTTTTTGCATTTAATATTAGATTTATTTTATTTATTATATTTGCTCCATGAGCAAATTTAGAATATTGGAGGATAAGATCGGATAAAGCCAAACATCATGCATGTTTAATAAGACATTTTCTCTTAATAAGACATTTTCTCTTGGGATACCTTTCTTTTAATCTGCTGATCAGACAAGAAATACAGTTCCACATAAAAACCTTTTAAAATCGCAAGAAACATTTGAATTAATAAAGTGGAATGCAGACAGTATATTTAAGCAGCCTGGTATAATACTTCAGTTTCCCAGTAATAATTAAGGGTCACACAGACACCAGTCCTGTGTACCTACTGTTACATAGTAAACTGGCAGGGGCAGTTTGGGTTCATTTCAATAACAGCATAATGTTGACTTTGTCATGCTCAAAATCTGAAATGCAGCTTTCTCGGTACAGTACAGGGTCAAATGTGATGAGTATACAGTCAACATACATGTGTGTTGAGGATTACTCTTATATAAGAAAGTCAGCCAACACTGGTGTACAATAGATACAATTTCTATAACCTTTTAAAGCCCCACCAAAATTGCATCTGAAAATGTTGTCTGCTCAAGTCGTCTGCTGCATATTTTTACTAACATTTTCAATTATGTAAGCATATAAAAAATCAGTATGGACCAAAATCAGACTACTGCTGTAGGAGCAGTCTGATTTGGGTCAACAATATATAGGAGCAGTCTGATCTGGGTCAACACTGTTTGATCAAGGCTTCCAAAACATTTTAGCAGATGACAAAAGCAGACACTTTTTGTTGTGATTGGCACTTTAAGTGTTAAAGAAACCAATAAGATGGGTATTTAGTGACGGGATAAGTTTTATTTTCTTTAGTTCTCCATAAAACTTCATTTGGGTTGATCAGACATAGCCTGATTTGAGTCTTCACTGACTGCATACATTTTGTTGGCTTTGTCACATCACAGCACATATGTTTTATGGAATATTAAAGAAAATTATCCCCTTAATTATCCAAAAATACACACCTTATAATAATTGTGCCAATAGCTTCTTGCATTAAAATGTGTGTTTTTTTTTGTTATTTTCACTCAAATCTAAACCTTTGGGCAGTTACTGTAGAAATAAAATAATCCTCTGAAACCATGTATGATAAATTGTTAATTTGCTGCAAGTGGCAATTTGACCCTAGAATGTTTATCTTACAGTCAGAGCAGAAGAGATTTTAACAAGAAATCTCAACCAATCAGAAACCTTGAAAAGGAAGAAAGTTTCTCCCATCCAGAGCGCCCCTTTGATTGTGCTACCTGCTTTAGTATATTTATCATACAGTTAAAACGCTATGTCTTATCAATCCCTTTAAGTAGAGCACTAATGAGTCATCAACTCACAGCCAGGCTAAGCTATTTATAAACACACTGCTTTATTGTGAGAAAACAAATGTTGCTATTTATAGGTCTCATTTATTTACAGATGGTGAATATTTTAATGTGATATAATGGGTTATTTCCAACATGTATGCATATCATATTTATACTACTGCAACAAGAGGATACAATAGTTATTAGTTTACATCAAACTTCGGCAATATTAGCTGAAATAAATGCATTAAACCTTCATTGACCTTCCAATTGCAAAACAATATGTCATATTCTCCTGCTTCCATCTGGTTTAAAAGGTTCGGAAAGGAAATGTTTTGCTTATTAGCATTATTAGTAAGCATACTATACTAGTGGAAAAAATTATTTCCCTGCATTGGCCCTTGAAGAAAATATGCCAAACAGAAAAAATTTTCATGAACTGTAAACAGTAATTTGCATAGATTGCCTTTGTTTTGATCTTACTTCAGCCAATGTTGGTTCCTCCAACTGATTCTGGGAGGGCACAAAATGACAGATTTATGATCCCAGATTCACTTTTTGCTAACTTTCTCATAATTATTCATGAAACAAAGAATTTAATGAGGGGCTTTTCCAAAGGGGTGCGCATGTACAAAACTTCAGGAATCTGCAAACAAAATTAATGTTTCCAGTTGGTTTAAAATACATTTCAATAAAATTTTATTAGACATGAATGCATAATATACATGCAAATATTATGCAAAATAAATCATTACATCATTAATTTCTATTTAAAAGAAATATGGAATTATAAAATATTGCTTGTTTTCAATCAAATTGTCTGGAGCTACCTTTTATTGTGATGTCAGCCATCTAAGCCAATAGAAAGCTCAGTTTAGCTTTGTATTTATCTAGCACTTGAAAACTACCAGATGTGATATTAGGCAGTATCTCCTTGTACAGCATCAAATGTTAGCAGACAACATTATAAATTATTTTTCCAAACTTCTCAGTAAACATAAGGCTTGAATTTCATGTGAATTATCTGAAAAGTGATTTGTCAAGCCATACATTTTCTTTTCTTTAAGAAATAATATATAAAAGTATGTCGTCTGCTCAAAATTTTCTCTGGGGAATTAATAGGCTAATTTAATATTTCACCTTTTTCAAGTTAAGCCACTAGATGGAGTTAAATCCTGAATTTTGTGGGAAAAGAGATTATATTACACTTAAGCTAGTTAGCTTGTAGGCTGATATGACCATTAAACTACTTTGCATTGGCGTTTTGGCGTTTACATTACATTGCATTGCGTTACGAAAATTTGTGAACCACTCATGGCGTTGTAACACTCTCAGACGCAACGCCATATGATAAAAACATTTAGAAACACATTCAATTGTTTATTTACCTGCATCCTCTATACAGCTCTCGGCCAGATCTACACCCAACATTCTTTCAAGAGGATCATACGTGTATGTTCCGTGATCGTTGATCAGCCTCCGAATTTCATTCATATTTTCTTAAAAGTTTATTATTTTGTTTAATCAGTAGTAGATTATTGAGCCATGACATGTGACTTCCAACAAGTCATAGAATATTCGAACGACTAACAAAGGCTCTGATCAGACTGCGCGTATGCGCAGGCTGTACTGAACCTTTGTTGGTCGCACATACCACATTGTTGGAAATCTCATGTCGCGGCTCAATAACTTTGTTGCGTTTTGAACAGTACCCAGTATACGACTTGAAATCGTATCATTAAATTATGAGTTAATAACACCAGCTTATTGTTTATTTACTTCGCCAACACTATGCCAACAGCTGACCAATATTAAGTTTTACTTCATTTTCCATTTGAAGCTTGATTTCAACATTACTGAAACATTCTATTTTGTAAAAAAGCAGTTTCCAGTTAATTATGTGTCTGTTCATTGATATAAGTAACTGTACAGGATTGCGTATATCCCACTGTATTATTTATAGTCTCAGAAGGCAAATAATGATAAACATTTTATATTCGAATATTGTTTCCTAAGACAGTCTCGGGTCTTAAATTCCACTTATCTCAGGATTATTACTCGCAAACGTCAAATATGGTTACCACACAGTCTCAATGAGAAACGTTTTCTATCTAAGATGTTATCGCAACCATATGGATTCATATGGTCTGAAACAAGACAGACTCTTTTCAATCATATGAGCCACAACATGAAATTTCCAACAATGTGGTATGTGCGACTAGCAAAGACTCAGATCAGCCTGCGCATACGCACAGTCTGATCAGAGCCTTTGCATGTCGCTTGAATATTCTATGAGTGATAAGCTACTGACTGAACATCATTTGGAGTTTCTATGCTTAAAAGGATACTGTACAGGCTCGTCTGAGTCTACACATGTCAAAATGCCACATTGTTGGAAATCACATGGCGCGGCCAGATTTTGTAAGTCAGACTGATACCCATACAGTAATTTGCTATCTGAACCGGTGTCCAGCAAAAGGTGTAAGTTGGTATGTGCGCCCATCGAAGACTCGATCAATCTGAGCATACGCACAGTCTGATCTGAGTCTTTGATTGGCACTATGCGCGGATCCAGAGTGTGGTCCGGACACACACCCTTGAAAACTCACAAAAATGGAGGGTTTCTTAGCAATACTGGTCCGGATCCCCTAAAAAATCACAAAGCCTGCATTCAAAGTTGGGCAATCATCGGCTCGCCAGTGAAACGCCATTTGGACCGGTGATGGCCCTCTCATAGTGGTATTTGGATCCTCTCATCAACTAACAAAAAACGATTTCAAAGCTGAAACCCCTCTGCCAAAACTTTATAGATCTAGGCATGTCTGTGTTTTTTCCTATTGTTGCTGTGGGTTGACAGTCATATTTTACTGATTTGTTCTCGAAATTAAACTAATATTGAGTTTTGAAGCTAATCAAATTTTGATGACGTGTAAAAGTTTCTCCATAGCATGATAGTATAGGCAACACATACAAATGTGGCATAAGCACAACCGAAGTACGGACGACAAAAATGGAAAAACACGTACATGTACTAGCAATCCAAATGTTGAGATATTCTTCTCCCACAAAACATTCAGTGCGTCAATATCCAAAAACTTACTTCTTAAAGTTTTTCTCTTAGTCAGAAAAAGAAACTGAAAATTATTTCATATGCTTTAAACATCCAAATCTTTTGTCCAGGTTTTCTTTTCTGTGTTTTGCTAGTCGATCATCGAATACCACTTGTAATTAGTACATGGTAAATTGAGTTTTTATCTTTACTTCTTGTCCCTGTTCATATTTGTCATCAACATAGGTTTATAGTCCATAAGAATCGTTTCGATGAGACGTTTCCAGTGCAAAATAATACACTAAGTCTTAATAAATATCGCCGATTTGGACAAGAGTAAGATTATGTCAACTTTGTAGAACTTTGCTCGTACGCATGATTGTTAATGTAGTATAAGCTAATATCTTCCATGGAAGATTCGCCTCACGTATACAAATTGTCAATTACTTGTAGGACCTAAGTAATCGTTCTCAAAGATCGAGAGTTGTTCTGGAATCATAGGTGAAAGTTTATTACACTTCACTGGAAGCATGCTGACACAAAATCAAATATCCGATGTAAAAGTTGCTATGTCGACCGATAAATCTAATCTTCAAATGGAACACTATTAATATAATCTTACGTGCCTTTCGAAAAGGTTGTACATTGAACTACTGTTATACAGTCGAATCTCGTAAATTCGAAGTCCTAGGGACTAAAGATTATATTTCGAAATATCGAACATTTCGAATAATAGGAAGGTAGACATAACACAAAATTATTGTTATCAGTGTTTTCTTATCAAACATATGTTTTGTTGCGTGAAAATAAATGTCTCGTGGAGAAGCCTGCTTGCGAGCTAAACAATTTTGTGTTTTAACAACAACAACAGAATCTATGCCGAAGATTTGGCGCTAGTAGAATGCATTCGAGATCCCTGGTGGCTTAGGCTGCTGTCCGTTCTGAGGCGGTTGTTCTGTTGTTGTTGATCTATTGTTTAATGCGCTTCCCATTGTTTGTGGGTTGTCTGTGTTTGTCTTTGTTTTGTTATGCATTACTTTGTCTCCATTCTAGTTTTGCAATCATCTTGAAGACGAATACAAAGCGGGTCGCTTTGCTAATATTGTCGAATACTATTGGGTGGTGATTTTAAAAAAATACAATATAAACATTTAAGTGGCATCCGTAATGAAAACAGATTTAAGTTTGATAGTACTCTTTAAAACAAAATGTATATAACAGCCACCGGAATTGCTTTGCCAAACCAGTTTTTGGCAAAATCATCTAGTATACCCGACAAAAAAAGAAACGCACCACTTAGAACTGTTCAACTCTCAGGAAAATCACAAGTGATAGGCCAATTTAGTTTATATCAGTGCAAAGGTATGTCAGTTACTGCTGCGTCACACGCCTTTTTAAATCAGGCGTCGAAATTGTGTTCAAGAAAATTGGTCACGAACCCAGTGGGGGTCAAATTGTAAAGTCACAGGAAATAAGCGTTTTTATAATGCTCTCTTGCTGGATAAGTTCAAGTAATTGGATTCATCTCAGTAGACCAAATTGTACCCAGACACTTATTCTTTGCAAATTCTATCTTTTAAATTCACCATTCGTGATAATTGAACGCTAGGTAGCCCATGTATTGTGACTACCCTTTGGATAACGATTCCACACTGAAGATAAACCTTACACACATTTAAAGATTTCAACATTGTTTTAATCAATTTAAATGATCCTTACTGATGAAAATGGGTTTTGGAATAACAAAAAGCATCAATAAACACATTGGATGTTTCACATAATGACAACATATCGTTTTCATAATTTGCTAATGTAAAACATACTCGGAATTTCATGTAGACAGTAGCGTTGAATTAACGCTTCCAAAACCCCTTTACCCATCGCAATGATGTGTTTTGTGCCTACACAGTGAAAGTACAGATACTCATCTACGTCACATTAAAGTTTTAGTAAAATTTAATTAGAAATGAGTATTTCATGACAATTAACGTTTTCGTATTAAAAGGAGATCTTAATGGGGAAAATCGTAGTGGTGCGTTTCTTTTTTTGTCGGATATACTTTTAGCAAACATAGACACCTAAACTGACTGATTTCTGTAAGAATAGACCATACTGAGTAAATTCTATAACATTTTGGCTTAATATTTTCAATGACCTAGAAAATATTCCACGACAAAGGGCAAAATCCCCGCAGGGATTTTTGCCCATGGTGAGATTTCCCCACGGGGTTTTTTTAGGGGTCTTTCATGAAAAACAAATATCTATGTGTCTTGATCCACATCTGTTTAAGGGTGAGATGGCACCGTTAAACCGGTTTAAGCCCTGTAGTAAAATATTTTACTGAAATTTCCGAGGCGGTACTTCTTTTGTGGATGTTTTTGTTTTTTCTGTCTCGTGTTTGCTATGCCTTTGTGCGTTTCTGTTTATATGTGCCTTGTGGTCACCTGCTTGGAAAGGGCAGACCTCTTGGCCCTCGTTTGTGGTGTCCAACTGTGACCTTTGTCACGGAATATTTTCTAGATCAATATAGATTTTAAGCCAAAAAGTTATAGAATTTACCCAGTATGGTCTATTCTTACAGTAAAACGTCACTTAACCCTTAAAGCGCCAAGAAAAAAAAATGCATCTGAAAATGTCGTCTGCTGAAGTCGTCTGCTGCAAATAATTGCCTCACATTACTGACGAATTAAGTATAAAAGCAAACAGTGTGGACCCAGAACAGACTGCTCCTATAGGAGCAGTCTGATCTGGGTCCACACTGTTTACCGTAGAGGCTTCTTAAACATTTCAGCAGACGAGAAAAGCAGACGACTTTTGTTGTGATTGGCGCATTAAGGGTTAAAGGTAAATATGTTTGCTAAAAGTACTAGGTGTTTTTGCCAAAAACTGGTTTGGCAAATAAAATGCGGTGGATGTTACATGTATATAAGCTTGATCATTTATTTTCGTGAGTTGAAGCATGCAAGGAAAATAAGCCCAGTCACCTTGCATCATTGATTTTATCTGACTAACTGTGTTTTCACTTTGAAATTCACGTCATATATGTCACCCGATGACCATTTCAGCCCAAATTGTTTTAAAATGTGCTCATTTGTTTTAGAGGAGTAGAATTTTAAATTTACCATACAAGAGTATCTACATGAGGCTATATGTGAGATTATCTCTTTTATTTCATATCTCGTAATACCCATCTGATAATTATAAAGTACAAAGAAAGATGAACAGCATATTTATTTTTGTAAAAGTTTAAAGTTATTCTCAGAAGAGAAACGATGTTAAGGCTAGATAATAAATAATAATAATAAATGAATACGATTTTTGGAAGGTTCATCGAATCATGAATACTTCAGGTCTAATTTTGCAAGGGACCCGAAGTATTCATGATTCCATGAACCTTTCAAAAATTGAATGTATTTCTTATATTTACTTTTTTGTTATAATAACTAATATATAGAATACAGGTACCGATATACTAATGACGTGTGTCCATTTATTGCTTGTTGTGTAATTTATTTCGAAATTGTATTTCGCAGTCTCATAGTTGGGATTTTTTTTGTTTTTACCGCATATACATTGTATCACCAAAACAAAATACCCGCCAAATATAAGTGTTCTTCAGTACATGTATCTAAGTATCTTAATATACTTCAGTCGCGATATGAGATTTCCAACAATGTGGTATGTGCAACCAGCGAAGCCTCAGATCAGCCTGCGCATACGCACAGTCTGATCAGAGCCTTTTGCAAGTCGCTTGAATATTCTGTGAGTGTTAAGCTACTGACTGAACATCATTTTGAGGTTCTCAGCTTAAAAAAGAGGCTGCACAGGCTCGTCCGAGTCTACACTTGTCAAAATGCCACATTGTTGTAAATCATATGTTGTTTGTTTTGTTTGTTTGTTTTGTTGCTTTACGTCCCAAGTCAACAGCTATGGTCATGCCGGGACGGTCAGTTCACCTAACCACACTTTTTCCTGGGCAAGCTTGAACAAGCAGTTATCCAGTACTTTATGCACATACTTTCGTTTGTAACTGACAACAACCCTTCGTGAATGATTCAGCGGAAGGGAGGAGAATGACCGTAGAAATTATTTCATGATCAATCTCCACGAAAGTATGGTACCGGGCCGGGATCGAACTCGCGATCCCTGGATCTGCAGTCAGACTCGCATCTGTTGCCAGACACGTTACCGACTGCGCTACGCGGCCCGGTAGATCATTTGTTGTGGCTCATATAAAACAAACACAGAGTGATCAGTAGTGACACTATCCCGTTCAAATATCATGATATTGAGCTAATGAGGGGTCCGATTGTTTGCTGGGGTTTAGGTTATGTGAGCTACGCCATTGTTAATACAGTGCATAGGGTTCTTTCTAGTTTTGCAATCGTGTTCACGAATGTTGATGAAGAGAGAGCTGATGGCTTTTCTTTGATTGTTTACTTTATGTCTTGTGACTGTTGGTGTTCTGTGGGTCTTCCTCATGGTTCCGTGGGTTGGTCAGCTGTGTGTGATTGTGGTATTTCCTGGTCATACTCTCTTACTTTTTATACCGTTTTCTGTAACAAATGAAAAACTTTTTCTTGAGTATGATTATTATATATTACAAGGCTTACATTTTATTTTTATACTTATCAGTTTAAACCAATGCATATCAGTACCATATAAACGTGATATCAATCACTAGTGAAATGATATGATATCAATCACTACTGATTGATGCCGGTCTGAATTTTCACTGTAGCGTTTTTTTTATTACTTCTGAATCCTCCATTCACTTAATGCATTTCACTTAAACGACCATAACTTTCATATTTGTGAACGAAACATCAATTGTGGGTTTGCTAAAAGTTTCTTATATTTTGCATTTTCAGCACCTCTTTTTTTAGTGGGTGAGACATTGCATGTGGACTGTAAAAAGTGTAAAATAAAAAGTAAATTTACTTTTTTTTGTAAATACCAAATAAGTTTCATCTCGTCAGATGAAAACATCAGAATTCGCACGAGTGCTCAACACAATCGATGGAATGTATTTGGTATTTACCTCAAAAAGTAAATATCCTCTATGTATTGACGAGGCTTTCTTTGCTCATCCTCAGCATTACAAAATTAATTTCCCAGAGTATACTTCCAGCATATAGACTTACGTTGATTTATCATGAAATGAATAGAGTATCGCCATTCATAAATGGATTGTAAACACAACAGTCGATATTCTGTCTTCTTAAAGAATAAGTAATGCTTGGCGGACAATATTACATATTGAAAGATTTATTTCTGTTTACTGAATATCACGCAAGTCATTTTAATCCTGAGCAAACTTGAGCAACTTTTTGATATTTTGATACTCCTTGCATAGGTTTATACGACACTGTGTATTCGCATAGTCTTGGGATGCACGGTCTCATTGATGACAGTTGATTTACTCAGCCTGAAATCTCTTTCACATCGGTCACATAACCAATAGTGTTATAGGTGTATGACGCATGAGGAAGATGAAAGACCACCAAAAAAAAAAACAACAAAAAAACACATGCTTATCATTTACTGATGTAAATTTCGCTTTCTGACCCCTCCTGCAATTCTTGCTCTCCCAAAATGCCTATTTAAAGGATAACGTCTGTAAATTCGTGGTTACACTTGTCTAAGATACTGTTCTCGTCATTGCAATTAAATTGTTCGATATTGTACAAAGATGAGCACAAAAAGATGCGAAACATATGCAATTGCTCAACTTGTTGTGCATAGTTTATAATAACAATTTACAAAAGAACAGTATTCAATTCTTTAGTCGAATGTACACTTTTTTGAAAGTTGGATGGGCGAGGAAGGTATGGGTGGGATTGAAGAGTTAACCGTTTTATGGGAGCCTAAGTTTTTTGATAGCACAGGTTCGTATTATTTGATTATTTGCCTACTGGGAATTTTTCACATGTTTTGTCGTCTACTGTTTTTTTTTCAAAATCAAGTTTTTAAAAAAAATCATGAATACCATCTGAGTGTCAAACACTTTAGATCCAGATCGATTTTGTCGGGTCTGATATGGGTCCAAATTATTTGCAAAGTTTATCAGTAGACAGCATTATTAGATAAAAAGTTTATGACTGAGAAGCTTACGTATGTCTACTAGGTTCAGCATGTACAATATACATGTTACCATTGACTAGCACTGATAGCCACTGGTATTCACAAGCAAAACTAATGCAACAGATTAGTCCTGGTAAGCGATTCAAAAATGGCTTATAAAGGCGTATTTAAAGATGTGGGGGTTAGGGCCCGATGTTGTGACTGTAGTCGGGCCCACTAGGGTTTAACTGTTGGATTTTTTTTTACTCCAGTATTCAGTTGTATATGCTGTTGAGTCCTTATCTTTGTTTTATCTTCTTTACATATATTGATTTATATTTAATAAGAGATGATACATCGATAAGTTAGGGATCTTTCATGTGAACCTAACATCTATTTGTCTTGATCAACATCTGAAATAAGGGTACGGTTGGTACCATACAACTATATAGTTTAAGCCCTCCAGTAGAATATTTTTACTGACCGATCCAAGGCGGTGCTTCTTTTGTGGATACTTTTTGTTATTTATGTTTCGAGTTTGTCATGCTTTTTTGTCTGCTCATTGCAGCCTTGTGAGCAGCTGCCCTTTAGCTGTCTTGTGTGTGATGCTTTTGTGTGCTTTTATCACTTTTCAGATGTGGTACTTGACTGTATCGATTCCTGATGTTTGCCTTCTTACTTACTTTAATATTGAACCTCCTTATTTAGAACAACTGATAATGATAAGTCATATATATCAGTTAGAGGTTATCAGACTGAATACCAACCTTAGATCAAGCTTATGTAAAATAATTCAAGAACAGATGAGAAGTATGAAAGGCGGGTAAGATCAAGAATCGATACAATCAAGTACCACACCTGACCCAGGATACCATATAGGAAAGTGATAAAAACACAATTAAACACCAGTTTCACGGCGCCAACCTCGTCCTTAATTCTAATGTGGAAGTCATTTCCTTTGAGACTATAGCCTATAGATTTGAACTTGCCAATAACAAATGACATGGTTTGATCTAACATGTATGACAAATGAGATGAGCTGTTAGTGCTTTGTTTCTGGATGGGGTTTTCCTCATACCCTTTATGCGAGGGTTGTTAGGTTATTGGCCTAAATGATTTTAGACATAACCTTAACCGTAATAAATAACTTTCTAAAGTTTTACTTTGAACTCACTGTTGAAAAGTGATACATAATTTAACTTGAAGAGGCTACATGTATGTCACTGACCGATAGTTATTCAAATCAGGATCAATGGAATCTTATCATTTGTTTAATAAGCTATGTATTATAAAAGTTGAATGTATATATGTTATGAATTAGTGCTAAAGTTGTTAGGTTTAAATAACATATATTCTTGAATATGGAAAAGGCTTGCTAAGTTTAGTGCTTAATGAAATGTGCGTCAGAATTTCAAAATATACTAGACTTTAGGCTAACAGTATATTAACAACCCACTTTGATAATTATGGGTTGTTTGAAGCATTAGAGTGTCCATAGAAGGCATGGCCACTGTTTTAGTGTCTAATGCCAGACAGACCATTTATATTACCGCTGCTAAGGCTATTAGTTACATCTTCGGGCAATTCTATGTTTAGTAGATGATGCTAGGCACAGTGATATTGTGCACTCTTACCAAGGATTGGCTGTTATTCAGCCTGGCGTTGTCAGGTCTGGCTAGGGCATTCTATCATTCTGATACAATCCACTCGATGCAACGAGATGTATATAATGCTTATTATATACTGAGACATATCAAACGAATTTCACTTTTTGTTAAAAGTATTGCCACATCATGCAGAATAGAAATGTCCTGCATTGTGGCCCAATGCAAATTCCTTAAATACACGAAACGCCTTCTTATGGTTCACAAGAACGTGTCAATATGCTCACAGTATGTAAACTGAAATAAACATCCTGTACCCGTTCCTCCTAGCTCACGCCTTATATACATTATGAATTACAGCACTCGTGCGTAACCAGTTGTCGGAAATCGTGAGTGTTGGTACAGCTCTAATTGCGAGGGCCCACCTATTAAAATTCATTTTTCCATAGATCTAAGTAACTGTTACAGTTACAACCATGTTATCATGTATACATATGATTGCCAATTCCACTAAAACCGTGCAATCTGGCATTTAAGCTTGATTTCGACACAGAACGGCTCTGATATTGAGCAAGTCGTTTTTTACAAAGCAAAATGCAAAGGAGGAAACCGTTAAAATCATGGAATAAAACGGAATAAAATAGATAAAATGGCTTTTCTTACCTTGTTCGAATGTGTAATGTCTGTATCGCTAACAATATAAATCGAAACGTGTACATGTACCTTAATACACGCATTTTCCGACTACTGGTTACGCACGAGTGCTGTTATTCATGTTTAAAAGGCGTGAGCTAGCGGAGGAACGGTAAAGGATGTTTATTTCAGTTTACATACTGTGATGCTCGTAAGGTTAACATTTCTGTGACAATTATATAACAAACGCAAACACATCCAACGATGGTGCACAGATTTGGTACATACCTCTTAATAAAACTGGCTTAAGAAATATCATGTAAAAATGGAAATCGTAATAAGACCCAAATCGTGTGTTTTGATATTCATTATATAATAGTTGGCAAAGCTTCTAATTCAGATAAACAACATGATTTTAACACTATTAACTTAAGCTTCCTTAGATTCAGAACAGTCAAGATTTCAAGATTTCTTTCTTTGCAAAGGTATTAAAAGTTTAACTTGACTTAGTGACAAAGTAGGCCTATGTTAACTCGAGATTATCAATCTGTTTAAGCATGTGTTTTATTTAGTCCATACACAAATGTTTGCCTTTAGGTTCTTGGATAGATTGTTAAAGGAATACTACCTTTTGTGGTCATGGCGGCCTTTTTGAATCAGGGCGACCTAGACCAAGGAGTAAAACAGTTCTAAACACCATTGGTTATCACGTGAATGTTCCATAAGAACGTTGATGTCGTGTCTGACAAAAGGCCCGTTGATTTAAAAAAAACTTTGAGAATCAGCTTTTGGACAATCATCGGGTCGATTGGTCATATAAAATACAAAATGTTTCAAAACTAAGAACCTATAGAGAGTTCAAATCCGAATTTAAAACAGAAAAATATCTACTTTCTATTATGACATAATTGGAGAAATCGCATTTCGCCAAATTCAGGTGCGGTATTTTACCCCTCAGAGTAGAGACACGGAGATATTCAGGCTTAAGTGTTCATGAGAGAGCATGTAACATTTGTAATTGAAATGAAACTGAAGATGAGATTCATTTTTTTGAAAAACTTAGGCATGTTGTTGAAAATCACTTTATTTATGTTGCAAAATTTATTGTGGATGCTATGCAACGAAGAAAGTCTGTTCTCTATAATTGAAACCATACATTTACTGCCAGTATTATATATTTATATGCATATTTTCAAAGTGTTTGAAAGTGAACGTAAAATGCTCATGCAAAATCACGTATGCTACGGATATTATATAGTGAAACTCTATTTTCTTTTTTTGTACAAATATAAAATGCTTAAAGTGACTTGTAGGCCCAATGCGGCCGGGTGTTGTTAGACAACCTATTTGATGTTTATATTGTATATTTATAACACATGTCACTATAATAAAATTTACTTACTTACTTACTTACTTACTTACTTACTTACTTACTTACTTACTTACTTACTTACTTACTTACTTACTTACTTACTTACTTACTTTCTTACTTACTTACTTACTTACTTACTTACTTACTTACTTACTTACTTACTGACTGACTTACTGACTTACTTATTGGTAGGACAAATGGTCCCTGAGGTTTTTGAATCTGTTGATTGAAATGAAATAGAACGGCTGTAGCTGAGAGGTTAACTATCAACTTGACCTTTATTACTACTGTCGTGCCAATCAAGAATGACAGTGACGAAATGTTTTGTTTACAATTGTTAAGTAAAATATTGACTTGTACACTCCACTTGAGCTAATGCGAATCGATACATCACGTGTGTATTAATTCTATCCTGCGGATAGGATTAATACACAAGTGATCTATCGATTCTAAGTCCCTAGTAACGTTGTAAACAAAACATGACGTCACTGTCACTCTTGGCTGGCACGATAGTATGAAGTGTCGTTATCTTGTCAGATTAATTTCAACTTCGAAATTGTTCCGACTTAGCTGATGTATATATCGCCAAGCTTTATGATGTCCATGAGTGATTCTCAGGACTGTTTTCTATCCCACCCTTACACTCATGATGGATTATTATATTATTAGAATCATCTTGTTTCTATCAGTGAATTATGTTGCTTATTGCACCTTTGAGTGATACTTCAATGTTTTACATCAAATATCTCACAATGCACGAAGTGCACATGCATGCTGGTGCTAAAGCTCGTGGATTATCTTCCCATTCATACGCACAAACCATACAATAACTTACACTTATTTCAGACATTGGCCTTAATAGGCTGGCTAAGACAATACCAATCCAGATTAAACATAACCGCTTCCCCTGCTTTATTACGAACGTAAAATATTTCGATTATTTTTATGTCCTCTGGACAATAAAAACGAGATAGAAACAGCCATTTGGAGCTGCTTAATAGTTTTATACACCAAAACGATAACCCATAAATATTGAATAATATTTTGAACTCACAAAATTAATGTGGGCTTGATTGGTGCCAGTAGGTCTCTAGGTCGCACATTTTTCTGTTTTATCGTTCTGAGTTACTTTTCTAAGTTAACATGCATTTATTACACGCATTTCGGAGATTATGCCACCTTATCAGTTACCTCTCATATTAACTGCATTGTTGCACCTTGACCTGATAAGGCCAATTAAGAAATATGCGGTTTCGGGTAACAGGTCTGAAAATATTAGGTAGGGTAGGCACACTGTTTTTTTTTTCTGGAAAGAAATATAATTTTTGAAAAGCAATTCGCCTTTCAAAGTGCATAAAATCATTTTCCCCCCAGAAAACCTAAAAAAACTAGTTTTCACCAGTAGATTTAGGTAGGGTCGGGTTACCCTAAACACAGGTATTTCTTTATTTGGTCTAAATGGTGTCTATCCCGCTGCATGTCAACTTAGTGTTGCACTTTTGAATGACGTCGATGACGTTGAATCAACACAAAAATAAATAATTTGGTCATAATTGCCATTTGGAAGTCTTAGAGTGAACCAATGGGTAAATTGATAAATAGAATTTAGATTTTTGTCTTTGATGTCTAGTACCAAGCTCGACTTCCGGAACGCATGTTGAATCGCTTGGCAAGCATCGCAATTCAACCAGCATAACAAAGGTTAATTCTCTGCCACCTGGTCTGCCACAAACATTCTTTCTTATTTCCTGAAAATACGACTTGTTTCGAAAAACAATTTTAAATATGCTTAGCATATACCATGCTTTTTGTGAAAGATTATACTTGTGTGATTTTAATAAGGAATCTATGCAGTCAAGGGAGGTAATCCAAACATTCAATATAACTTCCTTATCTTAGGGCGTGGGACTTAGGGAATCTCGCGAAAATTTAAGGGAAAACGCAAAAATACCATGTCCTCGCGCCCCCAAATGCCAAGCGCCACGCGTAAAAAATAAATAGTACTGTGCTACCTTAATAGTTGGATGGAATCTATAAATATCCCTACGGAAGATCTTTCGTGCCATAAGTGTTGTTTTTTTTTTAAATCGACGCAGATAATTCTTGACATTTCTTAGGATTTAGCTACCATTCTTTCAGTGTCAACGTGAAAATCATATTTTGAACTTATGAAAAAGTGCAGAAAATAAATATTTCATACAACTAAATGGTTTTAATAGATCAATTACCATTTCATGACATGTACTTTCTTCCATACAGAGATTAAGTCAGCTTTTTAGGTCAACAATGAAACTATAAGACTTCGTCTAAAACAAGAACATCAAAACACGATAAAACACAAGGACTGAGACCGAACTTCATAGGGCGCAGGCTGGTCTGAGCATTTGTTGGTCGCAATACCATATTGTCGGAAAAATCATGTCGCGGCTCAGTGTAGGTTCTCTCTATTTTGAAAGCATTATATTTCTAATAATAAATCATTCCTATGTTTAATGTTGGACTTCTAGTCGATATAGCATACATATCGTGCACCTACCGATAACTTGGGGTTAGCATAACCAAAATTCTATCCAAAATATAAGATCATTTCTATTTCTTTGTTAAACATATATTTTGTTGGATCAATGCTAACAATGTGTGTCCCCAACAAAACCAAATAACTCTTTTAGAAGCTATTCAATAAATTAGCTAAGTAATAAATAAAGGATACTTTTCCGAGGCTTTCTTGTTTAAACAAGAAAGCCTCGAAAAAAATCCTTTATTTAGCTTGTAGTATGGCGCAGGCGCAAATAAACACGTGTTACTGACACCTGACGAAATTTACATTCGCTCCTCCCTGCATCCGGCCTAAGCTGTCAATTATATTACATTTACCTACAGGTTAATGTGTCGCTTTTTAGGAAGTTCCCGCCTACATCGCTGTTTAACTAAAATTGGAAGTTAGAGTACGGTTTTAAGCTTCTCCTTCGTCGTTATTCTAGGGTGTCTGATTTAAACATCAGCAAAGATCAAAGGAAAGAGCATCGGCCATACTACAATGTTGGTAGAATTCATTTTCTGTCATGTCTCGGCCTTCTAACTATCCTGTTGATAAATGTCAAAAACGATTTTCACTCTGTGATTATTACAATACTTCCATTGATAACTTCGTCCAAATAATCTCTGCACACAGTGTTGCTGTTCCAAGTTGATATATACTGAGGCCTAAATGAAATATATGTGTGGTTCCTGTTGCATACCAACAAAATTTAGGGTAGGTAGGTAGGGAAATTATTTAATTTTATTATAACATTTAACAAGGAAATAGTGACAAAATCTGAAAAAGTGCCCATTTTAGGTATTTCTTCTCCAAAGACCATTTTAATGTTTAGGGTAGGGTTAAAAAATTAGGGTAGGTAGGCAACAGGTACCACACATATATTTCATTTTAGCCTGATCAACGTTGCACAATATATAGAACAACACATCATGAGGCTGTTAGTGTACTAATATGCCACATCTGTGTCCTATTAAATGGTGTTCAGCACTTTAACTCAAAATAATGCATTCCATTTTTTGCAATGATGCGAGACATTTTAGTTTCGAACTCTTGTAAATCGTATTTGTAGACTTTGGAATTGAGTGAACAACCTTTAAGAATGATAGTCATCTATGAGTCTGTCAATTTTTATTCCGCTAAAGGTATACCAAATTTAATTTACTGCTGAACAGTGGTAGGTGGTTCTTGCAATAACTGCTTTTAATCTACTTTACGACGGATGGATGATACTTTTAGCCACTGCATCCTTTTCACAACTGTCAGCTTTATCGTTAGTCCCAAGTACATTGTTCATAGACACATGTTATATATGTCTTAAGCGGCCACTCAAAAAGAAGGTCAAAGATTAGTTCTCAAGATCAAGTGTCGCTTAATGCAGGTCGAATATATTGCAGAATGCTTTTTTGAAGCAATTTGCAATACTTTCGACCACCATTAAGCTGCCATTTCTCTTAAAGACATTTGATGTGTCTATTTTTGAGTGGCCGCTTGAGACAGGTTTTACTGTATCAGTAGTGAAAAGGAATGCGTATGACCAGGAAAACCAACAAACATAGATCACATACCAACCCACGGCACCATGAGGAAAAGACACAAAACACAGACGCTCATACGATACTAAGAACACAGTCAAAGTAAAATAACCAGCTCTCTCTTCTCCCTTAGATGATTGCTAAACTAAAAATGACTAAGATCTAAATAACAAAACTAAGACTATGCACGTAACCACCGCACACAATGGGAGCAAAAATAGACCAACAACAATATAATCACCCCCTTAAATATTTTAGAACGGAAGCAGCGGAGAAATAATGTCATGGAGAACGGTTAACTATATGGCATTCTTGATATGGTCGAGGCAAAGCAAATATACAATGGCTATTGACATTTAACTCATCTTAAAACCCATATATATTATCTAAGGTAGCGCAGTGGCTCAGTGGTAGAGTGCTTGACTCAAAACCGAAGGGCCGTGGGTTCGAGCCTCACCGGCGTCACTGCGTTGTGGTCCTTGAGAAAGATACATTTATCCTAGCTTAGTACTGGTTCAACCCTCGAAGACCCGTCCCTTTATAACTGAAAGATTGTTGATGGGACGTAAAGAATTAAATCAAACAAACAAACAAATATATATTATTTAGCAAAGTTGCATTATGTACTATGTTTTGATAGCTCCACTTTTTCCTGGCATACAAAGCTTTTAGTCCGACTAGCATCACATTTCTGTCATAGAACTAGTGTAGATTTTTTCGACATTATTACATCTGAGCCAGTGCATGAGATTTCCAACAATGTGGTATGTGCGACCAGCAAAGCCTCAGATCAGCCTGCGCATACGCGCAGTCTGATCAGAGCCTTTGCTAGTCGCTTGAGTATTCTATGATTGTTAAGCTACTGACTGAACACTATTTGGTGTTTGTAAACTTAAAAGGAGGCTGCACATGCTCGTCTGAATCAACACTTGTCAAAATGCCACATTGTTGGAAATCATATGCAACGGCTCATCTAGGGAATGAAACTCGAATTCAAATATTCAGATTATTGTAATGCAAGTAAATGCAACAAATGCACCATTAGAATGTAATATGTTAAGTTATATTAATATGAAGGCCAGAGACCATCATTTTACCATTTTAAACTGCGATATAACCATTATGGACTTTGCGGCATGGAATGTGACTAGGTTCGATGATATTCAACCACCTTGATCGTTCATCGGGGGTTTGCGAACAACACAGGCGCAGACCAGCCTGCGCATCCGCGCAGTCTGATCAGCGCCTTTGTTGTTCGTTTTTTGGAAAGTGTCATATGTAAACTTGCTACAGGTAAAATCTTAATTTTCTAGCTAGTCTCTGTAGCTGAGGAGACTGGTTTGAAACTCGCTTTGTCGGAAACACCGAAGACAGGTTTTCTCGCGACGAGGCCCTTATGATATGTACACCGTCTAGAGTGGCCGCTCATTGCTGTCTGATCTTTCCATGTTGACGCATTGCGTTTAGATGATACAACGTCTTTACCTTAAAAGGAACGAATCTAGAAATATTTGATAATTAAAATAAACTTTGATAATTTGTTGTGCCTGCCATTGGGCACCATGTGAAATAAGAAAGGCAGCAAAGATCAGGAATCGACTCAATCAAGTATCTCACCTGACCCAGGATACCACCTGGGAAAGTGACAAAAACACAATTTAACATCACAAACAAGAGCCAAGAGGTCAGCCCTTTCCCAGCAAGTGACCACAAGGCAGCAATGAACAAACGCGAAAGCATGACAAACACAATACATAACTAACACCAATGATCCACAAAAGAAGTACGTCAGTTCCACGACAGTGAAATACACCAGTGTGCTCCGGTACTGTAGTATCATTGTAATATGTTATTATAAATAAACTAAGTTGGTCGAGTTTGTTTAATTTTAAAAGCCCATTTAATTTTGAAGTTAAGACAGTATAATACACATAAAAGGCGGAAATAAAACAGTGCAGACAATGATGACACAGCATACGACGTTTTTTTGTCATTAGGATCTGCACCATTTGCTGTCATACATCATTTCAAGATGTTATTTTCAGAGAACTAGGTGGAAATACGAGGCAATGTCAAGCGTGTCTATTCAGTCAGAACCTGATGTCAACCATTAGTATCACCAGTTACATCAGCACAGGTCCAGATAAGCAAATTCATTTTCAGCGTAAAATTGTAAATATAGAGGATCTTACATGAGTGGTCATGTTTTATTGAATTTATTAAACGAGTTGGGGAAAAGAGATAAAATGCGGGGCTTGCCGAGCATTTTATCTCTTTTTCGCAGCGAGTTTAATAAATTCAATAATACAAGAGCACGAATGTTAGATTCTATTTATCATATAACATTAAGATTACTTTGAAATCTGATTGTCGCGTAAAAACGTTATAATTTTGCCATTATGTGCGCAACGTTGTTTTGGACGTCATAACGTTTCCCGAAAATTGATAAACCACTAGTGGTTTACAGGTTTTATTGCATGGCGTTATTTCACTCCCAGACGCGACGCCATATGATAAAGTTTCTTATTTTCAGTTTTAACATTTGTTTTGGATGCTCAAAGGAACCGTCTCAATGAGACGGTTTTTTAGTACCCACAACATATATTTTGGTTGAGAAATAATGAAACTAATTTTTAATTACGCACTCTTATCTGGAGGCCTGCGCCAGTTGTCAGAATAGCCATTATTTCAAGTGTACGACAAACAATCGCTTAATTACATTAGATATTATTTAATTAAAACATTTTATATCCAAGCATAAAAGGCATTTCCATATATAAGTCACACCTTCAATAGCGGCATTCACGGCCGCCCCACCAATAGGTACTAACATGTGAAAATTTAAAACAAAATGGTATAAAATAAGAAGACATATTTGATTAATATCTTCGCATAAACAGCCAATTCTCAACAACTAGAAGACGTCGCGATCGTTTACATTGAATTAAAAGTAATTCGAATTAAATGAGTTGGTCAGTAATTTGAAAAGTAAGTATTTTAATAATTTAAAATCAAGTGAATTAGTCAGTAATTTGAAATCAAGGGATTTAGTCAGTAGTATACCAACAGATAGCGATATATCTGGCAAGATACAAGTCTTAGACTGGCTCCAGTCCTTAAAACAAGTTTTATCAATGTGTCATATCATTTACTTGTAGCCAGTCTTATTCTGATGGCTCTGTTTTAAAACAGAGCCATCAGAGAAAGACTGGTTACAAGTATATGATATGACACATTGATGAAAAATTGTTTTAAGCACTGAAGCCAGTCTATACAAGTCTCTGTATATTCAGCTCGTCTATTCATATATTTACTGCCTTAACAATTTGTAATCTCTTACCTTTATAAATGAACATACACTTAGCAGTAGTGCTGTTTTCATAAATCTATTTGTTTGTTTATTTGTCCCTGTAGTTGTAGATAAAAAACGCTGTGCTAAGCAAAAAAATCCCTTTCCCCATACCAAAGTAAGAAAGAGGGCAAAGATCAGGAATCAATACAATCACGCACCACACCTGACCCAGGAGACCAAGACCACAAGTCTTCATTTTTGTCTGTCAACCCATACATGCATGCATTTTTCATGAAGGGACGCGTGAAAGTAATAGAGACCTAGATCAGACGCCACAGACAGTAGCGTATGATCAATTTCTTTACAATTTACGAATGGTAAATTCTATCTAAATGTGAATAAAATTCAAGGTTATCAGACTGAATACCAACCTAGATCAAGCTTATGTAAAATAATTCAAGAACAGATGAGAATTTAGAAAGGCGGCAAAGATCAGGAATCGATACAATAAAGTACCACACCTGACCCAGGATACCACATGGGAAAGTGACAAAACACAATTAAACATCACTAACAAGAGCCAAGAGGACAAGCCTAGAATCAGCTTTAGAGCTAGATGCAACTAATGTTTTTACAAATTGATCAAACTTTGAATAAAATTGAAAATGGTATCCGTTGGAAGCAAATTACTTTGTTCATTTAGCATTAGTTTTGCGTTACACTACAAGGGATAATACTTACAAATCGTCATGCGCCAATATTTAAACGCGATAGCTATAGTATGACCTATGGTGCACTTGCTGCATCTCAACTTACATACAATTGCTTCGCAGAGACATTTACCCATTTAAGCCTAGCGTCCTTTTTATGGGACATTGACAAATAGTGAAAAAACAGATCAGACGCCACATTACGCGGCGTCTGATCAAGTTTCGCACTGTTTGCTAACAAAATGTACTTTTAAATTTTGATGAAGTTGCAAATTACCACACAACAACCCTCAAATTTGAAATGGATTCGTCCAAACGATAAGGACGGGTAATTCCATCAGGCATAAATGGGTTAAATCCGTTTTTCATACTCTAACCCTTTTCATTCTGGAGAAACTAGTTAACATGTATTTTTTTGCAAACAGTAATGAGTAAGTAAGACGGCATTTAAACAAAGTCTACACAATCTGTTTAGAAAAAATTCTTAGCGGCATAAATAAACCATGTATGTAGTTTAAAATGTTTGAGCTGTGACCAATTAAAACACAAAACGGACTATCCTATACCTTTTGTATCAATATGTTTGGGAAATTCATCAGAGCTGGAAAAAAGTCGTTCAAGCAGGTCAGATGATGCATCTTCTGTTCATTGAATTGCACCAAGAAACGTTTGGCAGGTTCTGTTGTTGTTGATATTTTGTTTATTGTTACTCCCATTGTTGGAGTCTGTAATTGTTATATGTTTTGTCGTACGTTACTTTATGTCCATTCTAGTATTGCAATCATCTTGATGGGAAAGAGAGAGCTGGTTGCTTTGCTTCATGTGTCTTCCTGGTGTCTCGTGATAGTTGAGTGGCTCTTCCTCGCGGTACCACGGGGTTGTCTGCGGTTTGTGATTGTGGTTTCTCCTGATCATACTCACTATTTTTAAAAACGTTGTGCCTGTCTGTCACATTAAGAAACGTTGAAATAGATTCAATAAGTAACAGGCACACACAATTGCAATTCAAAATTATCAGATAGAATGCCAACCTAGATTTGGTTTAAGCCGTCCATTAAAATATTTTTACTGACGGTTCCAATGCGGTACTTCTTTTGTGGATCAATTGTGTTATTTATGTCTTATGACTGTCATGCTTACGTGTCTGTTCATTACAGCGTTGTGGTCACCTGCTGGAAAAGGCTGACCTCTTGGCTCTTGTTTGTGATTTTTAATTGTATTTTTGTCACTTTCCCATGTGGTATCCTTGGTCAGGTGTGGTACTTGATTGTATCGATTCCTGATCTTTGCAGCATTTCTTACTTTTTTTGAGAGTGGTTGTTTCTACAGGTTTGAAAAAGGTACTATATTAACACCCTAAAGCAAAAACTTAGCACTGCAAAAACATATGAGCAGAGCATAACAGAATTGATGAGACGTCTATCGTTGATAGACATCGATGCCATACGCAGCTAAGTTTGGGTGTTTGTTGATGAGGACCATAGCAGGCTTCCAAAGATATACTGGTTACCTAAACTTCATAAACGGCCCTATAAGTCGCGTTTTACTGCTAATTCTAGTTCATGTACAACTACAGAGTTGTCTATTCTTTTGAGTTCTTGCCTCACTGCGATTAAAAACCATGTCATTAAAAATTGTACAACAGTTTATGAAAGGAATGGTAAAATTTTATTTTGGTCTATCAAATATTCAGGTGAAATTCTTAATAAATTAAAGTCTAGAGACTAACTAGCATCTAGTTTGTCTACATATGATTTCTATACTCTCTTTACTACATTGCCTCATAATCTAATCATAGAAAAACTAAGAGAATGAATTGAACAAACATTTAACAGAGATGGCTTTTTTTGGCTTGTAATGATAAAAAATGCCTTTTTTTACTTCTGAACAATCTAAACGATATAAAGTGTGGTCATGTCAGAAAATGTGTGGTACTCTTCATTATCTTTAGACAATATATTTATAAGATTTCGCTCGAAGTTATATAGACAAATTGTAGGTATTCCAATGGGTACTAATTGTGCTCCTCTTGTTGCAGATTTGTTTTTGTTTTGTTATGAGAGAGACTTCATGTTGTCTCTGTCAGACAATAATCAAACTGATATTATTGAAGCTTTTAACTCCACCTCCAGATATTTAGATAACTTACTGAATGTTGATAATCCTTATTTTGATCAAATGGTAGGCCAGATATATCCTACTGGACCTCAGTAAAATAAGGCGAATTCTTCTGATACTGAAGCTCCGTTTTTGGAATTGAACTTGTCCATAACAAATGGCATGGTTTCTTCCAAAATTTATGATAAACAGAATGATTTTAGTTTTGAAATAGTAAATTTCCTATTTCTTGATGGAGATGTTCCTCGCTCCCCTTCCTTTGGCGTGTATATTTCTCAGCTTATTCGTTTTGCAAGAGTGTTTTCTAATGTTGATGACTTCAACAACAGAAACTTATTTTAACTGATAAGTTATAAAAAAAGGTTATAGATATCATAAAATTCGAAAAGCATTTTCTAAATTCTACCACAGATACACAGAGTTAATTGTTAAATACAACTTTCGGTTAAAACTCTTCTGCAACAAGGCATATCAGAACCTATATTTTATGGCGATTTAGTTTACAAATTCAAACGAATGGTTGGAAAGTTAGCAAGGGTGCAAAACCTAATTTTAGTGATCAATTCAAAAAGATTATCAAACGTTATATAAAGGTTGGATATAACTTGGATGCCATGCCTAGTTTTAAACCAAATCATGGTTTATAGCTATGGTTTCCGCTTTAATTGCTCGCAGGTGGGTCAGGCCTCAGACTCTATTTAGGCTCTGACGTAAAGTTTTAATCAGTAGGTTCGTGTCTGATGTTTATCTGTATCTGGGCCCACCGTGGCTCAACTTGAGGTTTTCTTTAGCTCTGACTATCTGTGAGTCTTGAGCCCTTTTCTTTGTTTCATCATGGTGTTTTAATTTGATTAGAGTGTTTCTCCATGATGATACATTGCAATAGTTAGACGGCTTTCTTGCGAGCTGAACATTTCTTGTACTAAATTAACAGCAGAATCTAGGATGAAGATTTGGTACCAGTAAAATGCATTTAAGCCCCCCCCCAGTGGCTTAGGCTGCTGTCCGTTCTAAGGCGGTGGTTATGTTGTTGTTGACTTGTTGTTTATTGTTACTCCCATTGTGGGAGTCTGTAATTGTTCTATGTTTTTTTATACGTTACTTTATGTCCCTTCTAGTTTTGCAATCATCTTGATGGGGAAGAGAGGGCTGGTTGCTTTGCTTAGTTTGTCTTCCTGGTGTCTCGTGAGTGTTGTGTGGTTCTTCCTCGCGGTTCCATGAGTTTGTCTGCAGTTTGTTATTGTGGTATATCCTGATCATACTCACTCACTATTTTTACTGTAAAATAAAAGATGATCACTGCATCTTAACCCTCGTGTCTATCGTCTTACATATTAGTGTAAGATTCCTGAAGGTTTGTCTTTTAATGCCTTTAACAAATGTGTTGTCTCGACGTCTCTCAACCAATTGTTACGCATAATAGTTTTCAATTAACATCGTTTGACAAGACACATCAGCAACGTATGGACTGTCTCCAGACTTATATGGCTTACTATTGCTGCTTTGTGATCACCTGCTGGGATTGGGCTGACCTCTTGGCTCTCGTTTGTGATGTCTAATTGTGAAGTTGTAACTTTCCCATTGGTATCCTGGGTAAGGTGAGTTGCTTGGTTGTATCGATTGCTGATCTTTGCCATTCTTCTTTCTTAAAATAGTATAAAAACTGCAGACTCCGATTAAGCACCATCTGTAATCGTTGCGGGTTCCACAATTCTGCTTCATCATAGTATGTCCATTACTCATTGACACATGGTTAGATAGTTTGCTAACGCTCTTAGGATATTTTGTTCACACAAACATATTATATTTATAAGACAACATTTTCAGATAACCCTTGTAGTAGGGTATATTACCATGTTCATTAAGCTGCGTACTGATTGGCATAAGTATATCGTGACTGTACATGATATGAACGTCATGATAACAGAAGACGTCAAGTTTGCGTCTTGTTATATCTGGATGTGATGTTCATTTGAGTCAAGTTGACTTTTTTTTTATCTGAACGTTCATTTGAGTCATAGCGAAGTCTTATTTCATCTGAACGTTCATCAAAGTTAAACTGACGTCTTATTTTATCTGGACGTTCATCTAAGTTAAGATGACGTCTTATTTTATCTGGCCAGTCATTTGAAAAGGACCTTGGAAGTCTCCTGTTGAATCTGCCAAATATTCTGAGAGTATGTGATTAGGATTACGCATAATTCACAACTGTAGTTTAGTGTTTTACTATAACCTGACATTCAGTGCACCTTAAAAATAAAAATAAATATATGGAAAGATTCCATTTTGATTCCAGGAGGTTAGGGTTTAAGGGGTAGGGGTAATTTTGAGACCATTGTTTCTGCAGAAAGTCAAAGATATGCCAGGTTTTTTTTTATCTAAAATCATGGACATATAATGTTTGCAGCATAAAACTTGAGATGAAAGTGTTGGGTTTGCTTTGAATTTGGCTCTAGAATATTTCATGGTTTTTGGCTAATAAGTATATTGTCCATAACTTTTGACTATGACCTGTAAATATCTTACACACAGATTATACCTGTTTTATCTATATTTCAATCAGTCTGACCTGTCCACTGAGGTGTATCATAACTACATACTGTATATAGGTGTTTGTAAATGGATATTATTTAAGCTACAGGTTGAAACAAAATAAGTGACTAATGGGCATTTATAAGAATTACAACTGCATGCAAAAGGATTAGCTTGGCCACGTTGGGGAAGCACCTCCAAAACACTTTTTTTCTATTTTCTATATGTTGAATAGCAGAAACAGAGTTTGGAACCCATATTTTAATCGGTACATGTCCAATGTGAAAAATCTTTTTTGCGGATAATTCGAGGGCTTAACTAATTACCTTAACCACGGAAAGAAAATACTTTTCTTTGAAACTTTTATCTGACATTTTTTATGGGCAATCCTTCATTAAGACTGTCTGAGGTCTTTTCACCTTCAAACATATTTTTCATGGGTGTACATGCCCTCAATAGATTACTTTGTTAGTATTGTTTATCAGGTTTAACTCGAAAAGTAAATCGGTTCTGTACGAGTGACTGGTTTTGTCTTCCAAAGATGATATGAAATTCTACTAACTAAGTATACTCTATATGGAAGCCCTGGTGGCAATAAACACACTTATTTCCAGTTACTTGGTAATCGAATTCAGCTGTAACATATCACATTATCACCCGAAAGCAATCTTGGAAATATTTGACGTGATGTCAAAGAAAATTGTATTTCGGTATTACGCTCGCTAATACTCCGGATTCCCTGATACAATGCTGGATTACTGTGAATAAGACTAGACTATTAGCGCCATCGATTAACTAGCGTATGCAGTGTCGTTTATATCTATCGCTTAAGATGGAAATTTACGTTTAAAGCCCTTATTACGACTGATATGGAAGACGTACTTTGTATTACTTGACTTCTCGCTTACTGTAAAGGCGGCAACTTTAATATTCATATCTGGGTGTGGTTCGGCTATTTCATCTGCTAAAGAAGGGAAATCAGGTTTTATCTATCATTTGGTAAAGAGTTAATAAGCTTTTTGTGTCGAGCAAACGTGCGTGCATTTCATGAAACTCGTAACCGTATACACACTGAACTCACATTTATTAACCCTTAAAGCGCATAATCACAAAATGTTTGTTTTTGTCGTCCACTAAAATATTTGAAGCCTCATAGACAAACAGTGTGGACCTAGATCAGACTGCTCCTGTAGGAGCAGTCTGATCTGGGTCCACAATGTTTTCCTCTTTGCCTATGTTGCATAGACATTTTCAGATGCAGTTATTTTGCTGGCGTTTTAAGGACTAAAGGATATATATGTCTCTATACTGGGGTAATGGCGCAAGATGATACAGTTACTTTTGAACAAAACCACGGCTCCTTTTGAGCTTGTACCTATGCCTAAGGTTGACTAGTCCTAATTACGCATTCATAAGGCGCCGCCTCTACAGTAAGCGAAAAGTCAAGTAATAACTCATGCATGCTATCTACATGTATATAACGCTTATTACTTCTTGCATATACATTTAATGTTATAAAGAAACGTTAAAATCCATTTCAGCTATGATGCATTCGAACAAGGCTAATTGAAACATTGCTTTGTTTTACAAGCTAGGCTTGTCTTCTAAGTATCTGACCAGCCACTGGAGATTTTTTGCAGACAGAAAGTATTGTAACTAATTAACCCATATAGAGATATCTTCACCTAAATGTGATACCAAGGAACTTTGTGGGTATGGTGTACAAGCTATTGATACTGAATGTAAAATTAATTTTGACTCAGTAAATAAGTGAGTATAACAAAGACTGATAACTGTAACCATTTTGGTCTATAATATATCCCCTTTTCATAATGTATATATGTCGCGGCTCATTTATATGAGATTGAACAATGTAACCAACAATGAGTCAAATTGCAAGGATCGAATGAAAGCATTGGCTTATCATATCAATATTTGCCAAATTATATTGGTGCAATTTCTTTCACCAGCAGAAATGATGGTTGAGATTATGTGTGCAACATGCAAAATGAATGGTCAGATACCATCGAACGTTACATAGAGGAGCTTTTAGTGAATTCAAGCAATTGCTAGAGATGGTTTGAAAGGATGCCTTTAGATTTGAGTAATAACTCACACATGCACAGTATTTGCTAAAACATAATATCGAAAAATCTCAGTAGTTTGATATTTCAATAGTTTTAAAATCACACCACTCCACCAGCAACACTGTTTTAAAAAATTAAGGAAGAATGCAAATATCAGGAATCCATACAATCAAATTTCACGACCCAGGACATCATATTGAAAAGTTATAAAAACACAACAAAACATCACATACAAGAGAGCCAAGATGTCAGCCCTTTCCCAGCAAAAAAGGGAACACTTGATTTACAGTTTCATCATTTTGGTATTACAAAAACATAAAAAAGAAGCGAAACATGCTGAACGATAAAATATTGAAGTTATTCAAATTATTAAGAAGCAGATCATATTGATCAGATTATATTGCCATCTACGTAAAGTCTGTGTTCTACTATTGAGTAGTCAAAATATTTGAGCCGTGACATGTGATTTCTACTAATGTGGCATGTTGACAAGTGTAGACTCAGACGAGCCTCTGCAGCCTCCTTTTAAGCTTAGAAACTTCAAATGGTGTTCAGTCAGTAGCTTAACAATCATAGAATACTCAGGCGACTAGCAAAGGCTCTGATCAGACTGCGCAAAATGCGCAGGCTGATCTGAGGCTTTGCTGGTTGCACATACCACATTGTTGGAAATCTCATGTCGCGGCTCTTTTGTATTTTTTGCTTTGAAAGTTACTGATAGTTCAGGTGCTTTGCGTGTCTCGTCTGTTAGTTCGAAAAACATGCCTGCCTGCCTGTCTATATTACTGACTGTCCGTCTGTTGATAACATGTACATGTACCAGTGAGCATCTGACGTTATCTATGCTAGGTATAAAATATAGGGTTTGTTTGTTATAAGATGACAAAATTGTAAAAATGAAACGAAATGCATCAAGAAATTAATATATATTTGGTTCATTACCAAATCTGATAAATATAATGTCGTAACGATAATAAGGTGCGTCACAAACCTTCTGACGTGACCAAAAGTACATTTTGTTTCTGTTGTTTCTGCTGTTAAGAAGTAAAAAGGAGCAATTTTTCATAACAAGCAGATAATTGTGAGCCCCCTCTTTCATGTAGTGTTTATTTAACTCACTCTTTTCGACAAAATGTGCATGTTGCTTAAAGTTTGTACATGTAACATTTGTAAACATAATGCATACGTTAAACAGTTCAGCATAAGCATGTTTTTTACAGAGGTACTCCCATTATGATTTTTTCATAATTTTAATTGATATCTCAACACTGTTTCCTGAAATTATATCTTGCATTCTTTCATTACATCACCTATCTACCCGCTGATTGTGTGCGTAACGTTTCTAACGGGGGAAAATGAGCTGAATTGTGGAGAAACTGTAATTAGTTTAGTGCCTTATTTCTTTTGGACATTCTTTAATCTGACGTGTTGGACCAACAGTTTGTCAATCAGGCTATTGTTAGAAAGCCTGAACGTCAATAATGTTGTCATGAGTTCTGGCTAATCCTAATGATCTCTGCGAACGTCACGTTTACATCTTCAATGTTTATGTTTTTATCATGTTGAATCTTCAAATCATCATTATAAGGGGGTTGCATACTGATTTTAAGATAAATACCATATCTGAATATGGCGTTTGTACATGAAAGATGGGGTGCTACGTATGTTAACTTTATTGTACAATTTTACGAGTATATATACAAATAGTCCCTCTTGTAGGTGGGAAGAGTTTGAGACGAGTTTCCCGCTACAAGAGGGAATATTTGTATATCTGAACACAAGCAGAGCATACATGAAATGACAAACAAGACAATAAATTATTTACAAATACAAGTGAATATGAGTAGAAAGAACGGATGCAAAATGAAATAATGTGCGTGGACGGGTGTGGAAAATCAGCTTTTAATAATGTATGTTTGAATGCATTTTGGCTCTGTAAACCATAGAAACTGATTCTGATTTGGCGGGTGGAGGTATGTGAACACGCATATATAAAATAACTAAACAAGACATTTCATCCGTAAACATTTCTTAACGAAATCATCATTCGTGTCCCCATTTCTTATTTCAACTGGAATGCTATTCCAAGTTAAAGCACCTGAATTAAAGATAAAGTGTTTTTAAACATGTTGAATTTAGGCTTTGGTGTTTGGATCTGAACGCAAAGTCATTGTATCTCCACAATTACAACCTTTAAATTGGAACAGTTTCGTCATTATACATCAAAATGCTTCAAGAATACGTTAGAATTGCTCACACTGAACATCATCATGCAATAGTAATCGTACATAAAATTAAACTTAATTTATACTTTTCTGCCTAAACAAAATTGTTTTACATGCATGCTTTTCGAACATTATCGTTCTACACGGTTTTAGAGACATAATTTATCTACATAAGCAAATAAGCAGAAGTTGTTTTATGATTTGTGCGTCTGGAAGGGAAGATAATCGAGGAGTTTTAGCGAGTGGATTATCGCCTACACAGACGCAAACACATTAAATAACTTTCTTATTGCACCTGCATGCATTAGCACTTTGTGTTTGCTAGATATTGATGTTACCCATTGGAATATCAACGAAGGTGCTATATAATCTAAATAAACTTAACTCCAATACAATTATTATCGTTTTACATGTAAGTGCATTTTAAGACGTGTGTAAACAAACTTATAATAAACTTACCTGCACCGTTCTGATCTATCCCAAATATATCCTCCATGGAGCCTGTTCTCACCCTATTATACCGGTACACTTTAAATCCCATCCGGGTCTTTCTACTTGTACTCATATTGTTAACAACTATGTTTGGGCCAGTTGAAGAGATGATTGTACTAACACTTATTGCATTATTTTCATACGCACTATTTCAATACGCATCCGCAGCAATCTAGTATGGGTACAGTTCCAGTATTACCTGGTAAATACATTTGCAGTAAAACCTCGAAAATTCGAAGTCCTCGGGACTAGAGATTTTATCCGAATTATCAGTAGTTCAAATTATAGGGAGATAGATATAAAACTAAAAAAATGATTTTTTTTATTATTATCAGGGTTTTTTTCTATCAAACATAAGTTTTGGAAGCGTAAAAGAAACGTCTCATGGAGACGTTTCTTTTACGCACCAAAACATATGTTATTATAGGCATTATTAAAATAGATCATGAATAGGTCCTATTCTCTGAATTCAGTGTGTCCCAAACTTATTTCGAATTAACGAGTATTTCGAGAACTTGACATTCGAAATTTCGAGGTTTTAATGTATACACTTTCATGCTTAGTGTTTGCCAGCAGAAACGGATCGGGCGAGACTGGGCAAATGCACTGGCTCGTCTGAGCCTAGGCTGCTTGCAGATGCAATAAGTACATGTACACATGTACCAGCATCGTATGCTGTCTATTTTGTATCATAGTACAACCTATATTATTTTCACAAACTTTAAGATTTGCACCGCCTTCATTATACAATACTATTTTTGCATCAAATGCTACTTGGAAAGCAAAACATTAAATAAACCAGCGTATTTTAATTTAATGAAATTATATAATTATATAATTCATAAGAAAAACTTGATGCGTATCTTGGAATCACTGCAATGACAGTCAGCGCGATATAATGCTTAAAGTACGTGACTGCAAGTACGTGACTGCATAACAATTGTATTACGATTTGCATTCCACTTGAACACTCTCTAAACAATATGTATTAACTGCACAGCGAAAACACTATTTGACAATGATTAAATACTGCAATAGAGTTTGCATCAAATCTTTACCTATTTGTGTCGTCTACTGATACCCTTGCAAACAGTTTGGACCCAGATCAGGCCCGACGTTTCGCCGGGCCTGATCTGGATCCAAACTGTTTAACACTCTTATGGTATTCCTGAAGAGGTTGATTTTGAAACAAAGAACCAGAAGCCAAGAATAATCATGAAAATAGCCAGCATGTAAAGCGTTCAACTTCAAGTTGACAATTGTCTTACGAATTTACTTCCACACATAAGAGACAAAAGGTTCGCAATCCCACTTTTAACCTTTCCAATCGAGCGTTTACTTATAGAACGTGTACTGTGTTTATGCTAATAGCCATAAGAAACGGATAGCGCCGTAGCATCAAGAGAACATATATAGACCAGGCTCTGTAACAATTCTTGCTATAATCCATGTTGTTTACAAATGATCCACAGAACAGAAAAAATGCCCTTATGACATTTGCTCAACCCTTCCATACAAGTGATTCCAATATGAGTGCTTTGGCGAACGGTGAAGACCCAGATGAAATACAGCATATTGCAGGAGGAAGCAGGCGTTTTAATATAATTAAGATTTTTCTATGTTATCGAGCTGACGAAAATGACAACGATAATGAATGAAGCTGTGGGGATTTATTTAGTCAGGAAGCCTCCACGCGAGCTGAAAACAAGTTGTGCTTTAACAACAGTAGAATCTAGGGCGGCGAAGATATATTTAAGCCCTATGGTGGCTTTGGCAGCTGTCCATTCTAAGGCGGTCGTTCTGATATTGTTGATACATTGTTGCTCCCATTACTTGGTCAGGTTTTGTGTTTGGTACTTGTTTTGTAATGCAGTACTGTGTTACCTTTTTTGATGTTTGCAATCGTTTCGCTGAAAACGAGGGAGCTGGTTGGTTTTTTTAATTGTGTTCTCGCTATCGCGTGGCTGTTATGGAGACGTGTCTTTTCCTCGCTGTGCAGCGGTACCCTTTTTAAAATCATTTCGCTTCGAAAGAGGGAGCTGGTTGCTTTACTTTAATTGTTTTATTACTGTCGTGTGGCTGTTTTTGAGATAAGTCTCTTACTCGCGGTGCCTTGGATTGGTCTATGGTCTATGATTGTGGCATTCCCAGGCCCCGAGGATAAAAAACTTTTTTCATGCTCAACTCAACATAGTACAAAATTTCATCTGCTCATAAAAACTCAAATACCGACAAATAAAGAAGTTTCTTGCCTTAAACCTCTCAGATGTTGTATTTATCATGGTAATATTTTTTTAAATACCAACAATTGTTATAATTTTAACATAAATTTCGTGCTCAGCTGAGTTGAGCATGAAAAAAACGTTTTATCTCAGTGAGCCTGGTCACACTTACATTCTGCATATTATAAATGAATACCGTTTGTAAAAATATCAAGCATAAAACATTACCTATACGGAACACTAATGCAAAGACACACAAGTTAAACACACAACCGAGAAACAAACAGGGTATGGGAAATGATTTTCCTATGTGAAGTTAGTAAAAAGAAACAGCTACGAAACTTTTCCAATTTTCAGAGGGTAATAAAAAGAACGTAAATGGAGCATATGCCACAGCCAATGTATACAATGTTGCTTTCCAAATCCACATACAAAGCTCAGTTCTATATGTAGTTTTAAGTACTAATAGAAGTGAATTTTACGAGAAGATGACATGTATAATAACTACATAACTATGCCACCAAAAGACAGAGCCACTAAAACAGTATAAAAGAAAACAAGACAAAAATATGAGTAAGTACAAGCAAAGCATTCAACTCCCTCTTCCAAGCAAAACGTGTAAATGATCTGTTGCATGTTTGTATATGTTGCTGGGCCACTTATTTAAGATAACCACAATCTGGTTGAATTTGTTTACCGGTGGTTATGGAGCCAGATATATATATCCAAGACTATAATACCTTTCGGAACAAAAATATGTTTTCTGGTAAACCCTTATTCTGCTGAACCTAAATTTATCGTTTTATTGAAAACAATGTAGATCTAGATCAGAAGTTAAACAACATAGCCACAAATCCAAATAAATAAATAAATAATGTTCACGGTTTCCCTTGAGCATGGCACCATCTCACTCTACAAGGTATTACCCCATATCTGCACTCCTGCTTGTAAGAGAGCCAGATATTACTGATAGTTTCTTATCTCTACGCTGCATATTATACCGGTCTGTCATTAGGATATTATGCAAGCCAATATGTGACTTTAAACCAACCATAAGGGCAACTGCAGTTTCATAGTTTCAATGGAATGTCGAACAGAGCTTTCTATTCAAATGTATTTTAAGATTGATTCAGATATTATTTTAAAACAATGTAACTACAGTGCTAATGTATTCTGAACTGCACCAAACATTGTGTGGTGACGGTCGGCTAATGCAGCGTTACCAAGTTTTTCTTTTTAATCACTACACGATTAAATTGTTAATTTATACTGATAGGCCTTTGATCTGACTCACATGATTTTATTGTACATTAATATACTTAGCAAAAAAGTTGAGGATATTGTGTTTGAGGGGCTATGACAAAACATCTAAAACATTTAAAGACATTTGAATTTCACAGTATTATAATGTGTCCATTTTTCTTTCGAATTATGCTTTAATTGGGTTTGCAGCACGTATAGCCGCTTAAAAAATCTAAGTCAAAGTTGACTTGTCTCCACTCCATTTTTCGCAAAATTTCAATATTCGGATCAAACATGGGTTTTCGTGTAATAACTTTCGCCATGTCCCTCGGGAGATATTAAAACCGAGGGCGACATATCTGGTGGTTGTAGTGGGAAACTTGATAATCCAATCGTACATGGATGAGATGTTGATGCATATTGTACTGCATTTTCTGTGCCAGAACCAGTGCAAGTACCAGGCCTAAGATGACAACACCAGAACACATCTTGCCAGAATCAGCAAAATTTCTTTCATCAGAACGATATATGCTGTGCACATTGATTGGCCATTGGGCTCATCAGACATGTCACAGAACATGTGAAGGACATTTTTGGACAGAGGGTCTGACGCATAATACTGGCGCTCGTTCAGAAACATCCAGGCTCTCAATGTGGCATTACACGAGGAATCGAGGCTGATCCCTAGGTACCAAATGACCAGAATAATGCGAAACCAATGCAAATCCTTATTTGCGGCTGACGGGGGACACACTCGCTACTGAAGGCATTCTCATCTTCCAAACGTGACATTTGAGTCTATCGCGTTAATTTCATGTAACATTCAAAGGAATTGCATTTCAAGTTTTGAAAACTTACAGCTTATTTTATTCATGTGTTTTGCTTCAAAGAAGGAATACTCTGTGGACTCTTTTTGCGAAAGATGACTTTGACCCCCAGGCTACTTGATACAGTGCCACAACAATGGTATTAGAGCTAGCAAACTAAACAAAGCATCTTTTTCAACCGATGAAATCAACCAACGGCACCGTGAGGAAGAACCACAGAACAAAAACAGCCACAAGACATCAATAAAACAAGCAAAGTATACATCTAGCTCTCCCTCCAAGCCAAATGATTGCACCACTAGAAAAGGCACTAAGTACTGCATAATAAAACAAGGACCAAGGACATAATCACCATTTAACAATGGGGGCAACAATAAACAAGGAATCAACAGTTCCATGTCTCCCGCCCTACTACGGATAGCATCTAAGGTTAAATTAATTTTAGTGGCCAAATCCCACGATGCGCCCGTCAATTAGTGCATGCAAAAACAATATTAATTATTTCTGTAAAATGATAAGATTTTTCTTACCAGTATTCCCTGTTAATGGAAAATAGTCCATTACGATTTGAATGGGAATGTACATTAGGTATAAATAGCATAACCAATGGTAGTTTAGTTAATCATTTCATAACAAAAACGACCATCATACGTCCGTTAACCATTATCACACTATGCAAGGCGATAAAAATCGCAAAAATGCACGCGACGTAAATAAGTCAAAAGTGATTTAATCGTATCTACTTTTTGCTTTACTGTAGAACGTATTGAGGAAACTGTTCAGCAGTATTGAAAGAACCACTGTGTAGAAGAGTAGCTAAGTAACCATCGTCTTACCACACAGTCACATGTTTCAATGCATTGTCTTTGATTAGAAACACAACGAACCCTGGAATGGCACTGGGTAGAGTTTTGAAGATAAAATGTCCAGTCGCATCCATCTTTCGATGATAAATAGCATAGCGAACGAATTTCGTCAATGATGACGTTGTCAGTGATGAAAAATCGCTGCGCTAGTTATACTAAGCTTCTTTTCTGCCACAAAGAGAAGTTACTATCTTGTGGGGAAATATTTTAGAGATTTTGACGACGACGATAAAAAAGCGATTTTGGCACCTTTGGTCGACTGCCATGATCCAGGCAGTACTGTTTCAGGAGCACCAACTATACGCAGTGGTTCTTTCAATAATGTTCAACAGTTTTTTTCGATGGATGTCTCTTTCTTTCAATACGTTCTACTGTAAAGCAAAAAGTAGATACAATTAACTCACTTTTTACTCATTTACGTCGCGCTCATTTTCGCAGAATGACCGCTGGATTTTTATCCCCTTGGAAGTGTGATTATCTTATGATGACCATTTTATGTGTAATACACACTCCCCAAATTTACCTATTAAACTTGCATGGTTTCAATTTTATAATTCACATACACTCAGAGAGTAAATATGTTGATCCTGATCAGCTGATATCTCTTAAAAGCCAGCTAATCTGAATCTACACTGATTTAAACTGCATACATTTTGGTTTAACATGATAGGTATTAGTAAAGCAAGTAAATAAAAAATATCAATATTATCCTCATAACCAGTGTTCTAATGGGAATTGTATCAGTTCTACAATTATGTAAATATGTATATGAATTGTCTAAAGCTATGACATATGAGTCGTGCCAGACCATTACATTGACCCATTAATTCCTAAAATCCCCAAATCTGAACCGTTCAGATCAGAGTGGGCCAAGATGAGGCAGTGTCCCACAAGAAAACGGGACAGGTGCAAATAAAAAAGTGTAGGCATAGAAGAAATAGAGTTTCTAAACCGGGATAGTGTTGCACAGAGTAGGCACAGTCAAAATAGCCCGCAGCAAAAAGGGACAGTGATAAACAGAGGTAATCATGTGAGATAGTCCCCTAAATGGGTAAGTGACGAACATAGTAGACCAACCTTAAACAGGTCATACGCTGTTTGATAAAATACAAACAAAGAATCCCCACAAAGTAAGGAATAGAAAAACATCACAACAAACCCAATTAATAGTTACTGTATGAAATTCTATCCTGTGATGCCACCAAATGTATAACAGACCATTATAATTTTTTTTGAAAAATCATGTATATATTAAAGAGGGTAGACTTAAATCATAAAGATTGAAAATGTTGTGATACACAAGAAGACATATTATGCGCGGATCCTGAAGGGTGGGGCAGGGGGTCCGGATCCCACCTGAAAAATCACAAAAATATAGGGTTTCTTAGCAAACATAGTGAGTATAAGGAAATGCCACAATCACAAACTGCAGACAAACCCGTGGCATCGTGAGGACAAGCCACACAACCATTACGAGACACCAAGAAGACAAACAAAATAAAGCCACCAGCTCTCTCTTCCCCATCAAGGTGATTGCAAAACTAGAACGACATAAAATAACGCACGACAAAACATGGAACAGTTACAGAATCGCACAATGGGAGTAACAATCAACATCGCATCAACAGCAACAGAACCACTGGTCTGGACCCCCTGAAAAAAAAACAAAAAAACTACCAAGCCAGTACTCAATATTGGGCCGTCATCGGCCCGCCAGCGAAACGCCGATCATGGCCCGCATATAATGGCATTTGGATCCTCTTTCTCATCATCAAAAAATCAGAGTTGGACCCCCCTTTGGCAAAACCTTGTGGATCCGCGCATGAATACTTTATACCGATAATGGTTGCAACAGTGCACATGGGACATGTCAAAATATATCATTTACTCATTTATGAAAATATATTGAAATCAATTTGGGTTCCTTCGAATGGTGTTATATTTCTCTTATATATGAAAATGCATGTGATATTAATCCAACATAACACACTTCCATTTGAAATAGGCCAATGAAAGAGAATTTGATATTTATCACGACGGTGGGCAGACAAAGCTCAGACAAGCCTTTGTATCCACGCAGTCTCGACAAAACAGTTGCTTATGGAAGTATACAAAATAGACATTTGCTTAGTCCAAACATAATGTACGCTCTCCCACTAGATAGCTTTGCATCATGTCAAAAGAGCGACTTAGCGCACAGGAAACAAGTACCATTATTCCATGGGGTGGTCCAAGTAATGAAATTAGAGAGTGCCAAATCCTATCTCTGATATGCATATGTGCAGCTTGAATATGTCAGAATATCAACAAATTCATCTAAGCATACTGCAGATGACACGAACTGCAATATACAATGAATATAAATGCCTCCGATCAAACATAGAAAAGTGAAACGGAGCTTAACCCATTTATGCCGAATGGAATTTCCCAGTCTTATCATTTGGACCAGTCCATTTCCGTTTTTGGATGATTGTTGGGTGCTATTTTTCATTCGTCACAAGAACATCTTTAATCGGGTCTCCAATCAGGTAAGGCATGCGCGGATCCAGGATTTTTTGCCCGGGGAAGGGGGTCACGGTACGACTGCCAGAAAACAGCTCTGACAACGATTTTTACTTATTTTATAGTTTTACAGAGGGGGTCCAATGGTTTATCAATGGATTTACTTCAAAGAAAACTATGATTTTTCTAAGGTTTCCGAGGGGTCCAACAGTTTCCAGGAGAAGGGGGGGGGGTCCAAATGCTAATTTCTATAGAAACCAATAGAACTTGGAATTTTCCAGGGGGAGGGTCCGAAGCCCTATTCCCCCTCTTGATCCGCGCATGTAAGGCACAAACCAATCTGCTCAGCTACCTGCACTAGCTAGATTATTGGATTTAAAAGAATAGCTACAATACTATCTAGACCACTATTCCATTCAAGTTCAAAGACACGTCAAAAAATCTTCAAGCCCTGTGGAAGGGAGAATCATATATAATATAGTTACTGGTGCTTATGACGTATTGTCCTTTAGAACAGCTTGGGCCTCCATGCTAGCTGAACATTTTTTGTACTTCAACAACAGCAGAATCTAGGGCGAAGATTTGGTACCAGTAAAATGCATTTAAGCCCCCCGGTGGCTTAGGCTGCTGTCCGTTCTAAGGCGGCGGTTCTGTTGCTGTTGACTTTCTGTTTATTGTTACTCCCATTGTGGGAGTCTGTAATTGTTCTATGTTTTGTTGTACGTTACTTTATGTCCATTTTAGTATTGCAATCATCTTGATGGGGAAGAGAGAGCTGATTGCTTTGCTTAATTTGTCTTCCTGGTGTCTCGTGATGGTTGAGCGGCTCTTCCTCACAGTGCCACGGGGTTGTCTGCAGTTTGTGATTGTGGTATTTCCTGATCATACTCATTTACTATTTTTTATATGAAATACAGTGCTTATATGAAATACAGTAAATTTTAATTGATATGAGCCTTACTATTTAACCCTTTGTATACTAATGTATTTTTCCTTCTGGCTTGATACAATAAACTTGGAATAGCTATTGTTCAAATATATATACTACTGTAAGAAAATTTTATCTTTGTCTGAATATCGTTTTTACCTTAACAAACAGCACATTGCAGCATTTAATCTGGATCTTCACTGTTTGCCAAAGAACCCCTTTAGGGGTTTCCAGTATACAATTGGTTAATATCAAATGGCCAACTAGCAAAGTTACTGCCATTACTACACTGCTCAAAATGTTTTAAAACAAACACCTGATAATTTTCCAAAGATGATAATGTTAACCACTATCCAATAGACAAGCAATGCTTTTCACTAGACAATAAGGCAGAAACCCAGTCTCTTTTGCCATTTTTGCTACGATAGTCAAAGTCTTGAATCAATAAAAGTTTTTGATAAAACAATCGCTGCTTAAGGTTATGGCTTAAATTCTGTAATTTTTAATCTTCTTGAAAATGGCCATTTTTCTGGAACTCTGTAGAATCTTCTGAATTTGTTAATAGCGTAACTTAATGATTTCTGCAACATTAAAAGGCTATTGACTGTACAAAAATGATGCTGCTTTGGTGCTTGGTTGAAAAATTAGTCTTCAAATTTGCGTTTGCAAAAAAAGGTATTTTTAACAAATTCCATTTTTACACAAAGCGTTCCATGGAGATTTCTGGAAAGGGGTTACTTTATTTTTATCAACAAATATCGTCCTTGAAAGGTACCAAACTAATCACAGGACAAACATGTGTTTGCCTTATTAGCCCAACTCTCGCTATGAGTCAGACTATTAGTGCATTTGTATTGTGATCAATGACAAAAAAACAGTGTTCATTTAAATATTTTGAGCAGTGTTTATATTCCATATAATTAATGAAACTTGTAAATCAATAGAGAATAATAGGTGAGTGTTTTTTTATATCAAGTTTACCAGGCAAGGCTTCGGGAATGCTTGTTGACATCGCGAGGCTTGCCGAGCGATTCAATATATGTTCTCAAAGTAGAGCCTGGTAAACTTGATATCAAAAGTCGCGTATGTATCAGTTTACTAAGTTGATTCAACTTCAGACTAGCGATTATGACATAATGATCGATTTTTGTGTCCATTCAGCGTCATTTGCGACGTCATTCAAAAAGTGCAACGTCATCATGACCTGATAAAGGCACATGACGTGAGATAGACAACGTTTGTCAGGCAATGTGCAACACTGCAGTTAATATAAGAGGTAACTGATAATAAACATTATTAGGTGAGCTGTAACAATATGAAAGTCAATGGAATCGTCCATAAAGCTACATATAATAATGTCAGGATGGTCCATTTTACATACTGAAGGGTAGCAGGTAAACAATTATTAAAAATTATCGTATCTTTTCTTCAAGCAAACAGTGCAGACTCAGATGGAATGTTGCGTCTGGACCATCTTTGTTTATCAATATACATGTACCCGTTTATCCCTTTACTCCATAAAAACACTTTTTTACGCCTTTTAAATATCATGCTTTTGGAAAATATTATGGAAAATGGAGCATTTCCGCCAAATTGTTGATTGGGACGTAAAGAATTAAATCATACAAGTCCCGACAGACGGTGTTTGTAATAATTTGATGTTATATATGTGTTTAAACTAGTTTTAAGTATTCATGGTCAGGAATTTCGCTTTCAGTTATTGACATAAAAAGGTCAATATAATGAAAGTAATTTCTACCAGCAGCGAGCATTGCCAGCGTCGTGCAACTATACGCAAATCAACGATAAACGACGCTACGTACATTTTATAGCGTACAGTATATCACTGTGAATGAATTTGACACCCTTTAACTAGACGCTGAGTGCAATATTCGCAAGCGCATTCACTAGAATGCAAAATTGCATATAAATGTACAATCATTTTAAAATGCTAACTATTGACTTTAATATTAGAATGCACACGGATGTTCCTCGTAGCATAAATTACCCATGGGAAGAAGTTTGCACATTTTGTAACAAAACGTATAATAAGATTTCTGAAATTAAATTGCTCGATATCAGCACAAAGATCACAATTTACGCAATAACTCCAACACTTTATAATTTCCCAACAATACTGATTTTTTTCCAAGACATTCAGAACGCTAACGAGCCATGTCAGTGACAGATTGCGTGCTTCCTTATTGTCTAATTTAGTAGTAATATGTAGTCTGTCTGCGTGAGGGACAGTTTTTATCGCTCCTCACAAATTCTGAACACAATCACCTTATCCTCATAGACTGAATCTGAACTGTCAATTTCAGTATCTCCAATCGGGCATAGTTGTGTAAACTGGCACTTAGAGCGACAATTGGAACTAAACAGACGACAAAAGACATATAAGTTGACTTCCAATTGTCATTGGAAGTATAAACACATGAGAGCACCTGTACCAATTATATTTAAAAGCAAATATGACATAGAAATGCTGACATTATAGATCACAGGTACCAATGTAGACTGAAACTATATCTAGTCCAAACAACATAAGAAATCGTGCATCTGAAACTTGATACCAAAGAAAAAAGCTTATTCCACTCTTAGCTAGCATTTAGACCTAACCATTTTCAGATTAAGAACAAAAACCATTCAATTCAAACCAATAAACATTTAAAAACACATTTATACTGTTTGCTTGCATTATTGACCCCAAGGTTATTCTAGGTAACCCTTTAAACAACCCTACCCCCCCCCCCCCTACACATATTACTGGTAAAACCATTGTACAGCAAAATAATGAAAAGGAAAAGTGAACATATTAATGTTCTTATATCTCTTTCATTAGTACTTGCTCTTAGCTATGGGACATATAATCCTTTCTTGAAAGATTAAATCAATTTATAATACAAAAAAAAGATTCATTTGTGCAAAATAAAGCAACTTCTGCGAATTTAGGTGACACAAATTTATATTATGTAACAGCCAGAGGGGGTGAAAAGCAAAACTAGTTTCAATGCAGAGGGCTATGCCCACTGACATGGATTTTGACCGCTTACATTTTTTCGAAAGCTGAGCTGGAGAAAAAAAAACTACTTCAGCATAGATGCTGCAAGGTCAAGGTCAGTGAAAGGGCAATATCAAGGTCATAGAGGTCAAAGTTCAAGGTCACTTTGCAATTTTATTGGTCAAAAAGGTTCAATTTTTACAATTAATGACCTAATGATCTTAAATTATGAGTAAATGGGTCAAATAGCCAGGGAAAGACATCAAATTATTGACAAAGTTTAAAAAATACTAGCCCAATATACTTATTTTACAAATGGCAGGCTGTAAATTTGGCAAAACCAGGCCTGTGAATTGGTATACTGCTGCAGTTTCAATATGCCATTTTTCAAAGTGACATTTATGTTGCTGGATTGGATAGTAAAGATTTAAACGGACTAATACGCATATATCCTCCTGAAATGGCTCTTCTTATTTCATGCCAAGGTCATCAATAAGGTCAAGGGTCAAATTGAACAGCAAAACAACTCAAACTGACAACTAAACAAAGTGGATGGCGCAATATCATGCATATTTCCAAGTAGTTCTTCATTGTTGCTCAATTGAAAGGTCAATCTGTCAAATGTCAATGTTATATTGGGTCATATGACAGTCTCCTGTGCTATCTCTAAATTCAACTAAGGCACATGACAATAAATAAGCATGCAAATATAGGTTTAACACATGTAACACTTTTCAACTATGTTGAAATTTAACTCAATCAAGTGACCACTACTGCGGTTTGCATCCACTTGCGAAATGGGCTTTTTTTTACAATATTTGGACTATTACAAGAGCAAATACTCCATAAAATGCTCTAGCATAACAATAAAAAATACAAATGCTCTGTTATGTGAGTTTTGATAAATGAAAGGATGCTTACAGTATAGCGTCATAGTGAAGAAGCGCAACTCACATGCTTCAAGTCCAATATCTAGTAGTGTAAAACTGAGCCAACAATCACTTCCTACCTACTAATAAGGCTCTTTTTCTGCAGGCTCAATGACTTAAGTTTAAAAAGGTGGACTTTTTGAAAGCTAAAATTATTACTGAAATCAAAACATTACACCAAAAAAGGAATTTGCATGCCACATACATAGCAGGTAAGGTATCCATAAAAAAGGTCTGATATTCTTCTTAAGGGCCCAGACCTGAAATAGTTTTTCCATAGATCTCCAATATTGCTTTTAAGTAGGATGTGGTTCTCAAAACTCTTCAATCACAATGAGGCTCCCATAGATTTACAAGTTGGACCTAGTTCAATCAATGAACAAGAAAGTGATACTCCGGTGACCACCATGTTTTACCACTTTTTGGCCCCTGAAGGTGGGCAGCCTACATGAGAGGAACATTCCATTGAAAAAAAAATACCAGTATGCAAGGTCCTTTTTCTAAGCCACACCAGTAAACCTAATCAACAAAAGCAATGAAAGGTTGTTTCAGAAAGTACAGAAAAGATATACCCATCCAATAAATACAATTTATTTCCCGTAATTTTATTATTGACCTATCATGAAACCCCTTACAACTTAAATATTGTGCAGAGCTTCTACCCACCTTTGAGCCAATCACTGCACTTTGTATAATTACCGGTCTGTGACCAGCAGAAAAAAAACCCTTTACCAGTTACCTCTCGTATTAACTGCATTGTTCACGTTGACCTGATAAACACGGCATGTGCCTTTATAAGGTCATCATGGAGTTGGTGGGAGCGCAGCGGCTCAGTGGTAGAGTGCTTGACTCGAGACCGAGAGGCCGTTGGTCTAAGCCTCACCGACGTCACTGCGTTGTGGTCCTTGAGTAAGACACATTTATCCTAGCTTAGTACCAGGAAGACCCTTCCCTTTTAACTGAAAGATTGTTGATGGGACGTAAAAAATCAAATCAATCCAAATCATAGAGTTGCACTTTTTGAATGAGGTCGTAAATTAAATTATGTTGAATCGATAATAACGCCATAGTCGCAAGTTTGAAGAGTGAACCAACTTGAAAACGTATAAACAGAATATCAGGTTTGCGTCTTTTGACATCTCGACAAGCCTCGCAATTCAACAATCATTCTCAAAGCTTTGCCTGGCAAACTTGATATCAAAAGACACTCACCTAGTACACTATTTACCATACTGTTTACATTCAATTCTCTCCGGATTCTTTGAAAAATCGAGGCCCATATAAATTGCTTATAGGTTTTTGATGGTCGCACATATCATTTTGTTAGTTGTGTCATAAGGAGACCGACTGCTGCTCAGGTGAGTGACTCGGAACCGTTTGAAACTTTTGTTTAAATGGCTGCATACAAGCTTAACATAGTTCATCAGATTCTCGTTTATCATTTTTACAATGACAAGCCATTTGCGACTAAACCATAAACTGTCGCTAGAGAGACAAAATTAATAGAATTTGTTTTTGGATTGTACGAAAACATGAGATGTGATTTAATGTAATATTGTCTCACATATGCCTAATCATAGAGTCTTGACCCTATTGATCACGAGAACATATTATTTAACAGTATATGGGCGGAGCGTTCTTTTACCGCACAAACTCACATGCGTAAATACAATCGTACTTGTAAAAAAAAGATTGGAACGCATAAATTGTTGTTTCATCTTCAAATGCACATTTCAAAGATCTCGACTCTTTATAAGTAAAATCGCTTCATGTTTTCATTAAAGAGTCAGGGGCATAACCTGTATAAGTTACAATATATATCACTTGAAGAAGTTAAAATTGTGTCTTTTCAACAATGATTTCAAAGTGAGGCCATCGAAAGTAACTTATTTAGGTTATATCTGAAATTATTTACGCCAAGGTCAAATTTTAGGACGTCAAAAATATAACTTAAGTTATTCAAGTTACAAAGTAGCTTATTTTCTGATCTCCAATGACCTTGCGTACAAATTTCTAGACGATGCGTACACAATTTTATTGCATAATCGTAAAGTTATGTTATAGGTCTTTCAGATAAAATTACCCGCATGGCCGTGAAAATAGCAGTAACTCCGAAATATGAAGATGAAAAAAGACAGATTCACTCAAACAGGTTACTTTTGTATTTGTTGCTAAAAAAGTTAACTGCTTAAGTGATATATTTTTTTAACTTTTGGAAGTTATGCACCTGACTGTTAAACGTTCGCTTAGATTCCAGTATCAGTTAAACTCGTTACAAAGAGAGATAAAATGCTCGGCAAGCCTCCCATTTTTCTCTTTTCCCAAACTCGTTTAATAAATTTAATAAAACATGAGCACTCATGTAAGATCCTCTATATCTGCAACAAGGGGAACACTCATGTAAGATCCTCTTTATAATACACTGGCACACAATTATTACACATTTTTTATGACGCACTGCTTTCTGTTCAAAGTTCTGTCGTTGTTTGTTTGTGGTGAAGCTCTTCACGTACGTCCTATTAAAATTGTCAGGCATATCCCGAAGTTTCCTGTGTTGAACTAGTCACAAGCAGAGAGTAAAGTGTCTTGCTGAAGGATGTAACACAGAGTCACCGGTGAGACTCGGACCAGCAACCCCTTTCAGCCCAAGTCGAGCACGGTACCACTTTAGCCACTGCTACGTCGTAGTTCGACATTTTAGCCTGTTATTTCAAATGCAGTCTAAATACAGTAATTTCCTATAGAAAAGCTGCTTCAAATAAAACCTTGTTAAGCTGCACGCAATAATTTGCCGTGAGGTTTGACTTGGTGCAATTGGATTAAGTTTTTTTCTAAAATTTAATTTGATTCATGTTAACTACTGCAATTATGATGTATGTCGATGGGATACAGCATATATAAATGCAAATACATGTGCAAACCCATGAAGCTACAAGCATGCAATCAATTGATACAAAGGCAGTATGAATCAATCAATCAAGATTGAGGTTATGCACACTCTCAATTTAAAAGGATTTATGCAGGAATACCCACATTCCAATAGCTCAATTGATATTGCGCACCCTTGAAACAACTTCAGCTTGTGTTAAGGCACACTTCTTAATACATGACCGGGATGCGGCTCAAATAAACCTGTCGATGGGGTTCCGACCAAGTGAAGTAAGAAAGTTGGCTAAGATTAGGAATCGATCCAAAACTGACCAAGGACACCACATGGGAAAGTGAAAAAACACAATCAAACATCACAAACGAGAGCCAAGAGGTCAGCCCTTCTCCAGCAGGTGGCCACAAGGCAGCAATGAACAAACGCAAAAGCATAACAAACCCAAGACATAAATAACACAAATGATCCCCAAAAGAAGTACAGCATTGGAACGGTCAGTAAAAATATTTTACTGGCGCCAGCCTCACTGACTCCAACCAGAGTGCTGAGCTAAAACGATCAGCTAGTATACATGTATCGAAATTTTACATAAAACAAGTGTATTTATTGTGCTTTCCAATAAGGGAATAACAAAGGCGCAGACCTTTTTGTGCGGATGCTCAGGCTGTTCTACACCTTTATTGTTCGCATGCAACAAAGTCAGGTTTTCTCATGTCGATGCCCAATTGTAGTATAAAAACATTAGATTCATTACTTTTCGTGTGGCTCTGGCCAGTCATATTTCGTGAAATATTACTGGCCGCCTTTTGGCCTATATTATACACCACCTTTTTACATGTAAGCAATGGTTCGAACCATGTAAGCAATGGTTCGAGCCTCACCGGCGTCACTGCATTGTGTCCTTGAGCAAGACACATTAATCCTAGCTAAGTACTGGTTCAACCCAGGAAGATCCGTCCCTACATAACTGAAAGATTGTTGATGGGACGTAAAGAATCACGTCAAACAAACAAACAAACATGTATGAACAAGTTTTGTTAATATGATGATTGTTTATCATGTTTATTCATGTAAATAGTTTCGCTCCACGTTTAATCATCACTCCGTCCTTCAAATAATGACAGAGTCAAATCAACATATTCTTTTTCTGATCATACTCATTTGCTTTAATTTTTGATCTGCATAAATTGTTTGATCATGTGAGGTAAACATTCGACATTGATAAAATCGACGCTTAACCACATCCGTTTACTAATTTACTTTAAGGATTCTTCAAACCTACCCCTTCTCCCAACAATACCTGGAATATTACTTGTTCTCCAAGGCACATTACGCCTATTCGACTGGTCATTTCGTGCTTCACGACCATATGATGATTTCATCTATGTTGCATATTTTCTACATTTAATGACATCATATGTGTTGCACATTTTTTACATTTTAAAGCACATTGTGTAAATAGTGTATCAACAAGCAGAAAGAAAATAATCATAAATGTACTTAAAAAGTCGTGAAGCACGATATGCCCGGCCCATTAGGGGTATTGTGTAGTGGAGAACATATGTCCCTACGGATTATCGAATGCAAAACCAGTAGAATGGGTATTGTACTTCGATTGATAAAAATCCGTGCTACAGGTTTATTTATAGTGCAAGGTATTTTTTGTCAGTTTCAAGCGAAGTTTTCTTCATGACAACACGTTTCTACATTATTTCTCACAATGGAACTGCATGACGTTGAACGTTTGGTGGACGACAAAGTGGGTGCGTCTTTGTGGTCGCGTAAAGCGGATATACTGAAAGAGATAGGAAACAGGCTCGAAAAGTAAAGTGGCAATTCTTACTTAGTTCATTTGAACAAGATACGTACCAAAACTAGTTTTAATTTATCAGACAATAGCTCTAGGGGAGAAAGTATAGGTAAGCCGTCTGTAGTTTCTGTTTATGAACAAATAGTAGGCAAAAGGTCATGTAAAGCGTCAGAACAAGGACCTTCTGATTTTTGTAAAATTAAGACTTTCCCCTCAATAAACAATTAGAGTTTTTTTCTGTAAAATAAAATGAGGACTAAAAAAGAAACATCTTTTTTTTGTTAGTTGGGCTTGGACCTCCCCCCGCCCTTCTGACAAATAATTCTGGATCTAACCTTGGCTATGATGAAATAGTACCTGAGAGTGCATCGCACTGGTATTTCGAATTCCCCAGGAAGCATCTAGCATGGAACCAAATCAACCATGTGTTAAGCTCTGGTTTTCCTGTTTCGTAATGTGTGTGTAACAATGTTTCTTACATAGCAAGGAATTAAATATCAATGAATATTCATTATCGTCACGTTAAGTCGATAAGTCGTTAATTTGATCCGCTTGTTTTACATAAGCGCATTTGCAAGAAAAAGACACACATAGGACATATTGTCCTTTCAAGAGAAAATATATTGTTGATAAGTGCTTACTGGACGATGCCATAAGGTTTTATTCTATATACATGAAATATTCACAATGCAAACGCGGATCCAGAAAGCTTTGTCAGAGGAGGTGCAAGTTTGAAAACGTTTTCTTTTAGTTTGATGAGGGGGGTGGGGGGAGGATCCAAATACCACCATCGGCCCGCCAGCGGAACGGCATTTAAATAGCGTTTCGCTGGCGTGCCGATGATGGCCCAACAGTAAATGCTGACTTTGTAGCTTTGTGAATTTTAGGGGATAGGAATCAGTGTTACTTTGTGCGATTTTCTAGGGCAGTCCGGAACCCCTGCCCCCCCCCCCCTCTGGATCAGCACATGCAAACATTCATATTATACTCCATAACCCACTGGTGCTATCAAATCCCCTCAGTCATATATTTGTTCTTGGTTAAGTCGGAATGGTTTATTCTACGCTATGATATGAAAGCAAGCAGTGCAGAACAGGATTAGGTATATGGCTTCTCATGTGGATTTTCACTGTTCTGCTGATGTTTTGCTCCTGTCCAGTTTACAAAATGTACTGGGCAAACCCATGTTGAAATACAATTACATAAACTATTTAGATCAGGGTTACAAGTTGAAGCTATATATTTGTGACCAAGACATTGATTATATCTCTCCCAGAAACTGTTTAGTTTCTGTCAAATAAATGTGTTCTGTTCTTATTTTGTTGCATTCGAACAATTAACCATTTATGTGATACTTCGGCGCTTAACAGTGTAACAGGCCGTGCTTCTTTTGTGGATTCTTTTGTTATTTGTGTTTCGTGTTTGACTTTATCATACTGTCTTGCCTGTTCCTTGTGAACCAAGCATCTATCTGTCTTGATCTACATCAGACATAAGGGTGAGGTTGGTACCATAAAACTAGTATAGTTTAACCACTCAAGTAAAAGTATTTTACTGGCCGTTACAAGGCGGCGCTTCTTTTGCTGATCCTTTTTGTTATTAATGTTTCGTGTCTGTCATGCTGTCATGTCTGTTTATTGCAGCCTTGTGGTCACCTGCTAGGAAAGGGCTTACCTCTTGACTCTCTTGTATGTGATGTTTCCTTTTGTTTTTGTCACTTTCCAATGTGGTGTCCTGTGTCAGGTGCGGTACTTGATTGCATCGATTTCTGATTTTTGCATTCTTCCTTACTTTAATGCTGTTTTCTAAAGATAGATACATTTAAACTGGCAGGTTAGGGTATTTCGTCGTTAAGTTTTCAGTTCTCACTTCGTCAGGCTACACAGCATAAATGTATTAATGACGACGATCGTCGAAGTCCTAATGTCAATACATGCAAATATATATTAAATGTCTTTAAAAGTCTTTTTTCTAGTTATTTCTATTGTTAACCAGTCCAGTTGATTATGGAAATCCCTCAACTAATTATAACTTAGCGGCTGGTTCTTCGGGAATATCAGGTTATGACAGAAAGCCAAATACCACTAAAGCCAGTGCTAGGGACGTGAGAAGTGTTGCACTTTACCTTAGTTTTCATTGGCAGACTCCATTAAACCGAGTCTGGTGTTTTCTTATACTATTTTTGAAGAATCTGTTTTTCCACCTTATTATTACGAATTGTAAAAGTGTGACATATACTCTTATTGGCTACATTCATTTTCCAAACAATCTCATTTCTTATCAATTACATTGTTTTCCCTGCATACTGTCAATCACTTGTTGTTATTGTTTTGTTTCTATGTTTTAGCTCACCTGAGTAAAAGTGATCATTGGATGTCCGTCGTCTATCGAGCGCCGTCAATAGTTGCTTCCAAGTACATCTCCTCCTAAAGTTCTGGCAGCCTTTTACCAAAGTTGGCAGGAATTATCCTTATAAGGCTCTCGTTTATAATTGTTCTGTTTTGGTTTTGGTCTGTTGCATATCTAGGTCACACAGACTAAAAATACATTTCCTAGATGGATAAAAATCATCTTTTCTGAAACCTCAAGGCCCAGGGCCTTGAAATTTGGTACGTAGCACAATCTAGCAGACCTCTATCAAGTTTGTTCAAATAAGGCCCATTGGGTCAAACATGACCCCGCCCTGGGGTACATGTTTACACATGCTTATATAAGGTAAATATGAACAAATATTCCTGTCTTGAACCATATAGCATCATCTATTTTTGTTCAAATTTGCCACAAATGCCCCATACACTGCTAAGGAGTTTATAGGAACAACAAGAAAAAAAGTTTTTGTCTGGAACCATAATGCAAAGAGTCTTGGCATTTGGTTTGTATCATCACCTAGTGGACATCTGCTAAGTTTGTTCAAAATCAGGCCCTAGAGCCAAAAATGTACACCCATCCCAGGAGTCTCCCGTTTTATATATAGCGCAAAAGCTATATTGTCTTTGCGTGTAAGGAAATTCACATTTTCCTAAAGCTATTATACCAAACAAATAGTGTATGTGGATAAACACAACAGTGTCTAAAGGTTTGCCCCACCCCATGACCCCTTAGACGGGAGTCAAAGTTTAAATTGTCCATAACTAAGTCAGCTGTCTATATTTCAACAATAATTTTGCATGCAAAAAGAGGAACAACAGGTATGAAACAAATCAAGGAGGATTTTAGTTTGAAGACATGGGATTGATTCCTCGGTGGACCTAGGTGATTGGTCCGCTGCCAAAAATCAACTTTTTCAGAGCATATCAAATTACAGGGAATGAAGTATACAATAAGTTTGCCCTTACACACGCCCTTGAGCCATAGGGTGGGGTCAAATGGTCATTTGTTTTCTTTTTGAAAGTTGTCATGTTGCACATCAAATTAACGGGAATGAAAACATAGACCACCATGTAAGCGAATACTCTACCCTTTTACACAGTCACCCTTGACCCCTGGGTGGGCAAAAAGGTCAAAATATTTTATTCTGAAGGTGGTCAAGTTGGATATGAATTTATAGGGAAAGAAGAGTAGAACAACTAAATATTTCACCTTATGCACAGCCCAAAACGTTTGGGTTGGGTAAAAAGGTCAAACATTGAACTTGTGTAGATACGTATATTTTGATTGAACTAAGAGATTTGACACTTAAACATTGGCGTGCTACATACTTGACAGGCTTTGGTTATGATCCGAGTGAAACCCAAGATCGACTTAGGTGTTCGAGAAATGGTATTATTATTTTGTGGTAAACATTCTCTCCTCATGGCAATTATTCAGGTAAGCGATCCAGGGCCCAAGGGCCCTCTTGTTGTGGTGTGTTATTATTATTTTTGAAAGAGGAGAGGTGAAACCTGAGTTTGAAATGGTAAATCAGGTCACAAGAGGCAAGAACCTTTAGTGGGTTAGGTAAAACAAATTGAATGTCCTTCAGATGCATAACAGGAGAAGATGTGACAGTCATTGATTTCTTTCCTCTGATTTGAACTGGCGTTTGTATTTAAAGGGCAGTCACCAATGTTACAGCATATTGATATTTTTCTGCTCATGCTGTCTCCCGTTTCTCCAATCCAGCTTAAAGAATAGCGTGTCACTTTAATATCTCTAGGCTAGGTCTTACAACACAAACGCATATATTACTGACGGACTTTAATTACGCAACTTCACTTTATATTTTTCAAAAGACAATTGAATGTAAACTTCATTTGCTTCGATGGTGTCACCACACTTTAGTTTTAATTGTACAACTAAACCTGATTACTTCACTGCTTCGTATAAATTTAAGTCACTTAGTAGAGAAGATTTTAAGCCATCAGATGAAATGGTACAAACAGATAAACGTCAAATAAACAAACAGGCTGTATCACAGATCTGCCTGATACCTGAATTACTAACGAGGTCCATGACACAAATCTGATACTTCTCATGATTCTCACTTTTAAGAAGAAGGAATTTTTAAGCGATAACATTTTGTCACATAAGGCAATTGGCCCCTATCTAAAAAAGTCGACATTTTCAATTTGCTAAATTCATTTTAATTGAACAATTTTTACATATGTTACTAACAAATGAACACTATTTAACATACAACCAAAACGATTGATTTGCCTTCTTTTTGGAGACATTAATTAAAGCTGCTATCCGAGTGTTGCGTAGTAGAAGCAATGATAATTATCTTGAGATGGTCATGGATTGTCAACAATAGATACTTATAATTTGATGTTTTGAATATAAAATATATGCTAAATTATCGTCATATTCGGGAGCAGTCTAGTCTCAGTCTACTTTGATTACTCTGGCAGATTGCATTATACTCAGTATAGACTTTTGTGACGAGAGCTGTTTAGGTATTATCAGCAGTAATAACCTACAAGTGAAAGGACCTCGGACAGTCTTAATGAAGAATTGCCCATTAAAAATGGCCAGATAAAAGTTGCAAAGAAAATTATATTTTTCATGCGCCGATCCAGAAAGTTTGTCAGAGCGGGTTCACCTCTGAAAACGTTTTTTAGTTGATGGAGGGAGGATGGATCCAAATACCACTAAAAACGGGCCATCAAGGGCCCACCAGTGAAATGCCATTAAATGGCGTTACGTTGGCGTGCCGATGGTGGCCCAACATTGAAAATTGGCTTGGTAGCTTTGTGATTTTTCAGGGAATCTGGACCAGTATTGCTAAGAAACCCTATATTTTGTGATTTTTCGACGGGTGGGGGGTCCCCCTCTGAATCCGCTCATTTTTTTCCGTGATAAAGGTAGCTGATCAGCCCTCGAATTATCCACAACATGGCTTTTCACATTGGACAAGCACCGACATAAAATGCAGGTCGAAAAGGATGTTTCTACTTTTCAATATACCTGTAGAGCAAATAGAAAACGTTTCAGAGCCCCCCAACCCTTGTGACCAAGCCTATCCGTTTGCATACGGGTGTAGTTTTACATTGCACACATCCTACAAAATTGGCATGCTTGGTCAAGGGGATAGAGAGGCTGTCAAAATGCTCAAAACGAACTATTATAAAAGCCTATTAGTGACTAACTTTGTACAAATCGGTAGCTTTATATCCATTTACTTTGTTATGTATACAGTGTGTATATAGTTCTGATACACCTCAGTGAACAAATCAGATACAAAACAAGTATAATATGTGTGTAAGACATTTAATTGTAAAAGTCAAAAATAAACACTTTCGTCTTAAGTTATATATTGCAAACATTACATTTCCATATATTTAGATGAATACCTGACCAAACTTTGGCTTTCTGCCAAAAGAAATTTGGCCACAAAAATACCATCACCCCATAAACCCTAAAGTCCTGGAATCAATGTACAATATTTTCATATATATTTATTTTTTAGATGCCTGAATGTCATGTTATAATTTAAGCACAGAGATCTAATTTATACGTAATCCTAACCATATGCTCTCAAAGCTTTGGCAGATTGAATAGGAGACTGTTCGAGGTACGAAACTATGCAATTTTCGAGTTTATGAAAAAAACACACCCTAGTTTCTAGAGTAATTTTTACTTAAATATCTCAATAACAGATCATAACCTACATTTGGCACGAAAAGGTAAAGACACATCTAAATAATGTAAATAAGCACGTTTCACTTAGCGAATAAAGCCAATTAAGTTACACGTTTGCTGTTGACCTTGTTTTATTAGACCTTCATATACCCATGGATCATACATATAGAGCGATTATTGCCGTATCTGTATGATAATACACTTTATATTGTCAATTAGAATACACAACATTGAGAAGAAATCAATTAAAAAAAATATAAACATAAAAAGACAGACCTACAACCGATCGATATCTAAGATAATTAAAAGGAATACTTTGCATTGTGGGTGAATTTCCTAAATAATTAAAGTACATATGAACACATCAATTAAGCTTAATGTATCATCAAACTGTCTGCATATTATCAATTAATTACACAAATGAAATAGTGTCTATAAACATATGACGTCGCGTCTGGGATTGAAATAACGCCATACAATAAAATCGATAAACCACTAGTGGTTTACAGATTTACGGGAAACGTTATAACGTCCATAACAACGTTACGTACATGATGACAAAATCATAACGTTTTTACGCCAAAAATGAGATTTCAAAGTATTTTACGTCATATGATAAATAGAATCTAACATTCGTGCTCTTGTATTATTGAATTTATTAAACTCGTTGCGAAAAAAAGATAAAATGCTCGGCAAGCCTCGCATTTTACCTCTTTTCCCCAACTCGTTTAATAAATTCAATAAACCATAAGCACTCATGTAAGATCCTATATGCAGCAAGCAAATAAAATTGGATGGAAACACATTACAAACTATAATTTTAATTTCGTGATCAGGGTTGCCATGATCCAGCTGATACGGTACAACAGTAAAACACATTCTATGTGATTGGAATAAATAGAGGATCT
>OZ026523.1:30785148-30860832 GCA_964019695.1 Loripinus fragilis
TTTTAAACAACCGGTAAGACAGACTTTTATCAAAACGTTAGCATTTGGCAAACAACTTTATGAAGAATAAAATACCCGTAAATATAAGGTGAACAAGGCCCAAGACAACTCGATGGAAAAGACCCATGATTTGGAAAATACCCATGATATTGTTTTTCTCTCTGTTACTATCTAGGAACGGTCGGGAAGGAATGGGAAGGTTTCATTTGGTTACCTCTGTTATACCCGACTCTGTTACCAGGGTAAAATAATGCACGCAGCTAAATGTACAATTTTAAGTGTTTTATATACTAAATATACAATCACACAAAAATGCAGTACATAGACATTATTGCTTTAAATTTGCTTAAGTAAGTCATGCTATACTGAGATAAGTTTCCACTCTACGTTGGATTCCTGATAGAATCAATCCTAGAGTGTCCTATCTCAGCTGTACACCAGCAAAGCAAAAGCAAATCAACGTAGACACACACAAAAACTAATAGAGATTTATCATGAGAAATTAACGCCCTTAATGCTTGTACTATAGATCTTCAACGCGTGAGGTTCCTTGAATATGTGAAAACGTGTCTATTTATTTTCTACACGCGGTTCTTATGTTTACTTTTACAGTAACGTTTCACGTCAGTCATTTTCCACCCTAAGGTGTTTATTCTTAGTAGGTATTTTTAGAAATAGATCTGTCAATTAATGGGCTTAGGGCCCCTTTCTTGTTTATTTGCGGAAGCCGAACACTCCTACAGCATCACAAGTAATAGGTTACATTTCTACACCTTGTCGGTGGCCATAGGAGTCAGACTGATTCCAGCCCTATGGATGAATACGTAACCTCTGGCTTCTTCCAGCATGGCTCAATCTGTCAGTCGAGCGGTCTATTAAAATATATAATGGACAAATACATAGGTTGCCTTATATAGCAACTATAAATAATTTTCCTTGGGCTGCTTTGCCAATGATTAGAAATAAATGTAACCAATATGATTTCAATATTAATATAGTTATAAAAGTTGATTTCAAATGATTTACAATGATTGTTCAAGTCACAACAAGGGGTACAAAGTCAATACAACCTATGCAAATTTACTACAAGGACAACTCCAGAACCAACCAACTAACTGATCTGGCTCAACAAAAGGTTCGTTAGCGCAATGCTAGACAAACCCTATTTGCTCTTAGTGCAATACTAATAAGCAAATATTTATACCTCAATTACTTCTCTTCTCACTGATGACTTTAACCAACTACGTCAACCTACTACAGCGACTCAAAACACTACAGCAATGAGAAGCCAGGTTAACCCTTAGTGCAATACTGAAAGGCTATCTGCTTCACAGTCAACGATCTATCCTCGGCCATGAACAGCGAGCTAATGATACTATTTTGATGGTTACATCTCTTTATATACCCTTGGCATATCTCAAATCTCACCTTAAAAGGGGTGTTAGGTTAGACATGCATTACATCTCCTACTCCAATTATTGATAATTATCATCAAATTAACGCATCTTTATTAATTAGTAAAGTTATAATGTTAATAGAACTACTACTTCGCAAATTTGGATCATTCCAATATTATATAAACTATAAATTCAAAGCTAATTCCCTTCAAGTAATAATGGGTAAGTCAGTGCGCATACTTGTTTGAAAAACCCGGTACTCTTAAGGGTAAAAGCCAGTACCGCTGGTACTTCTGGTAGGAACAATGTGGGGTGGAATATCAAAGATTTCTGCAAGTAAACACTCAAAGTTCAGCCAAAATACTTGCTAGTAAGTGCTAATTTAGACAGTTCTCTTTAAAATATATATCAGAAACATAAATTAAACCAGCAAACACGTTCTAAAACAAAGACTTTAGCCAAAACGATAAACAAGTATGGCTTCTCCAAAAATTATCTCTTTGCATTTTCTCACTTCATCACATTACCCATGCCTCCGACTAAAATTGTCCTCGATTGAAAAATGAAAATAAATAAAACTATTTACAGGAAAACCATTAATCATGATTTGTTTTTCAATATTCAATATATATCAACTTTTTTTTATATGGCAATCTCCGCCATAGCTTTCTTTACAGCAATATCCCTAATCATTACATAGAATGCTCTTTTTCATAGTATCAGATGTTCATTAGTGTCTTATCCATCGTCTCCTCTGGTTTCCATTTAGTTACAAACACCCTTCCAGTTCATTTTAGCTTGCAACACATCTTTTCCCCTTATACCTTCTGAATCCCTCTATTATCTTCTTCCTGCATGACCTTCAAGTTCAACTCTAGATTATCCTTTACAACAAAACTTCCCTCTTGATCAAACTTTCCACTTTACTTCATATCACTGACTGTCTAATCTATTATATCATCCTTACAGTTACTAACTGCGTCCTCTTCAACATCATCTTCCATTTCACTAGTTGCCTCTTCTTTAATATCATCTTAACTAGCACGGTCTGTCTTATACATCATTTTACTATATCTGACTGCTTCTTCTTGTTAATTTTACATAAAATTCAACAATTACAGAACGTAATCTGTGAATCTCTGTGGAGGCTGTTTCTGACGCTTTCCTCTGCCCAGTTCTTCAATTACTTCCACATATTCTTCAGCATCATAATAAACATCTTCAATTTCATCAACAACCTCTTGATCTATGTTGCTTGATTTATCTGTTTCTTGTTTTACAACTTTTTCTCTGTTATTTTCCTGAAATGAATCACCTCTTTTATATTTCCGTTTCATCCTATCAACATGTACCACTTTCTGAAATCCTGTTGCCTTATTCCTTACCTTATATGCCAAATCTGAATACTTCTCTAACACAACATATGGTCCATGCCAATAAAATGTGAACTTAGGTGATCTGCCAACATGTTTTCTTAGAAAGTACACATAAAGTTCATCCCATTTTTCAAATTTCTCCCAAAACAACTTATTGTCATGATATCTTTTCTGGCGCCTCATTTCTGTTTGAATGTGTTCTCTTGCTATTTCATGGGCTTGTTCCATTCGAGTCTGTAAGTTTGCAGCAAAATCCGATTGAAACTCCTTAATATTATTAGGGTTAGCAAACTGTATATCTAATACTGACACTTCCCTACCTAACATCATCATATTTGGAGTATATCCAGTTGTCTCATTCACTGAAGATCGGTAAGCCATAAGCACATATGGTAACCTTTCATCCCAATCAGAATGTTCATTGTTCACAAATGCACGTAATAATCCTTCCAATGTTCTGTTGAACCTCTCAACCATTCCATCACTTTGAGGATGATATGGAGTAGTTCTTGTTTTCTTGATATCTAAAAGAAAACACATCTCCTGATATAATTGACTTTCAAACTGTCTGCCTTGGTCAGAATGAATATAGCTGGGCACTCCAAATCTACTTACTACCTCATTTACTAAACATTTAGCCACTGTTTCTGCTTTTTGATTAGGTATTGGAAATGCTTCTACCCACTTTGTGAAATAATCAGTGATAACTAATATATAGCGATTCCCTTTGTTAGTTTCTGGAAGTGGTCCAAGAATATCTGTAGCTATCCTCTCCATAGGATAACCTGATCCTGTCAAAGTCATAGGAAAATTTTTGTATGCGGTGTTCCTTTTCCTCTGGAACATACATCACAACTACGTACATATTGCTCAACATATGTATACAATCCAGCCCAATAGTATTTCTGCCTAACTTTTTCCAGGGTTTTTCTCTTTCCAAAGTGACATCCAATAATTGAATCATGGCAATGTTGTAACACTGTTTCTCTTAGATCTTTAGGAATAATGATTTGGTAATTTTCTGTTTTCTTTCCCTCATACCAAATTCTACATAAAAGGTCATTGTGAATACACAATCTCTGAAATTGTGACCAATACGATTTGACACGGTTGCTCATTCCACTTACTGTTATCCATTTTGGTCTTTCTTCCTTTTCAACCCAACTTTGAACTAATTTGATTTCATAATCCCTTAACTGAGCTTCTTTCAAAAAAGGAATTTCCTCTGATACTTCATTGGTTTTGGCAGATACAGCTTTTACTGACTGCTTTGGTTTCTCTTTTCTAATGGGTATTCTACTTAATGCATCAGCATTTGTATGCCTCTTTGCTGGACGATGTTGTATTTCAAATTTGAAGGAAGCCAATGTCTCTATCCATCTTGCAGTTTAACCTTCTGGATCTTTTGTCTTCATCAAAGATTTAAGTGCACTATAGTCTGTTCTTACTAAGAATTTTCTCCCTAAAAGATAATGCCTAAATCTTTTCATAAAGTTAACCACTGACAACATTTCTCTTCTTGTAACACTGAATTGTCTTTCAGTTTTGCTGAGCGTATGACTCCCAAAACAAATCACTCTTTCTTTACCATCTATTTTCTGAGAGAGCACAGCTCCTATGCTGTTGCCAGATGCGTCAGTATCAAGAATAAAGTCTTTGGTGAAGTCAGGATATTCAAGAATCGGTGCCTCAGTCAAGTATTTCTTTAGTTTCTCAAAGGCAACTTGACATTCTTCTGTCCAAACAAATGGTCGCCCATTTTATGTAAGTGTATGCATAGGTTTTGCAGTTTCAGCATATCCTTTGATAAATCTTCTGAAGTACCCACATAAATCTAGAAAACTTCTAACCTCTGTCTGGTTAATAGGAACTGGCCAATCTTGCACGGCTTTGATTTTCTCAGGTTCAGTTGCAACTCCATCATCAGAAATTATGTGACCCAGGAAAGAAACAGATTTAGAAAATAGTTCACATTTCTTAGGTTTTAATTTGAGACCAGCAGTCCGTAACCTGTCTAAAACTTTTTCTAACTTTTCTACAGCACATCAAAACTCTTTCCTAAAGTTATAATATCATCTAAGTAAATCAGACAAATGTCCCATTGTAACCCTGCCAAAACGACCTCCATTAGCCGCTCATTGCACATGGCATAATCCAAACGGTAAAACTCGAAACTGAAAAAGCCCTTTTCTTTTAATAAAAGCTGTTTTTGGTTTGTCTTCATTCTCTACCCCAACTTGCCAATATCCTGAGTATAAATCCAGGGTTGAAAACCATTTAGCGCCACTTAAACTATTAAGAGTTTCACTGATTTTAGGTAATGGATATGCATCTTTCACAGTAACATCATTTAATGCCCTGTAGTCCACACAAAATCTGAAAGATCCATCTTTCTTCTTCACAAGAAACAACACCAGTCGCCCACGGGCTGTTTGATTCTTCAAGAACGCCTCTTTTCAACATATCATCAACTTGTTTGTCACCTTCTTCTGCCATGTGATGTGGCAATCGTCTTATTCTTTGATTGATAGGTTTTGCACCTTCTGTGTGTATCTGATGCTTGACTATTCTGTAAATGCCATATCTTCATCATTTAAAGCAAGCACATCTTGAAAACTCAACAAAGTTTCTTTAAGCTTGTATTTTTGTTCTCTATCTAATTGTATTAAACTTCTGTCAACCAAATCTTGTAATGGCTCTGGTAGGCCATGGCAACTCCTATCGTCATTATCTTTCTTGGTCATCTCTTTAACTTCTGCTATTGGTTCAAATGTTCCAATAATGGTTCCCTTCCTAATGACAATAGGATTTGTGGTTGGGTTCATTAAGCGAACTGGTACTTTGGAATCTGCTCTAGCTAGTACACGACCACTGAGTACATTTTTCTTCTCCATTAGCTGTTCATATGGCTCTATTGTTCCATATTGCTCTTCCAAGCATACTCTTTTTCCAGTTAAAGCTCCAGGAATAACTATTTCATTGTTTGATGGTATGCTTACTGTTTCTGCAGCTGATATTCTAAAGCAACCCATCTTTCCTGTAGTGAAACAATTTATTACCAAGTCTTCTGTGGTAACTGTACAGTTTTTTATATCCAATACACAAGAAAACTTCTGCATAAAATCTACACCTAAAACTACTTCAGAGTTCATATCTGCCACAATTGCAGGTAGCTCAAACTGTTTTCCATTGAAAGATAATGTAAATGTACCTACACTGAAAGTTATCATTTCTTGTCCATTTACTGCAATCATTTTACATCTTACAGGTTCTAAAAGGGGTCTTTTGTAAGAAGGCAATTTGCTATAGACAGTATCTGAAACCATGGTTGCTGTAGCTCCGGAATCTACAAGTGCTATGATTCCAACTCCTTTGATTACACCACAACAATATGTACCTGCATCAAATAGATTTATTGGATGTTTAAAATTAGAACCTGATCTTTTACCTTGTTTCTGATCTTTTGATGGACCTCTGTGATGCCTTGACCTATTCTGTGGACATTCAAATGATTTATGACCTATTTCCTGACAATTAAAGCATTTTGGTTTCACTGGACATCTATTTGCTAAATGTGACTCATCATTACAAATATAACATCTTTTTTGGGGTTTGTTTTGATATAATGTTTTGCTTTCAAGACAATTTCCTTCTTTTTCAGATTTACTAGTGTTCTTATCATGATTTATAAGTTCAACTACTTCACTTAAACTAGGGGCAGTTTTCTTTTTAGCTTCCTGTGAAAATTTTGAAAACTGCTCAAGTATTGTTCTTAATTCTGCCTTCTGTTCTTTCTTATCCTCATTTATAATGTTTAAAATTTTCGTTAGATCTGAAGCGTCTTCACACTGAGTGTCTGTTTGTCTTCCATATTTGAATCCTCTTTGCTGTCTCTCTGCTCTGTCAAATGCTTCCAATTCAACCGCAACTTTGACTGCTTCATTCAAATCCTTAGGCCTCGTTTGTTGAATTTTCAATCTCATTTCTGCATCAGAAATTGAATCAATGAAAAATCCCATTGCCAAAACATTGATCAGAGTTGGGTCTGCTCTGGGATATGCAAGTGTGGTCAGCCTTAATATTCTTTGACTGAATTCTCCTAAATTCTCACCATGTTTCCATTCCCGTTCTTTCAGTTGAGCTCTGTACAATTCAGTTTGACTCTCATGTGAAAACCTCTCACCCAATGTGTTGCAAAGAGTTTCAATATCTTTATGGTCTTTATTGATAGGTTTCCTAAAACACCCTGCCCAAGACCTCTCCAACTAACTCCAAGATATAAACCCTTTTGATCATGAGTCCAACCATTAAGTTCTGCACACATATCAAAATGTGACTTATAATCAATCCAGGAACTACTTCCATCAAATGTAGCTGGCTTCATAAAGTTCTTGCCTTTCTTGCCTGGCTCAGCGTATTAAGTTTTCTTTTCTGAGCTAGTATTATTTGACTTCAGTGTCACTATTTTGCTTTCTAATTCTTTAGAACCCACTAAATCCTCATGAACTGCTTCATCACTCTTGAATGAGACTGTCTTGGATGTTGGTTTCTTCCTTGTTGTTACTTCTGGATCAGCTAACTCACTCTGTTCCTTGCCCAGAGAACTATCTGTTATAGTCTTTCTGTCTAACAAAGAAGACGTTAGTTCAGCCATTTTATCTATCTTATCCATTAAAAATTGCATGTCCTTTCCTGTCTGCATTGCTGCAACTTTCAGGTCCAAATTTTCCTTTTCTCTGGCACTGTCTCTCTGTCTCAACTGTTCCTTTAGGTCTGCATAAGTGCTATCGCTTCTCCCCATTTCTTTCCTCATTTCAGCACTCCCTATTCTCAAAGATTCAACCATATCATACACCATATGCATAACTTGTTTCTCTGAAGTCTCCATATGTTGGCTAGTTTCAAATGTCTCAAAGAATGACTCATCCATTCTTTCCTTATTTTCCCTAATTAACGTTGGCATCATAGGTGTTGTAGGCACAACGTATTTCTTAAAAGGATCAAACTCATCAAATAAGTCTTTGTAAGCCATGTTTCACTCAACAAATATATAAAATGCACAAGGTAATAGTATGGCGCCAATGCGCAATGATTGCACCCAAAGGTATTCTTATACTACTTCATACAAAAATGGTAAAAGTATCAAATCCCTTACGCTTCTTGTACTGTTTAAGCAAATCGAATCCCCTAAGCTACTTGTACTGGTTTAGCAAATCGAATCCCCTAAGCTACTAGTACTGGTTTGACAAATCGAATCCCCTAAGCTGCCACCATTTTTTATGTAACACAGTCGAGCGGTCTATTAAAATATATAATGGACAAATACATAGGTTGCCTTATATAGCAACTATAAATAATTTTCCTTGGGCTGATTTGCCAAATGATTAGAAATAAATGTAACCAATATGATTTCAATATTAATATAGTTATAAAAGATGATTTCAAATGATTTACAATGATTGTTCAAGTCACAACAAGGGGTACAAAGTCAATACAACCTATGCAAATTTACTACAAGGACAACTCCAGAACCAACAAACTAACTGTTCTGGCTCAACAAAAGGTTCGTTAGCGCAATGCTAGACAAACCCTATTTGCACTTAGTGCAATACTAATAAGCAAATATTTATACCTCAATTACTTCTCTTCTCACTGATTACTTTAACCAACTACGTCAACCTACTACAGCGACTCAAAACACTACAGCAATGAGAAGCCAGGTTAACCCTTAGTGCAATACTGAAAGGCTATCTGCTTCACAGTCAACGATCTATCCTCGGCCATGAACAGCGAGCTAATGATACTATTCTGATGGTTACATCTCTTTATATACCCTTGGCACATCTCAAATCTCACCTTAAAAGGGGTGTTAGGTTAGACATGCATTACATCTCCTACTCCAATTATTGATAATTATCATCAAATTAACGCATCTTTATTAATTAGTAAAGTTATAATGTTAATAGAACTACTACTTCGCAAATTTAGATCATTCCAATATTATATAAACTATAAATTCAAAGCTATCTCCCTTCAACAAATATAATGGGTAAGTCAGTGCGCGTACTTGTTTGAAAAACCCGGTACTCTTAAGGGTAAAAGCCAGTACCGCCGGTACTTCTGGTTCGAACATTGTGGGGCCGAATATCAAAGATTTCTGCAAGTAAACAATCAAATATCAGCCAAAAAACTTGCTAGTGAGTGCTAATTTATACAGTTCTTCTTCTTCTTCTTCCTGTTAAAGAGCTGGGATCTTCCTAGACAGTAATTAGCTCTGCGGGGCAAGGTAGTGTGATGGCTTCAGCACGCCCCAAATAGACTATGTACAGGTAGATAAAACTAAAGGCTGGTTAAAACTATGTACAGTGACTTCTCTAATACCATTGATGGAGCAGGTCACACCCGTAGGGATGACCTGAAGTCTTCCAGGGAGGCTGCAGACACAACTCTGGATGGCAATTTGTTCCATTCTCTTGCAGTCCTTGGGTAGAAGGAGTTGGAGTAGGTTGTGTCGCTGATTCTTTCTTGGAAGAACTTGACTGTCCCTCTGGTTCGGCTGTCACTAGAGCTCAGGTATCTGTTGGCAGGTATGTCTACCAAATTATGCTGCATTCTGTAGAGCATGCTGAGTCTGTCGTGTCTTCTTCTTACTTCGAGTGGCTCCCATTCAAGGTCATCTAGCATCTTTGTGACACATCCTAGGGTTCTTGTTGAGTAGTCATTGAAGACATATCTAGCGGCACGCCGTTGGACTTGCTCCAAGGCTTTGATGTCAGTTTGCTGGTAAGGGTCCTAGACAGGGGATGCATATTCCAGTATAGGGCGCACCATAATCTTGTAGGTTGAGGCTTTTACAGGTGGTGTGCAGTCCCTGAGGTTTCTACGTAGGAAGCCGACTGTTCTGTTCCCCTTGCTTACTGTGTTCTGGATGTGCTTGTCCCATGATAGATTCTCTGTCAGGGTTACTCCAAGGTACTTACTAGCATCCACCACTTCAAGGGTGTGGCCATGAAGCTGGTAATTTGTCTTGCAAGTTGGACTCTTTTTGTTGGAGATTCTCAGCACGACACATTTTGTTGGGTTGAATCTCATCTGCCAAGTTTCTTCCCAGAGTTCCTATGCTGAAAGATCTCTCTGAAGCAAGTCCCTGTCATTGTCATTTTCAATCACCTTGAAGAGCAGGCTATCATCAGCAAACAGCTTGGTATCAGAGGACAGTATTGATGAAGCAGAGAAACAGAAGTGGTCCAAGGACTGTTCCCTGTGGGACTCCTGATGTTACATCTGCTGTGTCTGACTTAACTCCATCTAGTATGACTTGCTGAGTTCTGTGGCTGAGGAAGGACTGTATCCATTTCATTTCAGTTCTCTTTAAAATATATATCAGACACATAAATTAAACCAGCAAACACGTTCTAAAACAAAGACTTTAGCCAAAACGATAAACAAGTATGGCTTCTCCAAAAATTATCTCTTCGCATTTTCTCACTTCATCACAATTTGAATGCACAGAATCTCTTGAAGTGTGAAGTGGAGTTGTTTTACGCAACTTAATAATTCAAAGTATCTCACTTTTGCCTAACACGGTTCAACAACATAAGTGCCTAAGCGGCCCTCACCCTTGGATAATTGACCAACGGATATGAGTAGTACATGCGTCTCTTGAGCGTCATGGACTGCGCATGCGCGGCGGCCATATTGGATGACGTCACTATAGCATCAAGTTAAAAAAAGGTCCCTTATGACCATACAAAATCGTGTAAGACGGTCCCTTTTAACCAGACAAACGAATGTTGTAGAATTATAGCCCCAAGTTCAAGGTCACTTTCGTAATGGCGTCATTTTCTATATTTAGTAACTGACACGTTCAGACCTGTTTATCTATATTTAGACATTATGACTTCTTACACTCTGAGCCCTTTTCTTCTGACACCTATTCAGACGACAGCTGTATGAAGAAAATCAATTTTAATGACCGCGTGGTTATAAATTTTTATGTCCTTTTGCATGCTGCTTACTTTTGGGGTTTTTTCTCACCATGTTTCTGTCTTTTCAAATCTTAGAGAGAATCATGCAGACAGACACACACACACACACACACTTTCTTTCCATGTTTCTGTCTTTTCAAATCTTAGATAGAATCATGCAGACAGACACACACACACACACACACACACACACACACATACACACACAGACACACACACACACACACACACACACACAGAGAGAGAGAGAGGACAGTGACCTGATCTTGATCTTGATCTAAACTGTTTTCAAAGGTTACCAGCAGACGTACTTAATTCTCATGGGCAAGAAAATCAATTTTTTAATGACCGCCATAAAATAATTGCCAATAATAGTATTAAATCACGTGAACTAGGAAAAATCAAAGGGACAGAACTCACGTTTGAAAATCTTGCCTGTGTAGATACAGTTGTTTCTCTTAGACCATAACAATGATTGGGGTAATATTCATTTATATTCTATAGGGAACAAAGTTAAACGCATATGATAAATTTACTCTATTTCAATATTTCGGCTAAAGGCCTTTTTTCAAGAAAAAACATGCACTTTAGTATCAACTACATAGTCTCTGTTCCACCATTTTGAATTTGTGTATATTGATGTGTGACATCACGTTGACATGAACGTAACGCCATGACGTCGCACCGCTTTTCCCGTAAAAGTGGCAAAAAATACATATTTCATGCTCACCCTTACCAGGCATGAAATCCATCATGCTCACAAGTACCCAAATTTGTATTCTCATACTTATTTGCATGACAACACAACACTCGGAGCCCGGAAACAATAAAACACGCATTTAAGCACACACAAACACGCACACACCTCTACAGAAAACCATACAGACAGACAGACACACACGCACACACACATCTTATGCAGAGAACCACACTTATGCAGAGAACCATGCAGCCAGACAATCAGACAGACAAACATACACGCGCACAAGTGAGGGTACGGCTGTAGTTTGGTCAATATTTTGCTGGAAAGCGTAAAAATAACACAACATTAGTATACTTTCTATATTTATTTTACAAGGATCCAGCGCATTAACAAACAGACATAAAAACGAACATTTTACAATAGAGTAAGATATTGTGGAAAAACGCAAATAGCCATTCGTCATGCACTCGATAATAAAGGGTATAATGATAGGGATACAGTAAGGATACAGTGGGGATACAGTCAGGATACAGTATGGATACAGCCAGGATGCAGTAAGGATACAGTGGGGATACAGTCAGGATACAGTGAGGATACAGCCAGGATACAGTAAGGATACAGTGAGGATACAGCAGGGGTACAGTCAGGGTACAGCAGGGGTACAGTCAGGGTATGGCAGGAGTACAGTCAGGGTACAGCAGGAGTACAGTCAGGGTACGGCAGGGGTACAGTCAGGGTACAGCAGGGGAACAGTCAGGGTACAGCAGGGGTACAGTGGGGTATAGTGGGTACCAGTAGGGGTACAGTGGTGGTGGGTGGGAGGATTTATTGAGAAAGCATAAAAATAACGCAAAAACTAGTAAATGTGTTTTATATTAATTGTAATATAGAAGCCAGAACAAGCACTGCATTAATCATACATTATGACATCATTTCCTCTGCACTGGACGCTTTCGAGTACACAGTTTCATCATTTTAGTCACTATCAAGCGATCATTTCGCTTCTTCTGTTGTACATTAAAGTCTTTTACAATGTCTTTCATCGTTTTTCCCTGATGTCTCTTCACAACATATTATGCGCCAACGTTTTTGAGGTATTTCCTTTTTAGGATCTTTTCAAATCCAACTCCATATTCTTTTGCCATATGTCCCAAGGAGTCAAAAAAATTCGAAAGGACCACGTTTAGGAAAGTAAAATGCCACCCAGTGTTCACCTGGACCTTGGCTCGTGTCTGTATTGGAAATGTAGAATCTTCCTCTTTGTATTTTAAGTTGATCTGCAGTGCATATTGTGACTGGATAGCCAAGCAGCATATCATACAGTTGTTTGCTGTTCATCTTTTAATATCTGAATGAATTCCAGTCCACAGTTGCTTTGCATTTCTTACGCTGCAGATTTCCACCTGTTATACTCTGACTATCATTCTCTTTTCGTTTACGCTCAATCTCTGATTTGGCTATTTCGATCGCTTGAGCTACGGGTGTGATTTGTTTCAAAGTGGGACTTTTCTGTTCTCGTGCTTCTAGTTGTTTTTCACGTGCTTCAAGTTGTTTTTCACGCGCTTCCATTTCCTTTTCTCGTGTTTCTATTTCTTTTAGCTTTCTGTATTTCTTCCCACTGCCCACCACATAACGTCCCATATGGTCGGGCTGGAAGTATCCATCTCTCAAGTCTTTAAAATGTTGATACCATGCATTGTAGTCTGGCACGTAGGGAACCCATTTTTCTTGTTTAGCATCGTATACTTCGATTGACCCCATTGTTCTTGTTCTTGTATGGCACCTCATCATTCTTACGTTGTTCATTCCTCTTCAGAGGCTCCATCCTCTTCATGGTTTTCTTCTATATTATGATTTGGCCATATGTCCATAAATAAGTCTTTTCTGAGTTTGATGGCTTGTCTGATAGAGTCAGTCTGATTCATATCATGTTGATTTCTGATCGTTCTCGCCGATTTTAGTATTTGCTGTTGAATAGGGTCCTCTTGTAACTCATAAAAATCAATTAGAAATTGGGCGTACTCTTGTCTGAGTCTTTTACGGAGATAAGGCAATTCACCATTGGCAACAAAATGGATAGCTTTTTCCAAGGTAAAATCTTGCTCTTCATAGGCATTTACTTTAGCCTTAAACTGTTCTATGTTGGCCTGCCTGAGCGGATTTTGAAATCTCCTATTCCATATGTCAGGTCTAGAGCAGGCATCTCTTAATTTTCTTCGTTTACCAGGAGGTCCAAGATCGTTTATGTAGTCTAGAGACTCTACGCTGCTAGCATCTTCATCATCAGACAGAGTTTCTTCGTCTGGAGGTTCAAAAGCATGTTAATCAGTGGACTCAAATATATCAGTTTGTAATCTGTCTTGTTTCGATGTACTCGATTTAAGATCTATGACGAGATAACCATAAGGTCGTGAAGTGGCTTCTTCAAATCGCTTCATAAACATAGCGCTGGTTGATGGATAAATTCTTCTTGCCAAGGTTGCCACTTGTTGTCTGTCAATTGGATTATTAAACAAGACCAAGTATTGCGTATTCAAAGCGATATCTCTGCACGCTTTACCTTGAGGAAACACGTTTTGGGTAAGGTACACAATAGATATATTTCTGTGGTGACTGCCTTTGGTAAAGAGATCAGCTATTCTCTGGTCAGACTTCGCTTCAGTCATCAGATCATCAAAGATGATTAGGTTCCGTTTACCTGGATTGATAAACTGAGGACTATTGAGATAGTCTGGGATGCCATGCACAAATTCTATCCATGGAATTCTCTTCTGAAGATCCTCGTACAAGGGTTGCCATTGCCCAAAACACCATAAAATACGTTCTGGAGGTGGGTGTATTAATGAGGTGAGTAACAGCTTTCTAGTCCATTCAGTTTTCCCTGATCCACTGGGCCCAGTCACCATCATAGAAAAGGGAGGTTGAAATGTTATTTCCTTCAATGGTTGTGACTGGTCGATATTTTTTCCACTGCCATGGACATTGCGCTCATGTCTTTGCAATGCATCACGCCTACTATAGGACTGGTTGCAGATCAAACACCTGATCATTCTGTCTCAATGACTAATGTGTCTATACCTTCTTACGCTTTTCAGCCTTCTTACAATCATTGGATCATTGTTACCACTACCACCTCTACCGCAACCACCACCACCACCGCAACCACCACCACAACCACCACCACACCACCACCACCACCACTGCAACCACCACCACCACCACCACGACCACCAACACCACCACCACCACCGCAACCACCACCACCACCACCACCACCACCGCCACCACCACCACACCACCACCACCACCACCGCAACCACCACCACCACCACCACCACAACCACCACCACCACCACAACCACCGCAACCACCACCACAACCACCACCACCACCACCACAACCACCACCACACCACCACCACCACCATAACCACCACCACCACAATCTCGACCTCATGTTATGGTAAACTAAGATTCTTGTTGAGATTGTATTTGATCTTGGATTGTGGCCTGGAGGTAATACGTTCTTAGAAGTCTTGACAAGATTCTGTGGTAATGAACTAGTGTGGCTACTTTTCCACGAAAAGATACCCTTAATGAAACTAATATGCGTAACACTAAGCTTCTGTTCTCAAAATAAGCCAGGTCTCGAATCAACAAAGGAAATGTATGGTGATATATTCTGCACGCTATCTCTCCTATATAGGCCATTTGCCCCGGAGTAATGTATGCTTACATGATGATTCTGTCATCTCCTGATGCATTTTTCAACTCTAATAAGAAATTGATTCGATTAAAGATACTTGAAAGCTCCATCATGAATTGAACTATTTCCTTGATCACTGGTTCTTACATGTGTTTTCCTTTTTCGATAGCTCTATTCACACTATTGGATACTCCTTGTAGAACGTTCCATTGTCTTAGGTTCAATGGGATACCACGAATGGTAGCCGTTTGATTTAGGAAGAGGCATATATCTAACATGATTTCTCCATCTCTGTTGCACACCGATAAAATTACATTATCTTTGAGATCAAATTGCTTCAAATATGAGCATGCAGTCTGATTGACTTCCATTACATAATCAAAAGGATAGTTATTCGACTATTCCATGCTCCCTAAAATATAGAGCGGTGTGCTAAGAGCCTATGATGCCTATAACACCTGTCCATTTCATGATCTTGATATGACACGTTACCTCCTCCTGATAATAAAAGAACGTCGTATCGTTTGGGTTGGACATGGTGGTCTTATACTAGTGTCTTTTTGAGAGAGTCTTACGTTGCAAAAACATCTCATTATAAAAGCGCAACACACGTTATTCTGGTCAGTGATTGGGGCAGTGCACAAGGACAAGTAAACAAAAAGATCTTAACTGTGTTATGAGCAGATTCTCTCTGTCAGAATAGTGCTTGTTCTGGCTTCTATATTACAATAAATATAAAACACATTTACTAGTTTTTGCGTTATTTTTATGCTTTCTCGATAAATCCTCCCACCCACCACCACTGTACCCCTACTAGTACCCACCATACCCCACTGTACCCCTGCTGTACCCTGACTGTACCCCTGCTGTACCCTGACTGTACCCATGCTGTACCCACTATACCCATGCTGTACCCCTGCTGTACCCTGACTGTACCCTGACTGTACCCTGACTGTACCCCTGTCGTACCCTGACTGTACCCCTGCTGTACCCTGACTGTACCCCTGCTGTACCCTGACTGTACCCCTGCTGTACCCCTTCTGTACCCTCACTGTATCCTTACTGTATCCTGGCTGTATCCTGACTGTATCCCCACTGTATCCTTACTGCATCCTGGCTGTATCCTCACTGTATCCTGACTGTATCCCCACTGTATCCTTACTGTATCCCTATCATTATACCCTTTATTATCAAGTGCATGACGAATGGCTATTTGCGTTTTTCCACAATATCGTACTCTATTGTAAAATGTTCGTTTGTATGTTTGTTTGTTAATGCGCTGGATCCTTGTAAAATTAATATAGAAAAGTATACTAATGTTGTGTTATTTTTACGCTTTCCAGCAAAATATTGACCAAACTACAGCTGTACCCTCACTTGTGCGCGTGTATGTTTGCCTGTCTGGCTGTCTGGCTGCATGGTTCTCTGCATAAGTGTGGTTCTCTGCATAAGATGTGTGTGTGCGTGTGTGTCAGTTTTTCTGCATGGTTCTCTGTAGAGGTGTGTGCGTGTTTGTGTGTGCTTAAATGCGTGTTTTATTGTTTCCGGGCTCCGAGTGTTGTGTTGTCATGCAAATAAGTATGAGAATACAAATTTGGGTACTTGTGAGCATGATGGATTTCATGCCTGGTAAGGGTGAGCATGAAATATGTATTTTTTGCCACTTTTAAGGGAAAAGTGGTGCAACGTCGTTGCGTTACGTTCATGCCAACGTGATGCCACACATCAATATAAACAAATTCAAAATGGTGGAACAGAGACTATGTAAGTGATACTTAAGTGCATGTTTTTTCTTGAAAAAGGCCTTTAGCCGAAATATTGAAATAGAGTAAATTTATCATATGCGTTTCACTTTGTTCCCTATAGAATATAAATGAATATTACCCCAATCATTGTTATGGTCTAAGAGAAACAACTGTATCTACACAGGCAAGATTTTCAAACGTGAGTTCTGTCCCTTTGATTTTTCCTAGTTCACGTGATTTAATACTATTATTGGCAATTATTTTATGGCGGTCATTAAAAAATTGATTTTCTTGCCCATGAGAATTAAGTACGTCTGCTGGTAACCTTTGAAAACAGTTTAGATCAAGATCAGGTCACTGTCCTCTCTCTGTGTGTGTGTGTGTGTGTGTGTCTGTGTGTGTGTGTGTGTGTGTGTCTGTCTGTCTGTCTGTCTGTCTGTCTGCATGATTCTCTCTAAGATTTGAAAAGACAGAAACATGGTGAGAAAAAAAATACCAAAAGTAAGCAGCATGCAAAAGGACATAAAAATTTATAACCACGCGGTCATTAAAATTGATTTTCTTCATACAGCTGTCGTCTGAATAGGTGTCAGAAGAAAAGGGCTCAGAGTGTAAGAGATCATAATGTCTAAATATAGATAAACAGGTCTGAACGTGTCAGTTACTAAAAATAGAAAATGACGTCATTACGAGAGTGACCTTGAACTTGATGCTATAATTCTACAACATTCGTTTGTCTGGTTAAAAGGGACCGTCTTACACGATTTTGAATGGTCATAAGGGACCTTTTTTTTTTAAAGTTGGGGCTAGAGTGCCGTCATCCAATATGGCCGCAGCGCATGCGCAGTTCGTGACGCCCAAGAGACATAATTACTACTGATATGTACGATCCAATCATTGCAGATGCTTTGTTCCTAGATGCTGGGCATAGAAAGTTACAATCAGGGTGGAACTTTCCACATTGTCCAACATACATCAGCACAAACCCGAATACCTCATTTCAAATGAATTGAGCAAACCCACACTTTATCAATGTATCTTCCCAATGGGACGATTTTATCCAGGTAAATAACACCCTGGTCTGAGACGTTAACGTAGTGAAAGGCGTTGAGAATCGTGACCCCCATTGAGGTCACGCAATCTAGATGGCTTTATGGTATATACTTACTAGCATTCTCTGCATATGAAAAACCAGGCAAACGTAAATTGACGATTTATTAATGTGACGTATCAATGCCACCTTGACGCCATTTCACCTACGTAACAATTTTGCACCTGCATAATATGTCAGTATTCACCATCGATCACACAAAAAATGAATATTACCTTTAGTCAAACACTTTAGTCACATTAATAACCAATTTTGTTATATGACTGGAGAGAATCCTTTCTCCTGATTGGCTCCATCTGTCTTCATAAATCTCTATTTCTACCTGAAAACATGTCTAAACTGGCCTACACGTTAGTATTGCATAAAACTAGCTCAAACTAGTTTCCAGAAGTTAATATTTTTGACACCTTTCTAATATCACCCTCTGGAGAGCTAAAATAGCATGATGAGTATAAAACTAGCCAATGCTGCATGAAATTGACATGATTTGCTGTTTCACATCCCAACAGGTAAATTAAAAACTACCAAGAATTTTAACAACAGTTTTGTTTTGGTTTGTTTGTTCATTTATCTTACTTTGAATAGAAAAGATATAAAAAAAGTTTGCGATTATTTTTTTCATTCCCCATTCAGAGAATTAACATACGCATCAAAATGCAAAATACTACATTAAAAAAAATAACAAGTGATAAAACTTGTGAGAAAGTCCTTAGGTTTAAGGTTGAGGTTTAAGGACTTCAACAACAAAAGTGAAAGTAGGAAAATTTCGATCTGAGTTGAAAAATCAAACAACAAAACAGTTATTGACTTCAATTTCCGTAGACATTTAAGAAATGAATTCAATTTTTGGAATATTCTTGGAATCATGAATATTCCGGTGTCCCAGTTTATCTTGCCCCCTGGACAGCTTGCCCCCCGGGGGGCAGGCCAACCGCGGTTGGCTTGCCCACCGGGGGGCAAGCTGTCCAGGGATATCTTGCCCCCCACCCTGGTTATCTTCACCCCCGGGGGGCAAGCTGTCCAGGCCGGTTTATCTTGCCCCCCACCAACACAAGTAAAAATATATATATGTTATTTTGTTATTTTCTGTATCATTTTAATGAATTCAAATCCTCCATAAGTCATAAAGTGAGAAATTGGTGACTGTGGGGTTATTATTGGTAAAACTTTAACATCATCTTGAATAAATATATCAAGATTAAGTGAATTTAAGCTTAATTATTTTGCTAATACTACTTATTTTAAACTATCTGATTGTGAGGATTGTTTCAATTTTAAACATAATTCAAGTGAAATTCAGCTGTTTTCTTTGTCTGATTGTTCCTTATACTTAGTTGCAGGGGTGGGGGGTAAGCTGTCCAGGCCAGTTTATCTTGACCCCCACTCACCTGAGTATCAAAGTAAAATTTTTTTGCTAAGTTTTCTCATTTTAAACTATCTGAATGTGAAGATGTATCAATTATAAACATAATTAAAGTGAAATTCAGCTGTTTTTTTTTTGTCGGATTGTTCTGTATACTTAGTTGCAGGGGTGGGGGTAAGCTGTCCAGGCCAGTTTATCTTGCCCTCCACCCACATGGGTATCAAAGTCAAATTATTTTGCTAAGTTTACTCATTTTAAACTATCTGAATGTGAAGATTTATCAATTATAAACATAATTCAAGTGAAATTCAGCTGTTTTCTTTGTCGGATTGTTTTGTATACTTAGTTGCAGGGGTGGGGGATAAGCTGTCCAGGCCAGTTTATCTTGCCCCCCACCCACCTGGGTATCAAAGTAAAATTATTTCGCTAAGTTTTCTCATTTTAAACTATCTGAATGTGATGATGTATCAATTATAAACATAATTCAAGTGAAATTCAGCTGTTTTCTTTGTCGGACAGTTCCGAATACTTAGTTGTAGGGGTGGGGGGTAAGTTGTCCAGGCCAGTTTATCTTGCCCCCCACCCACTTGGGTATCAAAGTAAAATTATTTTGCTAATTCTACCTATTTTAATCTATCTGATTGTAAAATTGTATCAATTTAAAACATAATTCTAGTAAAATTCAGCTGTTTTCTTTGTCGGATGGTTCCCTATACTTAGTTGCAGGGGTGGGGGGTAAGCTGTCCAGGCCAGTTTATCTTGCCCCCACCCACCTGGGTATCAAAATAAAATGGTTTTGCAAAGTTTTCTCATTTAAAACTATCTGAATGTGATAATGTATTAATTATAAACATAAATAAAGTCAAATTCAGCTGTTTTCCTTGTCGGATTGTTCTGTATGCTCAGTTGCAGGGGTGGGGGGGTAAGCTGTCCAGGCCAGTTTATCTTGCCCTCTACCCACTTGGGTATCAAAGTAAAATTATTTTGCTAATTCTACTTATTTTAATCTATCTGAATGTGAAGATGTATCAATTATAAACATATTTCAAGTCAAATTCAACAGTTTTCTTTCTCAGATTGTTCTGTGTGCGTAGTTGTAGGGGTGGGGGGGTGGGGGGGTAAGCTGTCCAGACTAGTTTATCTTGCCCCCTACCCACTTGGGTATCAAAGTAAAATTATTATGCTAATTCTACTTATTTTAATCTATCTGATTGTGAAGATGTATCGATTTTAAACATAATTCAAGTGAAATTCAGCTGTTTTCTTTGTCGGATTGTTCCCTATACTTAGTTGCAGGGATGGGGGGTAAGCTGTCCAGGCCAGTTTATCTTGACCCCCACCCACCTGAGTATCAAAGGAAATTATTTTGCTATGTTTTCTCATTTTTAACTATCTGAATGTGATGATGTATCAATTATAAACATAATTTAAGTCAAATTCAGCTTTTTTCTTTGTCGGATTGTTCTGTATGCTTAGTTGCAGGGGTGGGGGGTAAGCTGTCCAGGCCAGTTTATCTTGACCCCCACCCACCTGAGTATCAAAGGAAAAATATTTTTCTATGTTTTCTCATTTTAAACTATCTGAATGTGAAGATGTATCAATTATAAACATAATTCAAGTCAAATTCAGCTGTTTTCTTTGTCAGATTGTTCTGTGTGCGTAGTTGTAGGGGTGGGGGTAAGCTGTCCAGGCCAGTTTATCTTGCCCCCCTACCCACTTGGGTATCAAAGTAAAATTAATTTGCTAATTCTACTTATTTTAATCTATCTGATTGTGAAGATGTATCAATTTTAAACATAATTCAAGTCAAATTCTGCTGTTTTCTTTGTCGGATTGTTCTGTATGCTTAGTTGTAGGGGTGGGGGGGGGGGGTAAGCTGTCCAGGCCAGTTTATCTTTACCCCCACCCACCTGAATATCAAAGGAAAATTATTTTGCTAAGTTTTCTCATTTTAAACTATCTGAATGTGATGATGTATCAATTATAAACATAATTTTAGTGAAAGTCAGCTGTTTTCTTTGTCAGATTGTTCTGTATGCTTAGTTGTAGGGGTGGGGGGTAAGCTGTCCAGGCCAGTTTATCTTGACCCCCACCCACCTGAATATCAAAGGAAAATTATTTTGCTAAGTTTTCTCATTTTAAACTATCTGAATGTGATGATGTATCAATTATAAACATAATTCAAGTGAAATTCAGCTGTTTTCTTTGTCAGATTGTTCTGTATGCTTAGTTGCAGGGGTGGGGGGTAAGCTGTCCAGGCCAGTTTATCTTGCCCCCCACCCACTTGGGTATCAAAGTAAAATTATTTTGCTAGTTCTACTTATTTAATCTATCTGATTGTGAAGATGTATCAATTTTAAACATAATTCAAGTCAAATTCAGCTGTTTTCTTTGTCGGATTGTTACTTATACTTAGTTGCAGGGGTGGGGGGTAAGCTGCCCAGGCCATTTTATCTTGACCCCCACCCAGCTGAGTATTAAAGTAAAATTATTTTGCTAAGTTTTCTCATTTTAAACTATCTGAATGTGAAGACGTATCAATTATAAACATAATTAAAGTCAAATTCAGCTGTTTTCTTTTTCTTTGTCAGATTGTTCTGTGTGCGTAGTTGTAGGGGTGGGGGTAAGCTGTCCAGGCCAGTTTATCTTGCCCCCTACCCACTTGGGTATCAAAGTAAAATTATTTTGCTAGTTCTACTTATTTAATCTATCTGATTGTGAAGATGTATCAATTTTAAACATAATTCAAGTGAAATTCAGCTGTTTTCTTTGTCGGATTGTTCTGTATGCTTAGTTGCAGGGGTGGGGGGTAAGCTGTCCAGGCCAGTTTATCTTGCCCCCACCCACTTGGGTATCAAAGTAAAATTATTTTGCTAGTTCTACTTATTTAATCTATCTGATTGTGAAGATGTATCAATTTAAAAAATAATTCAAGTGAAATTCAGCTGTTGTCTTTGTCGGATTGTTACTAATACTTAGTTGCAGGGGGGGGGGGGGGGGTAAGCTGTCCAGGCCAGTTTATCTTGACCCCCACCCACCTGAATATCAAAGGAAAATTATTTTGCTAAGTTTTCTCATTTTAAACTATCTGAATTTGAAGATGTATCAATTATAAACATAATTCAAGTCAAATTCAGCTGTTTTCTTTGTCAGATTGTTATGTATGCGTAGTTGTAGGGGTGGGGGGTAAGCTGTCCAGGCCAGTTTATCTTGCCCCCTACCCACTTGGGTATCAAAGTAAAATTATTTTGCTAATTCTACTTATTTTAATATATCTGATTGTGAAGATGTATCAATTTTAAACATAATTCAAGTGAAATTCAGCTGTTTTCTTTGTCGGATTGTTCTGTATGCTTAGTTGCAGGGGTGGGGGGTAAGCTGTCCAGGCCAGTTTATCTTGCCCCCACCCACTTGGGTATCAAAGTAAAATTATTTTGCTAGTTCTACTTATTTAATCTATCTGATTGTGAAGATGTATCAATTTTAAACATAATTCAAGTGAAATTCAGCTGTTTTCTTTGTCGGATTGTTACTTATACTTAGTTGCAGGGGGGGGGGGTAAGCTGTCCAGGCCAGTTTATCTTGACCCCCACCCACCTGAATATTAAAGGAAAATTATTTTGCTAAGTTTTCTCATTTTAAACTATCTGAATGTGAAGATGTATCAATTATAAACATAATTCAAGTCAAATTCAGCTGTTTTCTTTGTCAGATTGTTATGTATGCGTAGTTGTAGGGGTGGGGGGTAAGCTGTCCAGGCCAGTTTATCTTGCCCCCTACCCACTTGGGTATCAAAGTAAAATTATTTTGCTAATTCTACTTATTTTAATATATCTGATTGTGAAGATGTATCAATTTTAAACATAATTCAAGTGAAATTCAGCTGTTTTCTTTGTCGGATTGTTCTGTATGCTTAGTTGCAGGGGTGGGGGGTAAGCTGTCCAGGCCAGTTTATCTTGCCCCCACCCACTTGGGTATCAAAGTAAAATTATTTTGCTAGTTCTACTTATTTAATCTATCTGATTGTGAAGATGTATCAATTTTAAACATAATTCAAGTGAAATTCAGCTGTTTTCTTTGTCGGATTGTTACTTATACTTAGTTGCAGGGGGGGGGGGGGGTAAGCTGTCCAGGCCAGTTTATCTTGACCCCCACCCACCTGAATATTAAAGGAAAATTATTTTGCTAAGTTTTCTCATTTTAAACTATCTGAATGTGAAGATGTATCAATTATAAACATAATTCAAGTCAAATTCAGCTGTTTTCTTTGTCAGATTGTTATGTATGCGTAGTTGTAGGGGTGGGGGGTAAGCTGTCCAGGCCAGTTTATCTTGCCCCCTACCCACTTGGATTTCAAAGTAAAATAATTTTGCTAATTCTACTTATTTTAATATATCTGATTGTGAAGATGTATCAATTTTAAACATAATTCAAGTGAAATTCAGCTGTTTTCTTTGTCGGATTGTTCCCTATACTTAGTTGCAGGGGTGGGGGTAAGCTGTCCAGGCCAGTTTATCTTGTCCCCCACCCACCTGAGGATCAAAGGAAAATTATTTTGCTAAGTTTTCTCATTTTTAACTATCTGAATGTGATGATGTATCAATTATAAACATAATTCAAGTCAAATTCAGCTGTTTTCTTTGTCGGGTTGTTCTGTATGCTTAGTTGCAGGGGTGGGGGGTAAGCTGTCCACACCCAGGTAAACCGCATGTCTAGATCTCGGAGGGTGTTGACTATCGGAGGTAAACATTGCGATTATGGATGGACGGTGTCTGTATTTTTTCCATTTTTATTTCCAATATAAAGTTTCTTGGAGACAAAAGCAGCAAGCAGGTTGCTTCTATATTAAATGATCAGGACTCGGAATGTGTTAAATGCTTTTGGCCCATGTCCGTAGGACCCTGGGCGACTTTTCAAACGAGGATTGTGAAATTTTCAATGAAAAATGTTATTCGTTTGATCATGGCTGGATTTACATTAACCTTTGACACAATTTGCTTGTGTCGCCACAATTCTATATCATTCTCCTGCGTGATTTATAAGAGTCGTGTCTCAAAATGCTATTAAAACATCAATATTTGAAATTTGCTTACGTTGATATCGTTTTTATGGTTAACAAAATGTTCAGAGGAAACTTGACAGCTGACATGCTTGCTATCGGAGTGACAGTGGTTTTGATTTCGGAGATTGATACAAACTGCCACACAATTAGTGCCTGAATCTCATATATTTTAAACATGTCATGATACAAAAAATATGTAATGCTACAAATGGAAGACTACCAGGGGGACGAAATACAGACTGGAATTTGAGAGGTTTTACAGTTGTGATGTGTTGTGAAAAGCACTCATCTTCAGTCGGTGTCATTATGCATGTTTTTGTCTAGTGAGTCTGGAAAAACATAATTATTTAAAATCTGCACTGCTACATTTTTGGTGAAACCAGTATGCTTGATATAGGAAGGGGATATGATGGCTGGATGGGGTGGGGGCGAGGGTATGGTCCCTGAAAGATGGCAAGAACATGTGCCATATCTATACTCATTATCTTACCTGGCAATGCAGTGTATTAACTACATGAACAGGGTTACAAAATGCAGGTTCACATTGAGGCGCATTTTGTTGTGTAAATGGAGGGTCAAAATGCGAGGAATCAGTTGGTTAAGATGCCACGTGTACATGATAAGTAAATATTTGATCCAAAAATATATACATGTATGCCACCCAGACAATAGAAACACCTATAACCACCAGTCTACTGAATCGCAACAGAACACCTAAACGCACACAGCACACTAAAATACACAAACCAGCCAACCCATTGAAAATCCCAAACTCCCTAGGCAACTGATACACCTAAACCGCCCGCCCAAGGAAGCACTCAGATCGCTCAGTTCACTGAAATACCCTTCTGTTGCACCGCCCTTTAGGATTCTATTCAATGAAACAATCTATATCAACAATTTACCCCCCCCCCCCAAACCGTACAAAAACAACAACAACACATGCAAAAAAACACCACAAAAATTGAATGGGTTTCAACGGGGCTCTCTAGTCGGTCGCCAACCCCCACACCCCCTCCACCCGCCTTCCTTTCTTCGTTTTTTGCTATACAACATCTAAAACATTTGAATGGCATTTTGCTGGCGGGCCGATGGTTACTCGACATTGTGTGCTGGCTGGGAAAGGGTATGTCCATGTCTTGTACCGCCATCTAGTAGCTTTGCACTGATATGCTTTCTTATGTTTTGTAAAACATTAGTGAGAAAAATGCACATAATACTACAACAAAACATCTCATGCGATGTTGTTATTATCGCTTAATCATGGGCGGATCAAGAAATTTTGTCAGACGAAGTCCAACTAAACTCTGACACACTTTTTTTTAGATGAATGGAGTGAGGAATCAAGATACCACTAAAAGCGCACCATCATCAGCCCAACAGCAAAACGCTGGCTGAGCGATAATTACCCAATATGGAATGCTGGCTTGGTAGCTTTTGATGTTCCAGGGGATCTGGACCAGTATTGCTAAAGAGCCCCAAAGGTTTCCGATTTTCCAGGGAGGGGGTCAAGACCCTCTGTCACCCCCTCTCTGGATCCGTGCGTCTTAATCTTAGTTGAATGCGCCAACATAACTGAAAAATTGTTGACTGTTATGTTAAGAATAAAACCAAACAAAATAAAAACCATAATAATGAACCCTGTACAGTTAGCATACATTTTACAGCTGTACTCTTCCCGCCATTGCGACAGTAAAATAAAATACCACACGTATTTAAAAGCAATTTACCTTTTTGGTCTGTTGTCAGTTCATTCTTAAAAGTATTAGCATACATGTAAGTTTATCAGGATTTTCACTGCATATTTGTATAGGTGGACAAAATAATCCATATAACAAATACCCTTAAAAATATTGAAGATATTGCAGTTTCGGTGGTAATCCGTTCTGTTATTTTATCTTTTAACGTTTTTAAACTTTACATAGTAGTACAGGGCCCGGAATTACAATGCCTCCTTAAAGTTAATGAAGACCTAAGTTAAGTATTGATATTTCAACATGCTAAATAAATTGCCTGGATAAAAGCAGTACTTGTGGTCAAAGATATCATTGTGATCTACAGAAAAATGAAACTATTTTGATTTTAATCAGTTTAAAACTTTATTTTTCGCATCCTTAACTCAATAAGTCTTCTTTAACTTTAAGGAGGCAGTGTAATTCCTGGCCCAGGTGCTCATATTCCGGTAACAGCAGTCCAAGCCCCACAATAGCATCTTTTTAAACAATATTATTTGAGCCGCGACATGAGATTTCCAACAATGTGGTATGTGCGACCAGCAAATGCTCAGACCAGCTTGTGCATACGTGCAGTCTGATCTGAGCCTTTGCTTGTCGCTTGAACATTATATTATATTAATATTAAGCTATTAGTCAGGGCCCTTAGGGACAAAAAATAGGTCCCGTGCGATTTGTGTGCCGATTTATGGTGACCTATATCAAAACCTTCAATGGAGTCTTACCTTTGATTTGAAGGTGGTCACCCATCTCAAATCCGCGTCTGAGGCTTGTTATGACGTCATAAATATGGCGACCATAAAGAGAAACTGCTCGTTAATAAAAGCTATGGTTTGTGATGGTATGGTCATATTTATCCAACAAGAACGCTTTTTTAACATAATAACAATTATTTTAGACACATGATAGTTACATCAATGCTTTACCTGACTTTGACAATGAATTATTTCTTGATAACAATATTTTGCATCCAAAATACCATAGATTTCCTATAAATACCCAGCTTATCGGGCCATCTTTAGACTGATGGCTGAGAATGTTATTGCTACCCCTCCAGAATTTCGCAAACTTATCCTATCTAAAAGAGGATTTCCAGCTGCGTCTTTTAATAGATGTTTGTACTATGTTCGCCGGGGCGTAAGTCTCTAACAGCCTGTTACATATGTTACCATATTAAATTTAGAAAAAAAGAAAATTAAAAGTTTGAGCTACAGAAAGAAGGCTAATTATTTAAATTACTCATATGGTCTGCATATTGACTACTTTAACTACATATAAATTCTTTTGGAGCAAACTTACAGCTTCCTGTGGTGTTATGTGCGTTACTTTAATTAGATTACCCTTTAAACATGAAAAGTGTGACCAATATCATTTACTTTTTAGCTGATATGTGCATTTTCCAAAATGTTTTGATTGTTTTATACTAACAAACTCATTTGGGTTAGAGAAAATCCAAAGTCTGCTTTTATACTTTAAATAAAGTGCCTTATACGAGCAATTTTAAAAACAACCCAATGCTACACTCAATTTTAAGGAGCCGAATTTGGTAGGCATCATTTAAGTAAAAATATATGAAAACATTTGCTGCTGTTGGATATCTTGCATTTTTTTGGGATTGCCTTGCTCATATCATAAAGAATTATAGATTTTGCAGGTTAAACAACAAGATTGAAGCACTTGTTAAAGGCTGTAACATATGTTACATGACATAATAAATGAGCAAGGACATTGACTTGATGGAAGAAATGATGTTTCAGGAAAAAAATGAATATATTTCGCATGTTTTCCTAGCTAAAATCTCTAGCCTCTGGTGCTTAATCTTAGGTATTGATGATTATTAAGCCCCTGTAATTATGTTACAGATGTTATGAATATTTGTTTTCAATATTTCTTAATATGAATAATTCTAAAATAAAGATACACCCTAAAGGAACATAGGAAATAATCTTTTCACATTTAAACAGTACAATTTAGTAAATGTTCCTTTCTAGTGTAAATATTCTAAACCAATCCTTATCCAAGTCATATACATGTACAATATCATTTATTATTTCTGCTTCTCTGGTAAAATAATTGTCCTCCTCATATCATAAAAACCAGAATAATCATCAAACAAGATTTTGACTGCAAGCTGAGTAATGACCTGCTCCACCCCAAACCCTTTAAGACATATTCTATCGTATGTACCGATTTAAGGCGCATCGAATAAGAGATGTTTGCACACTGTAAGCATGGGTGTTAGCCTGTATCAGCTTGTTACATATGTTATTTTATCAATTTGAGAAAAAGAAAATTGAAAGTTTGAGGTACAGAAAGCAGACATTAAAACTAGCTAATCAATGAACATTCTAATAGTCTGCATATTACTGGATGCCTCTACTACATATGACAGCTGTTTAACATTAAACGGCTACATGTTGTATTATGTGCGTTACATGAGCTTAATCATAATTTAAAAGTGGTAATTTTGGCTATCGTCATTTAGTTTAACGACTGCTCTGAATTGGTTTCAAACTGTTTTAGATTAGGTTTAACAAACATATACTCAATTGACGAGTACAAACCCAAAGTTTGCGTTTCTATCTTAAATATTTTGTCTTATATGAGCTAATGCACAACCCTACCCCCAGTTTTGCAGAGGAGCAAATTTTGTTTTCGCCGCTTAAAAAAAAATAAAACAATTGCAGAGTGTTGATATTTTTCATTTTCTTAATCAGTCTTGCGCATATATCATCAAGTTTCTAAGATCAGGACACTTATCAAAGATGTCAATGTGCCATGATGCCATAACAAGGGCTCTGATCGAATTCCATAAACTTTCAGGTGCTGGTATTAACTAGTTCAATGTCAGGACAGAGCAAGAGATCATATTGGCAGGCATTTAGCTATGCTGGAGACTCTATCCACGAAGCATTCTTTCACCTCGGCTCAGTGCCCTTAGAAAGCACTGTGGCGGATGCACTAGAGTAACATATTTGTAAATTGTCCTGACCTCTTGGCTCTCGTTTGTGATGTCTAACTGTGAGTTTGTTACTTTCCCTTTGGTATCCTGGGCCAGGTGTGGTACTTGATTGTATCGATTCCTGATCTTTGCCGTCTTTCTTACTTTGCATTAGCCAGTCACTGATATTGTTTGACTCACTGCGTTGAGGTGGTGGATGTTTTGGAGAAAAAAAAAACTGAATTGCAAGAACTACCACTACCAAGAGTAGTGTTTCTCGAAGGTGTCAAACGTGCGCAGTATCAGTGAATCATTTGGAAAACCTCACCTGTCATTAATCCTGACAAATCAAGGCCTGACAATTATGGTTAGAGGCCGGACTGTGATAAATATTGTCCCGTTATAATGACATTGCCCACGTACGGATCCAGAGGGGGATGGGGGTCCGGACACTCCCCCTGGAAAATAACAAGTACATATATGTGTTTCTATAAAAATTAGCATTTGGACCCCCCCCCCCCCCCTGGAAAAAAGTTGGACCCCCCCCCCCCCCCCGGAAAATAATGGACGGCCTCTGGATCCTTTGTAAAGAATAATCATAGTTTTCTCAGCAATAAAACCATTGGAACCCCTCTTTAAACTTTAAAATAAGCTGAGGACTAAATAAAACTGACAAAAACTCCTGGATCCGCACATGTTGCCTCCTGCCCCACGAAACCCCTCTGCAGCTGATAAAATGTGGTTGCAGCATGTCTGTATGCGAAACAGCTCGGTGTAAGTACAAAGCAAACCATTTATATTGTACTGATTTGTATTGCTGTGGAGCAGAAGAGGACTCATGTAAACTATTGCCAGTGATCAATATGCTTATGACTTTTGAACAACTATTTTCATGTGGATTCAGATATTTCTTTAGCCGTATCAACAAGAATGCCTTATTGTCCGATTTTGACCTTTGAAGACAAGTAGTAGCATGCGAAAGATAAATCAGATTGTAACAGTTTTCTATTGCCCGTGCTATCGCAGTACAATGGGTAACTTGTAGAGGGGTTTATCCTTATTTCCATATCATGAACTACTAAGTAGACTCTTCTAACTTTTGATCCTTCAGTGGTCAAAATCGGACTATAATGAGTTTGGTTGATAGTGTATGCAAATGATTATTACTACAATCTTTTATTTGGGTGTAGGATAAGCAGCTACAGTTAAACCAAAAGCTTTGAAGCGTGCCTCTATTAACAATATTGATATGTTGTTCTAGAAAAAAGGGTTTCAGGCGTTTATTTACATTTACTATAAAAGCTTTGACATGCACATATGTTCTAGCCGGACTGGCTCACTTTACGTATTTTGCATCAATCGTTTGAAATAGAAAGACATATATATATATATAAGTAGTATAGGTTTTGCTGGTTGAGCATGAGTTTCGGGTTCCGGTTCCCTATTGTTCTTTTGTTCTATTGTTCCTGAAAGAATGCGTTATAATCTTAATCCTTTTGTTCGAAACAATGGGTGTTTTCTTAACACAAAGGTGTGATATGCCAATATTGATGCAGCAGAGACAACGAAAGGAATTTCTTAAAATAAAGGTATTGATACCGGCAGAGACTGACTACGTACCGAAAAGGGCCTTGATACGGAGATTTGAGCCAGCTCATGAGATAGGCGCCCAGCGAAGGCTCTGGCGAGACTGCACCCGGAGCCTTCGCTGTTCGCGCACGCGCTCACACACACACATACAGTATGGAAGTTGTTGTTGTTGATTAACTATACATATAGCCTCATTGGGTAGATAGCTGCGCATGCATGCATGCACTATGTCAGAATGCTGCGTCGTCGTCGTCGTCGATATAAGTACCATTTTATCATGGGCTGGGGCATTTGTTGTAGAAAATTAGCTTATATGGATGAATTGTTCGGCCGTCTGTCAAGATGGTATGTTTAACACTGTTGGTCATCATAAACGAAGTTTTTGCGTCGCGATTCATACCTGGTCACAAGCTGAGGTACGAGACTGCAGTAGCCCGTGGACATTTAATAGAAATTCTACGAGATTTAGAAGCGGGTCGCAGTACGGAGGCGTGAGAAGCCCAGGCGGAAGGATTCGTTTTCCGCGAGGACCAGTGTGCTAAATGAGCGGACAAGGTGACAATGATTATACCAAAGAAGTCGCGGGATCTGGCAGGATTTCGCCGTCGCATACGGAGAATAGCGATTGCGATGGTGCGACTAGCGGCCGCTTATGTGGAGCAGACGCCAGTAGCCGAGCTTCAAACAGCGATACCTCGATGCATTCTGTTAGTCGTCGTGATACTGCTAAAGATTGGTTCGAGAAGGAGTCTCTCCTGAAGTTTGTGACCCCATGCAGCATATGCTTTATAGGGATGAATAACTGTGGCAAAACTACGTACATTACGAAAATGCTTGAACAGGCGGAGGGCGTTTTTACTGAGCCACCAAAGCGAGTGATTGTCTGTTACAATATTTTTCAGGATTTGTTTCGTCGTATGGGGGAAACTGTACCCAACATCAGCTTCTATCAGGGCTTACCTGATCGAGCGACGATAGAAGAGTGGTCGGCACAGACACGTGGGCATCTTTTGCTCGTTTTTGATGACTTATATCACGAGCTGATACAGAGCAAATCTGTATGCGATCTTACCATTATGCTAAGCCATCACCTCAACATAAGCTGCATTATGACGTCGCACAATATTTTTATGTGTGCCAAATACTCGAAAACTATATCCACCAACTTGCATTATATCGGCATATTCACGCTTCGCGACAGGAGACATTTATCGATTCTTGGCTCCCAATTTTTTGCCCACAAAAGCAAGGCGAGAAATTTTGTGAAAGTGTACGACTTAGTAAGGAGTGAAAACAGCCTCGGTAATCCTTTGATAATAGACAATAGCCCCAGGTCTACAAATAGAAATTATATGCTTAGGAGCAGTGTGATGCCTGGACAGTTTCCAATCATTTATGAAATCAGCTGAGTCGGATACACTGTCGAGGAATTTAACTTAAAACTTTATGGAATCCCGCCTTGAGCTGTGCGTGCTATGGATCGAGTGAGACGTAATAATATTTTTTTGAGATATCTTGTCTCAATTACAAGCAGTGGCCAACGAAAGTCATTACTAGAGACGGCATCGGCGGATCAGATCACTGCTTTGGCAGAAATTGCTTACAATATTCTCAGTGGAGTATTTGAACTGACGAATTCAGAGCTGACCAGCTTGCAGCGATACAGGAGCGTTTTAAGGAAGCTCGCTTCTAAGCATTTCCGAACGGACGAAAAGAAGACTGCTTTGTTGGGACAAAGCATCGCCGTGAAACATTTGCTTGCTGTGTTTTTTAGTCACAATATAGCTTTAGAGGATGGATTCCGACGGGATCAGGCGGCTGATAGTAATACCGCAGACACAGTACCAGCAGTTAATTCGGAATCAGAAGGCAACGACGACGACGACGACCCCGCCAAAGAACAAAGATGATGAGAATGTCGATAAAGGCGAACAGAATCAGTGTCAAAATGAGGACTCTCGTCTACCTAACGAGGGTCAAATGGGTGTTATCTACGGCGGAGATGACGATCATTACAATGTGGACGACGTGGAGGGGAAGATTTTACAAATCATTCAGTGCAGATATCCAAAACCGATCATGAAAAAAATGCGGAAACTCTTCCTGTTTATCATTCATTTCGGTAGTGATGTCTTGAACCTAAATCAAAGAGGCAATGTACTTATAAGGGGCCAAATAATCGACCCAAAATCGAACATTCTAGATCTTCTCGAATCGTCTGTATCGGACCAGTTTTCGGGTAGCCCTGCAGGGTATCGAGCTTTTCTGCAAGTTTTGCGAGAAATCAACGTCCCTTCTAATTTTTATGTCAGTGATCGAGGCCCAGGAAAATGGTGCAAAGAAAAACGTGAAGTCGGTAGGTGGAGACCATATTGACAGGCAGCAAGACTTTTATATGGATTTGCCAACATATTATTTAGTTGTTGTTGTTGCTGATGTATATGTACGAATGATCGTTTCTGCAACTGATCATACAGTATACCCTGTGGCTGCGGTTCTTTGGTAGAATATGGGCCATATTGCGAGAAAACCGTCTTCGGGGTTTGGGAACAAGTAAGGCTCAAACTGGCCTGTAAAGCTGCTGCTAGAATTTTGAAATGTTCCATGTAGCAAGTGGAGATCTAATACTTTCCAGGAACTGAATAACAAAGGTGCCGTTTAGACTGCTCGGATGCACAGGCTAGTTGGCACCTTTGTTGATTACATACCACCAAGTCGGTTTTCTCGCGTCGTGACCCATAGTTGAAATGCTGCTCGTGCTTGAAAGTTTTTATACAATATTGTATCCAGCTAAACCATCTTTTTTAGTCATTTTTAAAACTTAAACAAGATGTCTCAATTCAACTTTGAGTAGTCCGTTTCAATAGCGAAAATGAGGATTTCTGTGTACACAGAAAATCAGTTCATTTTAGCCATCGTAAATGTATGAAAAGACAGTTTGGCTGAATGAAAACAGTGTACAAATGAAAGAAAGAAAGAAACAAAAAACACCACATTGATATAGTCTTCTTTTATTTCCCCTGCCCCACCCATTGACATCGTGCACTAATCCGAGCTATATTTACCCTTAATACTTTGTATACTGGAAATCGTTTAATCATCTGCTGATATACTCTTTTATCAAAGTTGACTTTAAAAAGTTAATTCTGTAGTAACCATCTAGAGTGTCAAACAATTTAATCCAGATCAGACACGACGTATTTGACGTACTGTTGGGCCTGATCGGGACCAATACTGTGACACAAAGTATTAGGTCTTAAGTGTATGCATTAGTTATCAGCAGATGACCTTAGCAGGCAACTTCTTCCGATATCACAGTCTGTGTGCCAAAAAAAGTACACCCTGATCAGTTTGCTCCTATAGAAGCAGGCTGATCCGGAATTACTCTATTTGAATGAACATGTCTGATTATTAAGGATAAATCCAAACAGTTTTATATTATTCCCTACTGGGTGAAATTTCTTTCCCTTTATTTATGCCATATGAATTATGCAATCCAATTATCATTGTTTTGGAAGAGTCCATTATTTTATTTTAAAGGTCAGTCACTTTTTCTAATTATGTTTTTTTTTTACATTTTCTCAGTATGGCAACCAGTGTAGATCCTGGTTGAAAGTAGCTCATCTGGGTCTTCACTGGTTGCAAGGTCCCAATAATTGACATCTAAGGCATTAATGGGTTCAGAAATTGATTGCAAATACAGGGTACCTTAAAATGATCAAATTTTAAACAGGGTGGTTGGTTGTAAAAATTATTTGAGGCGTCACAGGTTATATAACATTTAGTCTTTTGTTTTTGCAAAAGGTGCAGACACTGATGAGATCCACATTCTACTGCATTTCATCCTGGTCTTCACTGTTTGCCAAAGTACTTGCATAATCAAAGGGGTAAGAAATCGAAGCTAGAAAAAAGAAAAAAAGAAAATAGCACAAAGAACACTAAAAACTCATTATTTACACATCCATAGCTCCAGACAAGCCGAAGTATTAAAGCTAGATAGATAGATCTTTTCATTTTGGTCCATATCTTCTGGATGCTCATCAGAATAATCTCAAAGAGAGACGATACTAATGAACATCCATAAGGTATATTGATCACTGGTTTTGGCGATATGAAAACATCAATACTCCTGTTTATCTGGAACTATTACATCACCAAGTCCCAATTCACAGTTCACTGTCATCCACCGCGAATAAAGTCACTGACTCACAGGATGAGTCCACACCCCTCCTTCTCGGTGATCGGGGTAAAGAGCGCAGTACATATGTTCTCTGAGGCTGGTCATCCGTCGATGAAACGTCACCCACTTGGATTGGCTGATGAGATTGCTGGTGTTGCTCTTGTCGTCGTCGTCGTTGCCTCTGAGCCCTCATTCTAATAATCACTACAACACCAGCTCCAGTCACGATGATGCCGACTCCTACAACCAACAACCAGTCTCCAAATGCTGTGACAGCTGCAACTGAAAAAAAAGAGCAAATGTATTACAATGTGTCCGCCCCTGAACCAAGACTAGCTCCTAGGCTAAACTTTAAATCTAGGCTATGAGCAAGTCTTGGTTTATTCGCACCCATTCCAACCTCACACTTTACTGGTCAGCTGCACTGTAGATACAAGTGTTTATTTGTTTATTTATTTATTTGTTTATTTATTTATTTATTTATTTATCCATTTTTCTATCTATTTATTTATCATCTATTTATTTCTATGAAGAAGGGTTGACTTCAAGACACGTGGTTGTCTCATTGAAATAATAATAATAATAATGATAATAATAATAATAATAATGATAATTTTCATTATTATTACTACTATTATTATTATTTTCATAAAGGTTGCAACTTACTCGTTATCATCTTTGTCGTCGTCGTTGTTGTTGTCGAGACGGTGTTGTTTGTAGTAGTTTCGACATCGTCGTTGTCGTCATCATCAGCATCACTATCACTGTAATCAGCATCACTATCACTATTGTCATCATCATCGTCATCATCGTCGTCGTCGTCGTTAACTGGTTGAGCTGGTGGTGGTGGTCTGGGTCTTGGTTCCTGAAAAATTAAAATATACAATGTCAGGCTCAAGATGTGAAAGCCCCTTTGGAAAATACACTCTTTTCTCAACAAAACATGCTTTTGGATATTCAGAATGACCGTCTCAATGCGACGGTTATTTTGAGCACACAAGTACGTGTTTGAGATTCGGTCTCACCTATTATCTCCAAGTGTGGGTACTCGCAAGAACCGTTTCAATGTGACGGCTCTTATGAGCACCCAAACTCTTATATGAACTGTTAAGAACATAGGCCAAATAATTTTACTACTACTACTACTACTACTACTACTACTACTACTACTACTAATACTAAAACTAATAATAATAATAATAAGAAGAAGAAAATTACATTGTTTAGGATCTGCGGTATTCTTGATGTCGGTCCGAAGTTATTAGTACACATACACAGCCCCAGATTTGCATTCGCACTCGTGCAGTCTTATCAAGGCTTATTGAAATGTTTTCTGTTTGAGGTGTTTTCTGTTTGAGGTGTTTTCTGTTTGAGCGTGTCCTTGAAAAATAAACAACTTACCATTGTCAGTTGAGCTCTTGGAGTCGTCGTCGGCGTCGATGTCATGGAATCGCCCACACACACCACATTATCCATGACAACATACTGATCGTCCCGGACACCAATGACGCTGTCGCAGTTCAGTGTGGTCCTCTCAATTATGACTCGTTGAAATTTGTCAAGTAATCCATTCTCGATGTCCGTTACATAGCCTGGTCCGGTTGTCCTTAAATTTCCTATGCAGCCACTAGCACTAATTCGGGTCCCTCGCACCAACCTACAATCAAAGGTATCCCCGTCACTGGCACATGAACATACATCTAACGTGCTGGGCACGCCACCTTCACATATCCAAACAAACATCAAAACAGTAAATACCACCATCTTCATCATTCTCATGCTGCTTTCACGTTTCTGACAAAGTGTCTGCGTTTTGGTGCGCGTCGCGCGACAATTAAAGTCACGTGACACCGCGGTGCCTTTGAACTAGGCTCTCGACTGTGTTTGGATACTGCTGCTGAAGACACATGGCGGCGGCTTATCCTTTGTCGGACAGTCGCAGGTGCAGTTATGTAACAACAATAGATAGATAGATAGATAGATAGATAGATAGATAGATAGATAGATAGATAGATAGATAGATAGATAGATAGATAGATAGATAGATAGATAGATAGAACGTACCTCTTTAGTTTGGATGGGGTAGGGCGGGGGTAATCATCATTATCACCATACGTCTGTGTGCCATGTATGTTAAATAAAGAAAATGTTTGAGAGAGAGAGAGAGAGAGAGAGAGAGAGAGAGAGAGAGAGAGGATCTATACTGGGTATGATGTAACTATCCAACCCTTCCCAGTTATGACTATTTTGCAGGCAAAAAGCGCTCTGCCTTTTACATCACACCCAGTACTAAAATTCAGATGAGCCTTCAAACATTTTCTCTTTTTTTTACTGCCCATAGACTTGATGATTTTGTCTTTTCCCCCCGCCTTGCCCAGTGTTGACTCTATGGCTAAGATGGCTGTAGCTGTATTCCAGAATCTGGACTTGCCATAACAAAAGTGTATATGCTTCTGGATGATATGATTGCTGAAAATTGTAAAAACGCTTGCTTTATTTCGAGATAACTCCGCATTATGTATTAAGAAGATGCACATGTTGAGCAAAAGTTAATTTCTTTAATAGTAACAATGATAATAATCAGCAGCCTCTAATACGTTACGTTGTATTACTACTACTACTTATAATAGTTTGATAATGACAATTAAAACTATTAGAATCTTAAAGATAATTGAAAAGCTTACTTTAAAAGTTTTCTGTTCATCTTGAATAACTGTATGTAGTATTACTGAGACGTTGATTAATCGTGTAAGAATAGTTTTGCTTATAAATGGTGCTTTGGTGGTTGTTGTGGTGATTAGTGCAATTAAGGGATTAGGGCGTTTCGCGAGGGGTTGGCTCTTAGATGATACCGCCCTTTGCTGAACGGAAGTTATCTTTTGATTAAACAGGTAAGGATCCACACCGTCTACCCGTGACGTCACATAAACATCTGTTCATTCGGTCATTAAAGTAAAGGTGCGAAAAACCCAATCAAGGTTACCTTAATTATTGACCGATGGAATGGTTAATGCCTGTAACCACGAAATGCCAAATCACATTCTTTTTTAAATAAAGTAGAAGAGTTGTCAACTTATGGGACCACCTTGTCCGATTCCAATTTGCATTAATAGATGCGAACCATAAACAGTAGACTGTTTGTGTATTAGGATTACTCGAAGTGCGACAAATACAGTTCATTAACCCATTCAGGCCGATTGGGCTCTTATCTTTCTTTCTTTCTCTATATACTGCCAGACCCTCTTTCGAGTATTATCGGCAGGTGTACTTAGTACACTCCCCCTTATACCCTTAGCAATTCGAGGAGGTTTTGGATGGGTGTGTTTTTCATTTAATAGAACATAAAGTAAGCAAATAATGGAGACCCTGAACCGACACCGCATTCTACGGTGTCTGATCTGGGTCTGCACCGTTTGCCTATGCACCCCAAAAGGACGTTAGCCTAATTCCGTATTCTAATAGAACATGTTGAAAGCAAATAATGGAGACCCTGAGCCGACACCGCATTCTATGGTGTCTGATCTGGGTCTGCACTGTTTGCCTATGCACCCCAAAAGGACGGTAGCCTAATTCCGTATTCTATTAGAAGATGTTGAAAGCAAATAATGGAGACCCTGAGCCGACACCGCATCCTACGGTGTCTGATCTGGGTCTGCACTGTTTGCTTATGCACCCAAAAAGGACGTTAGCCTAATTCCGTATTCTAATAGAACATGTTGAAAGCAAATAATGGAGACCCTGAGCCGACACCGCATTCTACGGAGTCTGATCTGGGTGTGCATTGTTTGCCTATGCACCCCAAAAGGACGTTAGCCTAATTCCGTATTCTAATAGAACATGTTGAAAGCAAATAATGGAGACCCTGAGCCGACACCGCATTCTACGGTGTCTGATCTGGGTCTGCACTTTTTGCCTATGCACCCCAAAAGGACGTTAGCCTTATTCCGTATTCTATTAGTTGAAAGTAAATAATGGAGATCCTGAGCCGACATCGCCTACTACGGCGTCTGATCTGGGACTGCACTGTTTGTCGGGCAATGTATCACAATAAGGACGCTAGGCTACTCAGCTAATGTGGGGTAAGTGCTGAGGAGATATACTATTTTCATGATCAGCCGTGCCAAGGTATGGTGGTGGTGGTTGGCACTCTCTACAGAGACGACACTATCATATTTTGTTGCCGACAGGATGAAATTTGCTTCACTTGTTGTAATTTTGGGAGGGGTGGGGCCTTCTAGTCTTCCACATTCTTTTTCTCTCTCTCTCACTCTGGGAGGTGTTCCAACATGACTGAAATTTGTTGACTGGGACTGTAAGCCATATCTCACTAAATCAGCTTTTTTTTAACCTCCAAAAATAATCAAATAAACGTTTGAGTTATTAATACGAGGTAATCACTATTGAAAACCAGTTTATTGCTGAAAATAGCAATTAATCAGTCAATCGTATTTTGTTTGAAAATACAACAATTTTAAACAAAATACGACTAACTTGTAGCCTAAAGCAGATACCCATCAATATTAATGATACCAAATGTTTATTTGATTGTTTAGCCTTTAAAATTGATTGCGTTTGGACGTCGGTTGTTTGATGGAGTGACCTAGTGTGGTCTTCAAAGGGAAGCGAGGGAGCGAGATATGGTTCTTTTCTGTTATTTTTTGAAAATATATTTGGCACACAGCGAAGGCTTTCGCCCTGAAATGCATCATCCACAAAGAACCAGAACCCGATTCCCTATTTCCTTTCCATAAAGATAAAGAAAAGAAACAATAGAAAACTTTATAAATGCTATTCACAGTGATTTATTAAACAGGGAAATTATTATTATTATTATTATTATTATTATTATTATTATTTAGCAACACATTTGGTAGGTGCTCTGTTTCGGAAGTATCAACTTTACAGAATACTTTTGTGGTTTGTGTTTAGCTAAGACCGAGATCAAACTGCACAGTTGCGCAGTATCATCCGGGTCTTCGGTATCACAAATAATAATAATAATAATAATAATAATAATAATAATAATAATAATAATAAAAACGTTAATGTACACATATTTACATAAGTATCTACATCCATTTTAACCTCGACGCGAGAACATCGGGTTTGCGGCTTTGCTATCAGAGAAGGCTGAATCCCTCATGCTCAGCTGCATAGACTTATTTGAAACTATATATATAGACAGATATACTTTTAGAGAGCGAATAATAAAGACACTGGTCAGCCTACGGGAATACGCAGGCTGGTCTGTGGCTATGCTGTTCGCATACAAGAAAACCAGATATTCTCGCGCCGTGTCCATATTTAAAATATCATTTCTTCGTCAATGTCGTCGTCGTCGTCATTGTCTGCCCAATAGAGTAACCTATAGGTGTCCTTTAGTACAGCACTAGATGCCTGACCGGCATGGTAGACACTATAGCAGCTAAAATCCTCGAAAATCCTGTGTCTCCAGAATGCAGCAGTGTCAATAATGTTATTAAAATAAGTACATGTCTGCGCCAAAGACAAGGCATCTCTGACAGATAAACTGTCGATTATTATTCTTAAAATTTCTTGCGGACAAGTCAATATTCCCACTTTAGCAACGGGTGTTCTGATCGAATCGTAGGTAGCGGGTGACATCGTCAAACAGGAAGGCGAAGCGGCTCCGATATCAAAAGATAGTCCAAGGTAGTTTGTCGTAATGGAAGTACTGGCAGCAGAGGGCGTCTCGTACTCGGAAATCCAATTGATATCATTGACTCTTGATGTCATCCATCCATCTCGAAGGTATCCACCCTCCAGTGCCACTTCCAATTTGACCAAAGGACTTCGTTGTCCACAGGGAATATCATCGTTCCTTTCATCTTCAATGCTCGTCTCTGTTTCAATCATGAAGTAGAAATCCAGTCGTCTTCGCACAGACTGTTTGACCATATCTCCCACTCTCTTGTTAAACGCCGTCATGAGCAACCCCTGGAGTAAACTTAAGGCTCCGAAGGAAAGCCTCGCACAATGTCCCTGCGAGTCCGTTATCTCGCCATACAGACTACCATCATTTCCCTCAACAACTACTGCCTTACTGCCAGACATTGACAGCTTTCGTTTTCTTCGTAACATTTCCATTTTGAGCTTTAATCAGAGTTAGTTTATTAGATAAGTGTGTATGATGATTTTTCAGTTCAATGGAATAAGTGTGTATATGCTTGCAAAACGGAATATATGCTTTTTCGTACCTAAAGAACCAATACTTAAAGCCCCGCCCTATTAAGATATTAACATTTGTCGAACGTCAACTGAGCCAATCATATTAAGCGCTCAACTTCATAGCACCCAATTAATGGCGCCGGGTATCGTCTAATTGCAGCCAATCAACGCTGATGGCCAACGCAAATCAATCAAGTGTTAACTTTCAGCACCACCCCCCCACCCCCCTACAAGCACACACACAAACATAATATTGGAATATCTAGTCTCATTCTGTTCTGTTCCGTATAAAAATAGCGTGGACTCGAATCAGATGACATAGTATGTGCCATATGATCTGGGTTCACACTGTTTGATCGGACCAAAAATAAGTTACCGCTATCCGCTTTAAGAGAGCTTTGATCCTTGGGTACCAAGTGAACGCACAGCGAAAACACTGATCAGGCTGGGTGGGAGCCAACGCTGATCAGAGTCTTCGCTCAGCGTGCACTTATTATGTGTTTTTTTTTCATGTCATGGCTCCAATTTTACACATAGGTACTGTCGTGCCAACCAAGAGTGACAGTGACATAATATTTTGTTTACAGTTGTTAAGTAAAACATAAACTTCTACACTCCACTTGAGCTAAGGTGAATCGATAGATCACTTGTGTATTAATCCTTTTCTGTGGATAGGATTAATACACAAGTGATATATCGATTATAAGTCCATGATGTCTTTGTAAACAACACATGACGTAATTGTCACTCTTGGCTGGCAGGACAGTAGATGGTTTACAGACAATGAAGCACATGAGGATATATACACGATAGAAACAGTGTAGCAAACATGCAATACCTTCATGCTAAAATACAATTAATGTTACAAGTATACATTGGGAATTGGCGCACGTCGCCTGAGCGACAGGCGACAACAAAATTCGAAAGAGTCTGAGCATATGCGCAATCTCGCTCGAACCATCAGGTAATATTCAATACATAAATCATGAGAGAAAAAAGTCATGGTTTGATACGCAAGCTATAGTCCTCTCGTATAGTAAAAGCAGAAAAAACTATGGACAGAAATCGTCAGCATCTGAACAGTGCAACTGCTACATGGTAGATCCTAACCACACGTCACACTTTGAGTGAGGCATGTGATCAGGGTCTACCGTGTATACTCCAGAATATCGGCCTTTTTTATACGTCATTCAACGAACATCCTCGTTCTGCAAACGGTAATGTCCGTAGCTGAGAGATTCATTTGCTGATAAGTAATATCGCTTTGTGTCAAGAGGAGACAACATCCGTCTTTCTGTTGAGACGTGATACAATTTCTGTCCATAGTTTTTTATGCTTTTCACTCTGCCTGTGTGGCACTTTTCATTTATTATGCAATCTTTTTACTGCTCATGCTGGAGGTGTCCAGGCACACCTTTCATCGCAGAGAGGGACCCCTGGTCTGTCAGTATTGAGTAGCACTTTGATGAAAGCACGACTGCTTCCATGCACACTTGTTTTGGGACCTGGAACTTCAGTTTCCCCGGAACCTGTCTGTTGCGGTCATTTTTCAGAGGGTGGCCATCTTCGAAACCGGACATGTCGAACTCGTGTCTGTGCCTACGAAACACAGCATCTAAACTGGCAGCTTCCTTTGCTGGATCGTTTTCGATGTGGACGAGGAAGCTGTCAGTATCGGACATCAACAAAGAAATCTTGAAGTCCGAAAATGCTGCGCCAAGAAGGACCTCGTACCAAAAGTGGTACATTTTCATCTTCGCCAACTCGAGAACGGTGTAGCCAACTGCTATGGGCTTGTTAAGCTTCACATTTGTGCGGTAAAGCTTCACGGCCGCCAAATTCGAGTCGAATACCCTTATGGCCTGGAAGGATGGTTTGTTCACGAGCCGGCGAAGTTCTTTTGGCGTGGTGACAATTCTAACATTGATCCGCCGCTTGACATTTTCGATGCTCTTCCCAAACACGTTGCATGCCACGCTTTTATAGAGCATCTTGTCGAAGTCGTTGGTTGCACCGCGTCTCTTGTCCGTCGTGTATTTCATGAAGTCTTGCAACCAAAGCGACTGTGTAAAACGGATGACTTTATGGACCCGTTTCAAAACTACTCCAAGTCGGATGTAGCTTTGTAGAGTCCTATAATGGACCGCGTAGCGTGTTTTGTCAGTCAAAGAAAGACAAAGTTTCTTGGCCGGTCTCAGTTGTATCCCACAAGCGGCGGACAGTTCTCTGGTATAGGGTGATACATGCTCCTCGCCTATCACCACGTTCTCTGGACACAACGGGAACTGGTCATAAAGGTCGTGATGTTCCACAGGTATTTCCAGGTCCACGACAAGGATATAGCCCGTATCCGAGTCGTCCGCAATGTTCATCACATCGAAGTTATCCATCTCATTCTGAGTCAACCACTTAAAACCGTGCGTTGGTAGCCGAAAATCCGCCATTATACTTGGGTATAACGAATTGAAATCCAACAGATAGATGTAGCTGGTCGGTTTCTCTGGATCGTAGTGACCCTCGGGCATCCTGGGATTGTTAGCACTGGCTAGTCTGGGTGATCCCACGACGGTGCAACCACCTGAAAAAATCATAAAATGAAGATTACAAATACAATTGAGTGGTTTTTTGGGTTGATTTTATACATCCCGGACAACATTTTTCAGTTATTTTGGGCTGTATCTAGCACTTAGTAATGATTAATATGTTGTTCAAGGACACAACGCAGTGACGCTGGTGAGGCATAATGATTAAATAGGTCAGCGGACAAAACTGTGCTACCATACAATTGACATACACACGCAAGCACGCACGCACGCAGTTTGCCCGTAGATGATCTATCATACAGTGAATTCATTTTCATTGGGCTATTTCATTGATTGATTAAATGATTGAGTGATTGATTGATATATTTTGGTGATTTATTCATTCAATTGTGAACATGCATTTAATATGATGCTTTGACCGATTTATTGCTTGCTTGCTTACTAGTTTGTTTGTTTGATTGATTGATTGTCTGATTGATTGATTAATTGACTGACTGACTGACTGACTGACTGACTGATTGATTGACTGATTTACCTCTTATGCCGTTCAAAATCACGTCGTGCATCTCTTCGCATGTAAGTAGCTCTAGTGTGACCTGGGACTGGTACAGACAGGCATCCCAACAGAATCCAGGAAGGCTGAAATAATGGAGAACATCCAGGCTGAAGTCTCTCAGCATTACGTCTCGAAAGTTCTCTAATACGTCGGCGAAGAGTAGACTTTGCACTGTCAGGTGATGGCGTAGGTAGTCCTCCAGCGTAGACATTTGACAGACTGACCACAGCTGCTCTGCGTACTCGTAATCTGTTTGGCCTATATGCAGATCGTTGATCCGATCGTAGAACGCAGCCATTGGAGGCAGGTTTTGTTCACTTAGGCGTTCTTCGCTATCTATGTAATCGGCAAAATAGACCTGCTTCTTTACAACTGTGTCCAGGATATGTCCGGGTACATGCTGTTTCGTAAACTTGAATGCACCTACTCCTGATTTGTCTCGTAACACTTCGATCAAGTCATTTAATGGAGCCTTGAGGAATCTTTTGAAGTCCAGATACCTCTGCTTAGAAATTGTCAGTGAAACGTAACTATCGAGGTTGAAGGGAACGACGGATACTGACTGAGAGCCGAATCTGCTGACTGCCTGCAGGATCAATCGACTTTCAAACTGGGTCAGAGATTGAACCATGACTGGTAGAAATCTGGCTTCTTTCATCCTCAGGTTGCAACTGTTATGGCATCTGCCACGAACCTTGCCTGCAAAAATGAAATACCATTAGATTCCCTTATATATCAGACAACAACAACAACAACAACAACAACAACAACAACAACAACAACAACAACAACAACAACAACAAGAAGACACCTATCACCATTTTAATTGAGTTTCGCTGGCGGACCGATAGTGGCCCGATGCTATGCTGACAGAGTAAGTTTAACTGTTCATATAAAATGTGCCTACATGTAAGACATAATTAGCGCTCAGCAGATTTCGAATCAGCCTGTACATCCGCATATCCCAGTAGGTATACAACAGAGGGACACTATCGGCCCGCTAGCAAAACACACTTTTAAAGGTGTTTCGTGGGCGGGCCGATAGTGGCCCCAGGCTATGCTGACCAATTTAACTGTCCATATGAAATGTGCCTATATGTATGGCATAATAAGCGCCCAGCAAAGTTTCGAATAACCTGTACATCCGCATATCAAAGAGGCCCACTATCGGCCCGCTAGCGAAACACGCCTTTAAAGGTATATCGCGGGCGGGCCGATAGTACCCCGAGACAATATGCTGACTAGAAAAATATAATAGAATAGGGAGATATTCAAGCTTCAGAATTTTAACATATGCCAGTGCAGAGTAGCGCTAAAAAGACAAATAAAGCATATCATTGTCGTGTTTAAAATTAATTTAAATGGACACCTGAGCTGTTCAATGATGTTATGCTGACCGGATTAACATGACGACGACGACGATGATGATGATGATGATGATGATGATAGTAATGATTAATACTCACCACTTGTATGACTGTGGTCTAGACAGACCTTGTCTCCAGGCAAAAACGGGTCCCTGCACCAAATACAAATGTCATTTGAAGCCTCAACATTTGCCAACCCTTCGTCGCACCATACCATAGGGGCTGTTTGTGACATTATCGAGAAGACATCTTCTTCCTCAGAAGCCATTGCCGACAGAAAATGATCCATTGTATCTGTTGGTGAGGTGCCACGATAGTATACAGGCTCTTTAGGGTGTGAATTGTCAACGCTGATCCTCATGTAAGAGTATGCGCACGGGTCTAAACGCCTCTCTCTTACTTCATAGCCATGTGTTGCCTCGTCGTTGGACAGCAGTGGCACGGTATAGCACGAAAAGCATGCGACTATCACAAAGCTAACTTTCATTCGTTTGCCCAGGTTTCTGAATTTCAACCATTTGTCTTCCTGACCTGGCATAAAACACCTGACGGGTTCTTCTTCCTCTTGGGAACAGAGTTTTTCGTGTTCGGACAGGCTGTCAGCCGATGGTTTGATTGTCAAGCATCTCATACAAATGAAACTGCGCCTGCCCCACTGCCTAGCCTGTTGCGCGACTAATCCACTCATATTTTTTATCACACAATAATGAGCGCGTCTGTGTTCTGTGATTGTTTGAAAATTTTCTACATCACCACTACCACCAACGTTATCAATTTCATGATCATGACCATCATCATCATTTTCAGAATCACTCCGTGGACATAAAAGAAGGAGGTTAACGTGTCTTTGTCTATTAAATTGGTTTGTCACATAAACAGGAAATACCTCCTCTTCCTCGTATCCATAAACGTTAACGGAAAGACCGTTGTTCTTTTCAAACTCGGCGATACTGGTTATAGGCATATATCGTCCCGAACTGGCCACACCATCAAACGTCAACACGTTCCTGAACTCATGAAGGTCTGACCAAGGTATTTCGCCAGTAGTATCCTCACCAGTGTACAGCCCGGCAAGCATGGCATATTTGAAACAATGGCCGTCCAAGTCCGGTGGTCCTGTAACATTTAGTAGACATCTTTTACGCAGTAGTGGCCCTGGTATTTTATAGTTGTAACACGAGCCACTTAAAGGACTATATTTTGCTATTGATTGTTCCATATGAATTACATTTTGGATCATCCACCCACTGCCTTCTGCTCTAAACATATCCAGGCTGTTCAGCATTTTGAAAAAAGCGTCGTCTATCTGACTGTCAATAGCGCTCGGGTCAAGAACCTGTTTCGTAAATGATCGAAAATTAGGCGAGCCCTGGTCCACGATATCTCCATCAGAATTCAAACGAACCATATCTATTTTCAAGACCACATACCATTTCAAATGTCTAAAGCGACGTAACTCTCTAAGCAAATTCTTCCGCAGCTGCCTCCTTCTATTCGAAAAGAAATACATTAGATCTTGCTGCTCCGCTCGCTGAGCTTTAAGCGTATATCTGACAAGGGCGCCCTGAAATAACGTCCGTCTGCTTTGTTCACCATCATCATCATCATCATCATCATCAGCATCATCATCATCATGGCTACCACCACCGTCATCACCACCACCGTCATCACCACCACCACTACCACCACCACCACTGAATCCACTAGCTTCAGCATTGTCCGACTTATCATGAGTTTTTGAATGGCCCTTAAGCGCTCCAACACTTGAAAAACTCTTCCCGCAACGCCCACATTTGAACACGCTATCCTGTTTAATAGAAGAGCAGACATTTCTCTTCAAATGTCTACTCAAATTGCTCCTTCGTAAGAACTTCCTGCCACATTTAGTGCAAGCTATGCTGCTTGCATTAACATCTGTTGGATGTCTAGGCCTTACACATTTTCCAAGTTCGGTGTGTCTAGTAAGAAACGCTCGCTTCTCGTAAGTTTTCCCACAATTTTGGCAGATGAAACGCTTAGCATTTGAGCAAGTATTTTTCTTTAAATGTCGATTTAGAGTTTTGACAGATCCGAATCTAGTTTCACAATTATTGCATTTAAATGGTTGCTTATCATCAGTCACACTATCAGTCAATCTAGCAATCTCATTTTGTACCGAAGCATCATCGATAGTCCTTAGTTGATTAACGTCACAATTTAATAAGTCTGACAAAAATTCGATGTCGGAATCACGATTAGCCATTTTTAGGTAACGTATATAACATGTCTGATTTCGCTTTGATACAAGTCAACTGCAGATACTATTAGCATTGGATGTGAATGGTTGAAGTGGGGCGTGTTTATTCGCCCAATTGCAATAACCGAAAAACTTCCAATAAATGCGCGCAGGGATTATGTGTGCTGCAAATGTAAGGGGTATACTAAAACGGGGCGCTTACTAGATGCGATTGCGTTTATTGGAAACGGGTAGGTAGATAAATATATAAATAAATCGAAGCTTTAATGAAAATACTAATTGTTCTTAAGTGTTAACTGACTCATTATTACAGCTTGTATCTATTTAAATGTAGTGATTAAAACACAAAAGCAAACAAATTAGGCGAGAAACGCGCGACAACCGTCTTCGCCTTTTAAATACTTTTAAATATTTTTAGGTAATTATAACAGTGTATTGATGGAAAGATCAAAACTACCAAACTTCACACAGTAATTGCCGGCTCCAAAAGAATTTGCTCCTATGCACTAAAGAGCCTGTGATTTTTAAGCCAATTAATATATATATTCATTATAACCAAGACACTGAACAGCCTATGCTAAGCACAGTTTGATCAGCGCCTTAAATATATACAGCGAAAACTAACCAGAATTTTCGTTGCCAGAAAAACAAGCTACAATAAAAAGGTCCTGTCTACGGCCATGTTGGCCCCATTGCGTGCGTGCGTGCGTACATGTGTGTGTGTGTGTGTGTGTGTGTGACGGCATGGATTAACAATTAAGCAAAGCTTCGGATTCTAAACTTTATTTGGAATGGTTTGCAAAAAAATATATTAAGTATGAGCTATTACCAACACCACAACTACTACTACAATAATAATAATAATAATAATAATAATAATAATAATAATAATAATAATAATGATTATAATTAATTTCAAATTCGCGCGCGTGGTTGCGTTCGATCGTGCGCTTGTGTGTGTCAAAGTAGACCACATTTTGGGCGCACAATTAAGAATTATTTTCGTAGCCTTCAGTTTAATATTTGGTAGGCGTACTCTAAAGAAACGCATCATTGAGACGGTTCTTTTGAGTACCCACAACATATGTTAAACTATCGACTTTTAATTACGAGCTCTTATCTAGAGTATGTACAAACGGGAAAACTCGCCTACGTGGTTTTAACACATTTTAGCCCTTTTAAGTCCAATGGACTTTTCCATAAACAACATACATGTATAATAAAGTCAGGATTGTCCATTGTATATATTGAGGGGTCACAGTTTATAATTCCCAAAAACAGTATTGTATTGTCACATTATGCCGTATTCATCTGGGTCTTCGCTGTGGCACAGTTAGTGTCTATGTGATTGTGACATTTCGAGTCTCGTCCAGTTCCATCATTCCATAACGTTCGGCATATAAAATGCACGTGGCTCCTTCAGTTAAAGGGGTACCAAGTCTAACGTTTAACGACATTTCTCCACTCTTTAAGAGAGGAAACTGAATACCTTCGCTGAAATCTGGGTCCAAATTAAATATGTAAATCGCATAGCCCTTTTTAACGTCACGTCTGTCAACGTCGATAAATCGACCCGTTAATTTATCGAAAAACCTATCGAAGACTTGAAGAGAGCGCTCACCTTCGGTGCCATCGTTGTCGTAAAACACGTCGATAGGGTCTGCAGGAACTGAAACCCCGTTCACATGTAACGAGATCTGTCGAACATTACCATTTAAAAAATTCCACGGAGAGTGTCCGTAAGAACCCACCACACCTTCGTTACTACAGAAGGCAACTATCACGAAATTTGGCAATGGCGACTCGGTTATGTGGTCCCAGTGAAACACGGTTTGATTTGGCGGTACATTACAGCACTTGATGCTGCGTTTGGTGAAAGGGTACTTCGCTGTCATCGTTTTCAGTAGCTTGCTGTGGGCAACTAGTATAGCCGGATTTACTTTAAGTCTATACATGCGAAGGAATGCATCCTCAATTACGACTTGATAGTTTTCGGCAGCCGTCTCAACGCCACCTGAACTCATAAGACAGAACTTTGGAGACGTGCGCTTTAATGTGATGCCCAGTTTCACACCATTAATCAAGAATCTGTTGAGCATCAGACAGTCACTAAGTAGGGGACCAGCCATTTCAATTACTTTGGACGACTTGGCAAATTGATGCCTGGTATAAAGTCCGAAGTTCCCACCGTTTGGGTTGGTTTCATCGAAAAAACCCGCGTTGTCTGGATAGTACAGCTGCTCAGTAAGGCTCGACTTCCGCCCGCTTTCCTTTTCATACAGTAAACAGTGAAAGTATGCAATGTATGGATACATTCCAGCACTGTGAACCAAACTGCCGTTCATTCTCACATCTATTTCCGAGAACAAAGCGTGGAACAGCAAATTTACGGGAGAAACCGGGTCATCCGGGCCTAGCTTGCTACCATCAGGTTTCAAAACTCGGACCTTCAGGTAGAGTTTACATCTTGACAAATCTGTGTAGACATCACCTTGCAAGTTTAATTCAAAAGAAAGCGGATTCAGGCCGTGGTACTGTGAGATAGGCCTAACGTCTTCGTAGTACTGTTTCAAAATGGCAACCTGGTTCGGTGGCAGACTGAAAAGGTCAAGTCCTGGAGGTGCAACATCACTTCCGCTATCTGGCGAGAACACTGACATGTTGCCGTAGTATACGTCTGTCTACCCCTTAAATCAATCAACCAATCAATCAATCAATCAACCGAACACTTCAATGAGTAAGTTGATATTATTTACGCTTGCTGAAAATGTCACCAAGAGTTCGATAACTGAAGGCACGTTTTGTTTTCTTCCCTCTCCCTTTCTTTTGAGTTTTTGCCTTTTTTGGTCGACTGGTTTTGCCTTTTCTCCCGCCAGAACACCGCTTTTGACAACTACTGCTACTAGAACGCTTGCTTTTCACCTTGGCACCAGCCTTTTTCATAGCACTTTCTGCCTGTTGAAGTGTCTGTTCTGTTGGACTGAAAACGCTGATAATTTTTGGCTCTGCCTGACCCTGGTCGCAAATTTTAACTCGCTCTGCATTCACGACGACTTCTTCTTGCTGGTGTTTCAAAGCCTCCTTTTCTGTCTCGAAACCAAACCCCACCTTTTGTTGCTGGTCGCTCGCCCTTTTTGTGTAAAAGTTCTCCCAAGCTTGATAATCTGGAACGTATAAATGTGAAGCCTTTTCACTCATACTTCACATCATCGGTCTTCTTCAGCATGCAGTCACACCGTCACCACCTCTCTACCGAACTGAATGCTGCTGCTTGAAATGCAAAGACAGACTGACTACACAGTCATTAGTAAATTCTATAAGCTTGCCTCTGTCGTCTTCAATGTGTACTTCAAGCTGCAAACAATGGGACGTCGTAATGCTTTTATAATAGCAGCAACAACAACTTTTGTCAGCTTCATTCATCTGATATATAATCCGATTGTCTGCATGAATAGGTCGCCCAAGGCTTACACGTTTCAAAAGCTGTTTCAAACTTCCTCCAACAAACGAAAAGTCAATAATATTAGTATAAATGTAGATGTTTTTTCCAGCGAAATTGACCCTATTCTCTGTCGGACATTCAACGGACATGCTCCTCAGAGCTAGCTGCCATGGTCCATTGAAGCGGATTTCTCGACCGAACTGTACAGTGAACGAGGCTGCATTGTTATTAGGAAAGAAACGAGCAGAATCGAAGCTACGGACTTCAACATAGATTTCGCGGTCGAGGCCCATAACGCTGTTCGTCTGTGTGTGTGTGTGTGGGGGGGGGGGGGGGGGGGGTTGCTGCTTATATCGATTTTATGTCACTATATGGAATCCACTGATCAAATTCAGGCCCGTATCCTAACCAGCGCACTAAGGCTTCGCGCGTTTTGCCCTTGCCCCTGTATTTCAATATTTTCTCTACCTTGAATAATTTATCATCGACCTGCGATACTCGCTGAAGCTCTGGACCATAAAAATAACCACTGATTACTCCCCCTTTAAGATCAGCAAGTAAATATACAGGTATGTTATCCCTTAAAATACGTTGGTGAACTCGGAAAACTTCCTCGGAAAATCGTTGGTAAAAGCTGCGTTCAAATGTACGTCTGTTATAGCTCACGCGTACAAGATCACCTCGCTTTAGCTTGAATCTAGCAGCCGACCTCAATTGATTCTTTTCTTTACTGCGACAGCTAATGGTATCGCCGGACCTTGTAGTCACGCACCGCCGACGTCGCCGCAGTGTTTTACTGTAAGGCCGATTGACATACATTTCGTTCCAGAGCGAAATTTCGTTGTCCTTGGTTACCTGACTTGGACTAAGAGTTCCAAGGGAGCGGTGTGGCCTCCTGTTATAGCTGCTGACTAATGCTGCCAATTTGTCAATGTAACGGTAAGTATTTCTGTTGTGAAGATACCTGTAAATCAGTTGCTTAAGAGTCTGGTTGAAACGCTCCACTATCTGAGCCTTTAATGGTGCATGCGCAAAGAAATGCTTAATATTATTAGCCTCAAAAAATGCTTTGCATTTAGCGTTTTTAAACTCGGCACCGAAGTCGGTCCGCACCGCCCTACACTTATTTTCTCCACTCAGCATGAGTTTCAGTGCTTCGAGAACGGTATCGGCTCTCTTGTTTTTCAAAGGCTTCACCATGGCAACACGACTGAATGCATCGACGGCCGTTAGCAGAAATGTTACATTGTCATTGTATTTCGAGAGTCTTCCCATGTCAATTAAATCCAAGTCATACTGATCCTTTAAACCTCGAGTTACTATACGCCCCCTCTGAAATGTACGCCTCACAGGCCTATTGGTGGTATACGAATCCTGTGTTTCAAGAAATGAATTTATGTCCTTTCTGCTAACTTTGTACTTGCCCTGCCTGTCTGCGACCTGTTTGAGTTTTGAAGATCCAGAAAAGCTTGCCGGGTGGCTTGGATCCGTGTATATTTTAGCCAAATATTTTTCTGTTTCCTCCTTCATATAGTCTATGTTGTTGTTGTTGTTGTTGTTGTTGTTGTTGTTGTTGTTGCTGCTGCTGCTTCTGCTGCTGCTGCTGCTAATTATGACAAGCTTTCCCAGCTTCTGTATCAGTGTCGCCTGCTATTACATCACGAGTGTCAGCTACATTGACTGGCGGAAAAGATAATGATGAAGTTAACGAGTTCGTTGTCGCCGTTGGCGTAACTGAGATCTTAGGTTTCAAGAATTTGAGTCGTGGGGATGGTAAAATGTACCCAACTGATGTGCTTAGAAGGACAAGCCACAATTCACTATCGGCCGACTGGCGGACTAGCTGTGTCAGTGATACTGCGATGATACAATACACGAGAACGACCTGGGTCATATATGTCACTTGGTTTTTGGGAACTCGGGCCCCACACCAGCTCCAGTCGCTGACTGCTAGCGGCTGCACGGAAGTCTGATCTGGAGCTTGTACCCGATATTTCGTATTGCTACTGCTACTATTCGCAAACATACTCTCGCCTAAAACTGCTTCGGTATCCTCGCTGGTCATACTTTTCCTTATCTAATGCTCTGTCCTTGCAAGTGTTTGTATGTGTCTGCTTGTTTGTGAGATAGCGAGAGAGAGAGTATGTGTATTTTTATTTATCTACAACAAATGCCCCAGCCCATGATAAAATGGTACTTATATCGACGACGACGACGACGCAGCATTCTGACATAGAGCATGCATGCGCAGCTATCTACCCAATGAGGCTATATGTATAGTTAATCAACAACAACAACTTCCATACTGTATGTGTGTGTGTGAGCGCGTGCGCGAACAGCGAAGGCTCCGGGTGCAGTCTCGCCAGAGCCTTCGCTGGGCGCCTATCTCATAAGCTGGCTCAAATCTCCGTATCAAGGCCCTTTTCGGTACGTAGTCAGTCTCTGCCGGTATCAATACCTTTATTTTAAGAAATTCCTTTCGTTGTCTCTGCTGCATCAATATTGGCATATCACACCTTTGTGTTAAGAAAACACCCATTGTTTCGAACAAAAGGATTAAGATTATAACGCATTCTTTCAGGAACAATAGAACAAAAGAACAATAGGGAACCGGAACCCGAAACTCATGCTCAACCAGCAAAACCTATACTACTTATATATATATATATATAGAAGCATAAGAGATTAAAATATTATTTACTCCGTTTAACATCAAAAACACTTCGTAAATCGTGACGGCATTTACGTCCCACCCTCGAACTGACTTCACCAAATCTGAATATATTTTGTATGTTACGATTAAAAAGAGTTTGCATTCAGTCATGCTAAGGTTACCAGTTCATTAAAGGAATATTTCCAAGCGTTTGAAATGGACAAAATGCATATATATGTGGTATTTCCATATTAGGCGTCATTTCAATGACGTCATCTTTTTCTTCTGATGCGAAAACAATATGGGCGACATATTAATTTTAATTATTTACCCCCTAAGATTAAATTTGGTGCATTTCGACTGAAATTGGCACACAAAATGCAAGAACGCCCTGATTCCCATATACTACAATGGACATACCGTTTAAATTGCACTGATACAATATACGCTATTTTGATGACGTCATAATGACGCCCAGACGTGAAACCCAGATGGGTGACCAGGTGATTTTCATTAGTTATCCCCTAAAGTTTGATTTGGTATAGGTCACCATAAATCGGCATCAAAGTCGCACGGGAGTCCCGAGCGCCCCTGACTATATTGAACGGACATGATTTGGAGTTTCTAAGCTTAAAAGAAGGCTAAACAGGCTCGTCTGAGTATATTCATGTCAAAATGCCACATTGTTGGAAATCACATGTCGCGGCTCATTTTTCAATCTATAAGAAGCAATACAGATGAGATGTATATATATTTTTATAAAATTCACAAAGGATAAGCGGCAATGGAAAACGTTAATACTATCGACGAACGTAGATAAAAAATCGTTTGAAACAGGATTTTCGATTGCCATTTGTCGCCCGATTTTTCGATTGCCATTTGTCGCCCGACTGGCGACAAATGGCAATCAAAAACACTGTTTCTAGCGATTTCCATATGCATAAAACAACATGTATTTGTAACATGTTATATATTTGCACTTATAAAAGCAGATAGCTTCCCATTTCCGTAAAATCGAATGTTTAATTAGATCTTTCTGCAACTATTTGCAGTACGATTTAGTTCAATAAATGTACCTGGGTGACATCATTTTCAGAAAGAGATGGACAATCGGATTGTAAACTAGCTGTTACTCGTTTATAGTTTGTGTACACTATTTTTAAACAGATCGGGCCGATTGCATGACGAAAGTTTATTTTAGTCTCGACTAAGGCCTAACACGGTGCTTGCTAGCCTCAAGTTTAAATCTGGTTTGCATAACGAAAGGTGACCTTGAGTTTAACTATCCCCAGTCTAACTATCCGAGGGTAAATTATCCTTGAGGTTAAATTAGTCCAGAAATGTTAGTCTAAGAGTAGGACAAAAACGAAGGTCATTTTCTTTAATGCACCGATTTTTGTCATGACAATTCCAGCCTAAAGCGTTTTGTATTATATCAACTGGACGAGACCATTTCCAATTATAGGGATGTACGGTGATTTTTTCATTCAAATAATAATAGATAATTGTAAAAGCAAACAGTACAGTCCCTGATCAGACGCCACATTATACGGCGTCTGATCTGGGTCTGCACTGTATGTATATATGCGCATGCCTACATCCGCGAGTGTGTATGGGTATAAATGTGCCTCTGCGTGTGGGTACGTGCGTGCATATTTGTATGCGCGTGCTTGTGTGCGTGTGTCTGTCCGTTTAGTATGTGTGTGTATGTATACGTCTGTGACTACTCTTATGTCTTACGTCTAACTCAAATGTTGCATGCTTTCGCATGTACGCCAATAGACCAACATAGATGTTAGATTCTAGATGGAATAAGTTAGAGGTTATAAAAAGTAACGGACATACGTATATACATAGACGCACGCACGCACATGCATGCATATATAGAAACACACATACAGACATATATACGTACATATATACATACAGACAGACTTACAAACAGACTGACAGACAGACAAGCGCATGTGCGCCTGCGCGCTCGTACGCACGCATCATACGTACATTCATATATGCATACACATACTTATTTATACATGTACATGCATGTACTTACAGGCAGATATACGCATTGGTGCCTGCGCGCGCATAATCACACATGCGCGACCGCATGCACTACAAAAAAAACATCACATTAAGAAGTAAGAAGTTAGATGTAAGAAAAGTCAGGGACGTTTAAATATATACACATGTATGCAGGCATGTACCCAACACAGACATACACTCATACTCATACACACGCGAACGGATGCACGCACGTAAGAGCATTCAAACAGACAGACAGACACACGGATGCCTGCGCGCATGCCAAATGCATGACTACATTCATACCTACAGACAGACAGGTGCACGGCTGACCGCCTGCGCACACACACGCACAAATGCATACTTACGTAAGCACGTACATAATACATACATATAAAAAATACCCTTTGTTTGTTTGATTTGATTCTTTACGTTCCGGTCAATAGTTTTTCAGTTATTTCGGACGGACGGATCTTCTTGGGTTTAACCAGTACTAAGCAAGGATTAAGGGGTCTAGCTCAAGGACACAACGCAGTGACGCCTGTGAGGCTCGAACCCGCGGCCCTCGGTCTCGAGTCAAGCCCTCTACCACTGAGCCACTGCGCTCCCTATACATACATACATACATACATACATACATACATACATACATACATGAGTCACTCCCCCAGGGAGGGTCTAAGCTGCTTTGCTCCCTAAAAATAATGCATTGATCTCCCCAAATTCATGAAATAAATTCCTCAGCTCGCTGAAAGTATTTCGCCTGTGCTCCCCAAATAAAATCCCTGAAATTAATTCAGCTTCTCCCCAAATCCACCCAAATAGAGAATTACATACCAGGCGCTTAGGTAGCCCTGTAACAATATGGTTTCACACTCGTACTATTGGGGTCCGGGGGCATGCTCCCCGAATTGTTTTTATAAAACACGGTGCGATCTGGTGTATTCTGAGTATTCCAAAGCATGTAATTATCAACCTAAAAATCAACAACGTTAAGGATAATAAATTAAAAATAAAAATTATTGACCATATTTTTCTCCAATATACAAACCAAGGTTTTCGCATCACTACATTTGCATTTTACAAGTGGGGTCTGGGGAGGCAATAACCCTCAAACCCCCCCCCCCCCCATAGAAGCCAAACATTTTTTTTTAATCAAACAAAGTAGATGCATTTCCTTTAAGGTAAGATTTATAAATTTATTTTTTACTTTTTGCAGGGCTCCCTAAATCCCTAAAACCATGAGCTTGCTCCCCAGCTCCCTAAAATAATTACCAATGCTCCCCAGCTCCATGAAAATAAATAGCCCTTCTCCCCAGATCCCCAAAACCCCTGGGGCCCATACATATGTCTATATGTAAGCATGCATGCATACGTACATACATGCAAACAGACAGACAGACATTTTATTTATTTTATTTTATATTTATCTTGTACGTTCAAGATCTTATCTTTAACGGACAAGATAACATCTTGTTTATACCAGATCGTAAGCAATGAAAAAATGAAAATAAAACTGAAATAAAATGTCCCTACTCGGGTTTCGTATTGTATCCATGTATTTTAAAGCCGGTTTTTAAAAATATTTTTTGGACAACTTCAGCATTGACATGAATGGAAAAGTGGCATTTTTTTTTAAGTTTTAACTTTTGTATTTTAAAAAAAAGTGCAAAGACGACCTTAATTTTGTCGTTCTGTCTGCCTATGTCTTGGGAAACTATTTGGACCCAAACCAGGCCCAAAATAACGTCTGATGATTTTCCAAATATATTTTGTTTTTGAGAAATATCAATTTTGAAGAACTAACCTATGCTTTCAGTGGGTAACTACATGTATCTAGCTCTTAAGCTCTGGTGACACTGCGCATTTGAGCGGCTCGTCTAGCGTTAAGAAAATACATTTGGGCCGAGTGCATAACGAAACTTTATTTTAGCATGTTTAGTCTAGTCTAAGACTTAATAGGGGGCTTGCTAGCGTCCAGTTTAAACCTGGTTTGCATAATAAAGGGTTGCCAATATTTGAAAATAAGCATGTCAGTTTCATAAGCATGACAGTTTCAAAGTTTACCCCATCCCCTGACTCCTTAGTCGGGTTCAAATGCCAATCATTTAAATTTCTCAATAACTAAGTCGATTGTCAATATTTTACCGAATCTATCCAGCCGTTTAGCAGGTAGAGGAATAATAGATATAAAACATATTAATTGGATTTAAGTTTGAAGCCCTTGGTTTGATCCCCCGGGTGAACATTGGGGGTAGAGTTGAGGCACAAAATTCAACTTTTGCGGAATATGGTCATGTTGCATATCAAATTCAAGGGAACGGCGTATACAGTAACATGGAAGCAAATATGTGCTGCCATATTCAAGAGTTTAATAAAAAATCACCATATCCTTTCCCTTAAACTACCCCCCTGGCAGGTTTAAATTTCTCGAGGTTTTTGGATAATTTAAACTCAAGGTTAGTCAAAACTAGTTTTATGCAATCCATCGAATTAAATGCTTAACCTGAGACTTGTTAAACTTGCTTCGTGCAATCGACGGCCAGTAACCTGGAGTTTAAGCTTAACGTTAACCTGAGACTTGTTAAACCTGACTTTATGCAATCGACGGCTGTTAACCTGGAGTTTAAACTCAAGGTTATCTTTAAACTTTTGTCATGCAATCGGCCCATCAAGTTTAGTAGTTATGCCCACGCTTTTTTAAAAAAGCGAAGGGGATATTGTAATCGCCTCCGTCCGTCTGTCCGTCCTTCCGTCTGTCCGTTATGCTATCTCCTCCTAAACAATTGGACGAAATTCAACCAAATTTGGTGTGTGAGTTACTGACATGAATGGGGCGTGCAACGTCAAACTTTTTTGGCCCCGCCCCCCGGGGCCCTGGGGAGGGGTCAAAAGGTCAAATATCATTTAATTTCATTACAAAGTCAATTTCAAAGATTTTTATAACAAACTTTGTGTGTGTTCTCACAAATGAAAGATACAAAACATATCAGATGGGATTTCCATTCTGCTCCCTGGGTCATGCCCCAGGGGTGGGACTTTGAGGCGCTGGGGGTGCCCAGGGGGCCAAAAAAAACTTTTTTTCAAACATGGTCATGTGGTATATCAAATCGACGGGGATGACAAGCAGAACAGAATGCAAGTAAAATTTTTATCCTAGGGTCAAACTGGTGACCTTGAGGTGAGGTCAAAGGTCAAATATCATTTAATTTCGGTTACCATGTCAATTTCAAAGATTTTTATACCAAATTTTGTGTGTGTTCTCACAAATGAGAGATACAAAACATATCAGACGGGATTTTTATTCTGTCGTCTGGGTCATGCCCCAGGGGTGGGACTTTATGGCACAGGGGGTACCCAGGGGGTCAAACATTTTTTTTTCAAACATGGTCATGTAGCATATCAAATCGACGGTGATGACGAGCAGAACAAAATGCACATAACATTTTTATCCTAGGGTCAAACTGGTGACCTTGGGGCGAGGTAAAAAGGTCAATTATCATTAACATGTCAATTTCAAAGATTTTTATACCAAACTTTGTGTGTGTTCTCACAAATAAAAGATAGAAAACATATTGAACAGAATTTTCATTCTGTTGCCAAGGTCATGCCCCGGGGTTGGAGCGGGATGCTAGGGAGTCAAAAACTTTAGCGTGGGGATTTGCGATGGCGCCCCATCGACTGCGCGCTCTAGTTTTATAGTTGTGATGTTTGTTCTATTATCTATAATAGAGGCCCTCCCAGGAGGTACATGTTCCCTTGTTCTTTTTAGATATTGACTTGTCTCCCATGTTTCATGTTTTATTTATTTCCCTGTTCTCTGACAATTTTGTTCCCCTCAATTTGGCATTTTCCCTTTCCCTAGAATAAGATGGCTTGTACAAATACACCCTAACTCGTGAGAGGGTCTCATTGTTAAGGCATACAGAGAACTCCTCTCTCAATTCCATGATTAAAATGTTCCCTGCCAGCACGTTATTACAGTTCTTTACCATCGGATTACGTACTTGGAATTTGACAGAGGAGGACTGAACATGGGAGTCGAACACACATTTCGTTATATTCTCGTACTGCTCATGATATTTAAGTTAATTACCAAATACATTGGAGAGAGAGTAGAATGAGTAGAGAGAGAGAGAGACAGAGACAGACAGAGACAGACAAATACAGAAACAGAGAGAGACAGAGACAGAAAAAGAGCGTAGAGGAAGAGATAGTAGAGAAAGAGCGAGTAGAGGAGGAGATAGTAGAGAAAGGGCGAGTAGAGGAAGAGATAGTAGAGGAAGAGCGAGTAGAGGAAGAGATAGTAGAGAAAGAGCGAGTAGAGGAAGAGATAGTAGAGAATGAGCGAGTAGAGGGAGTGCAAGTAGAAGGGGTGCGAGTAGTGGGAGTAGAGGGAGTGCGAGTAGAGAAGGAGTGCGAGTAGAGGAGTGCAAATAGCGAAGAAAGAGTAGAGAGGAGTGCGAGTAGAGAAGAGGTACGAGTAGAGAAGAGGTACGAGTAGAGAAGAGGTACGAGTAGAGAAAGAGAGAGAGTAGTGAAAGAGCGAGTAGAGGAAGCGATAGTAGAGAAGAGCGAGTAGAGGGAGTGCGAGTAGAGACGGAGTGCAAGTAGAGAAGGTGGGCGAGTAAATAGTGCGAGTAGAGAAAGAGTGCGAGTAGAGAAGGAGTGCGATTAGCGAAGAGAGAGTAGAGAAGGAGTGCCAGCAGAGAAAGAGAGAGTAGAGATGAGTGCGAGTAGAGAAAATGCGAGTAGAGAAGAGAGTAGAGAAGGAGAGAGTAGAGAATGAGAGAAGGGGAAAGGAGTGCGAGTAGCAAAAGAGAGAGTAGAAAGGAGTGCGTGTAGAGAAAGAGAGTGTAGAGAGGAGTGAGAGAAAAGAAAGAGAGAGTAGAGAAGGAGTACGAGTAGAGAAAGAGAGAGTAGAGAAAGAGTGAGAGTAGAGAAAGAGAGAGTGGAGAAGGAGTGCGAGTAGAGAAAGAGAGAGTAGAGAAAGTGCGAGTAGAGAATAAAGTATAGAGAGAGTAGAGAAAGAGAAAGAGAATGTAGAGAGAAAGAGAGAGTAGAGAAGGAGTGCGAGTAGAGAAAGAAAGAGTAGAGAAGGAGTGCGAGTAGAGAAAGAAAGAGTAGAGAAAGAGTGCGAGTAGAAAATAAAGTATAGAGAGAGCAGAGAAAAAGAAAGAGAAAGTAGAGAGAAAGAGAGAGTAGAGAAGGAGTGCGAGTAGATAAGAAGTGCAAGAAGAGAGGAGTGCGAGTAGATAAGAAGTGCGAGTAGAGAAGGAGAACGAGTAGAGAAGGAAGTAGAGAGAGAGAGAGAGAGAGAGAGAGAGAGAGAGAGAGAGAGAGAGAGAGTAGAGAAAGAGAGATCATAGAATGAGTGCGAGTAGAGAAAGAGAGAGTAGAGAATAAAGTAAAGAGAGAGTAGAGAAGGAGTACGAGTAGAGAAAGAGGGAGTAGAGAAGGAGTGCGAGAAGAGAAAGAGAGAGTAGAGAAGGAGTGTGAGTAGAGAAAGAGAGAGTAGAGAAAGAGTGCGAGTAGAGAATAAAGTATAGAGAGAGTAGAGAAAGAAAGAGTAGAGAGAAAGAAGGAGTGTTAGTAGATAAGAAGTGCGAGTAGAGAAGGAGTACGAGTAGAGAGAGAGAGAGAGAGAGAGAGTAGAGAAAGAGAGAACATAGGAGTGCGAATAGAGAAGGAGTACGAGTAGAGAACTAAGGAGTGCGAATAGAGAAGGTGTGCGAGTAGAGAAGGAAAGTGAGTAGAGAAGGGGTGCGAGTAGAGAAGGAGTGCGAGTAGAGAAGGAGTAATAGTAGAAAAGGAGTGCGAGTAGAGAAGGAGTGCTAATAGAGGAGTGCGAGTAGAGAGGGAGAGAGAAGAGAAGGAGTGCGAGTAGAGAAAGAGAGAGTAGAGAAGGAGTGCGAGTAGAGAATAAAGAAAAGAGAGAGAGAGAGAGAGAGAGAGAGAGAGAGAGAGGGAGTAGAGAGAAAGAAACAGATAGAGGGAGAGAGACAGACAAAGTAGAGAGAGACAGACAGAGTAGAGAGACAGAGACAGAGTAGAGAGATACGGAGAGAGAGAGAGAGAGAGAGAGAGAAACAGCGTAGAAAGAGCTTAGGAGAGAGAGACAGTTGAGAAAGAAAGAGCAGAGAAGAGAGACAGAGCAGAGAGAGAGAGAGAGCGAGAGAGAGAGAGAGAGAGAAGGGGAGTATAGAGAGTATAGAGAGACAAAGAGAATTTAGATAAGAGAGAGACAAAGAGTAGAGAAAGAGAGAGAGAGTTAGAGAGAGAGAGAGAGAAAAAGAGAGAGCGAGAGTAGAGAGTGAGTAGATGGGGAAGAGAAAGCTGGTTGCTTTGCTTAGTTTGTCCTTCTAGTGTCTCGTGAATGTTGTGTCGCTCTTCCTCGCGGTGCCACGGGGTTGTCTGAAGTTTGTGATTGTCTTATTTCCTGATCATACTCACTATTTTTGTTGTGTTTGCTGGGGATTCGTGTTTAGCACTTCGTGTTAAACACTTATATTGTGTCATTTCTAGTTTAGCAACGCTCACTGAGATAAAGGGAGCTGAATGCTTTGCTTATTGTATTCTGACTTTTGGGCGTATTCCTTATTTGTCTGTGTTCCAGTGTCCCTGTCTCTTGGAGACATGTGTCTGTCTGGGATTGTGGCATTTCCTGGTCATTTACTCTTGATTTAACCCAAAAGCCCTTCTTTAATGTTGTGTAAATGCGAAAACACCTAGTTGAATTTATTCATCTAGTGAAGACTGATTATACCGTACAGGTACTCGTCTAAACATCAGGTATACAAATTGCATTGCTACTTGATCCGTCAACTTCACAAAAAGGTATGTGTCCATTTCATAGTATAATGCTTTGGCATGTTATGTTACTGCCAGATCGTTTCTTTAATGTGATTCAAAAGGCTAAATAGATATGGTAGGCCAAAACAAACAAGACAAACTAATGCACAAAAACACCCATTCAATGTTGAACAAAAACTCTAACAAATTGGTTTATTACAGCTTGTTTCTACTTTAATATGTTCCCGCCAATTGAACCACTTGTTTTTGAAAGTGTTTGAGTTTTACACGTTTGTTTCCGTATGCGAGAGCTTGTTTAATGAGCATAATCAATTTGCCCTTCTTCGAAATCAATGTTAACATGCACATGCCTTCCCTCCGACAACTACCCAACATACCTCCGAACGGAACGCTACCCATAAATATGATACCACCGTCATTAAATTGCAAATAAATAAGTGTTTTTCAAGTATTTTTGAATTGTATTTGACTAATTCATTCCAAAGAGAGGTAATACATTCCAGCGGTGGCTGTGAATCGAGTAAAAATAGAATTATAATTATGAATATTAACTGATGAATTTGAAATATTCGTCCAAATTACTGCATTTCCGAATTCAAATAGATTTAAACTCGAACAGATTAAGTTCCAAAACATTTAATGCTTTCAGAGTTATCATTATTCTGTATACTATCGACCTATATGTTGTTCTTACCCCTCAAACGAATCTAAATGAAATAAAATCGTCTCTATACAGACCATGTCCAACCCAAAAATCCTTTGTTTACCTCCAGTAGCCAACACCCTCCGAGATCTAGACACGTGGTTCACCTGGGTGGTCCATGCCAGTTTATCTTGACCCCCACCCACCTGAGTATCAAAGGAAAATTATTTTTCTAAGTTTTCTCATTTTAAACTATCTGAATGTGATGATGTATCAATTATAAACATAATTCAAGTCAAATTCAGCTGTTTTCTTTGTCAGATTGTTCTGTGTGCGTAGTTGTAGGGGTGGGGGGTAAGCTGTCCAGGCCAGTTTATCTTGCCCCCTACCCACTTGGGTATCAAAGTAAAATTATTTTGCTAATTCTACTTATTTCAATCTATCTGATTGTGAAGATGTATCAATTTTAAACATAATTCAAGTCAAATTCAGCTGTTTTCTTTGTCGGATTGTTCTGTATGCTTAGTTGTGGGGGTGGGGGGTAAGCTGTCAAGGCCAGTTTATCTTTACCCCCACCCACCTGAATATCAAAGGAAAATTATTTTGCTAAGTTTTCTCATTTTAAACTATCTGAATGTGATGATGTATCAATTATAAACATAATTCAAGTGAAAGTCAGCTGTTTTCTTTGTCAGATTGTTCTGTATGCTTAGTTGCAGGGGTGGGGGGTAAGCTGTCCAGGCCAGTTTATCTTGCCCTCCACCCACTTGGGTATCAAAGTAAAATTATTTTGCTAGTTCTACTTATTTAATCTATCTGATTGTGAAGATGTATCAATTTTAAACATAATTCAAGTGAAATTCAGCTGTTTTCTTTGTTGGAGTGTTACTTATTAGTTGCAGGGGTGGGGGTAAGCTGTCCAGGCCAGTTTATCTTGCCCCCTACCCACCTGAGAATTAAAGTAAAATAATTTTGCAATGTTTTCTCATTTTAAACTATCTGAATGTGAAGATGTATCAATTATAAACATAATTCAAGTCAAATTCAGCTGTTTTCTTAGTCAGATTGTTCTGTATGCGTAGTTGCAGGGGTGGGGGGTAAGCTGTCCTTGCCAGTTTATCTTGCCCCCTACCCACTTGGGTATCAAAGTAAAATTATTTTGCTAATTCTACTTATTTTAATATATCTGATTGTGAAGATGTATCAATTTTAATCATAATTCAAGTCCAATTCAGCTGTTTTCTTTGTTGGATTGTTCCGTATACTTAGTTGCAGGGGTGGGGGGGGGGGGTAAGCTGTCCAGGCCAGTTTATCTTGACCCCCACCCACCTGAGTATCAAAGGAAAATTATTTTGCTAAGTTTTCTCATTTTAAACTATCTGAATGTGATGATGTAATAATTATAAACATAATTCAAGTCAAATTCAGCTGTTTTCTTTGTCGGATTGTTCTGAATGCTTAGTTGCAGGGGTGGGGGGTAAGCTGTCCAGGCCAGTTTATCTTGCCCCCCACCCACCTGGGTATAAAAGTAAAATTATTGTGCCTATACTAATATTTTAAACTTCCGAACGTGAAGATGTATCAATTATAAACATAATTCAAGTCAAATTAAGCTGTTTTTTGTCCCATTGTTCCGTATGCTTAGTTGCAGGGGTGGGGGGTAAGCTGTCCAGGCCAGTTTATCTTGCCCCCCACCCACATGGGTATCAAAGTAAAAATTTTGTGCCTATACTACTTATTTTGAACTATCTGAATGTGAAGATGTATCAATAATAAACATAATTCAAGTCAAATTCAGCTATTTTCTCCATTGCACAATTGGACAAAGAAAACAGCTGAATTTGACTTGAATTGTGTTTACAATTGATACATCTTCACATTCAGATAGTTTTAAATAAGTAGAATTAGCAAAATAATTTTACTTTGTTACTCAGGTGGGTGGGCGTCAAGATAAACTGGCCTGCATAGCTTGCCCCCCACCCCTGCAACTAAGCATACGGAACAATGCGGCAAAGAAAACAGCTGATTTTGACTTGAATTATACTTATAATTGATTTATCTTCACAATCAAATAGTTTAAAATAAGTAGAATTAGCACAATAATTTTACTTTGATACCCAAGTGGGTGGGGGGCAAGATAAACTGGCCTGGACAGCTTACCCCCCACCCCTGCAACTAAGCATACAGTACAATGGGACAAGGAAACAGCTGAATTCACTTGAACTATGTTTACAATTGATACATCTTCACAACCAAATAGTTTAAATAAGTGGAATAAGCACAAAAATTTTACTTTGATACCCAGGTGGGTGGGGGGCAAGATAAACTGGCCCGGACAGCTTACCCCCCACCCATGAAACTAAGCATACAGAACAATCTGACAAAGAAAACAGCTGAATTGGACTTGAATTATGTTTCTAATTGATACATCTTCACAATCAGATAGTTTTAAATAGGTAGACTTAGCAATATAATTTTACTTTGACACCCAGGTAGGTGGGGGCAAGATAAACTGGCCTGGACAGCTTGCCCCCCACCCCTGCAACTAAACGTATGGAACACTGCAACAAAGGCAACAGCTGATTTTGAAATGTATTATATTTTTAATTGATATATCTTCACAATCAAATAGTTTAAAAAAAGAAAAATTAGCACAATAGTTTTACTTTGATACCCAGGTGGGTGGGGGCAAGATAAACTGGCCTGGACAGCTTACGCCCCACCCCTGCAATTAAGCATATGGAGCAATGCAACAAAGAAAATAGCTGAATATGACTTGAATTATGTTTATAATTTAAACATCTTCACATTCAGATAGTTTAAAATAAGTAGAATTAGCAAAATAATTTTACTTTGATACCCAAGTGGGTGGGGGGGGCAAGATAAACTGGCCTGGACAGCTTACCCCCCTCCCCTGCAACTAAGCATACAGAACAATGCGGAAAAGAAAACAGCTAATTTTGACTTGAATTATATTTGTCATTGATACATCTTCACAATCAAATAGTTTAGAATAAGTAGAATTAGCACAATAATTTTACTTTGATACCCAAGTGGGTTGGGGGCAAGATAAACTGGCCTGGACAGCTTACCCCCCACACCTGCACCAAAGCATACAGAACAAGGGGACAAGTAAAACAGCTGATTTGACTTGAGTTATGTTTATTATTGATACATCTTCACAACCAAATAGGTTAAATAAGTAGAATTAGCACAATAATTTTACTTTGATACCCAGGTGGATTGGGGCAAGATAAACTGGCCTGGACAGCTTACCCCCCACCCATGAAACTAAGCATACAGAACAATCTGACAAAGAAAATAACTGAATTGGACTTGAATTATGTTTATAATTGATACATCTACAAAATCAGTAGTTTAAAATAAGTAGACTTAGCAAAATAATTTTACTTTGATACTCAGGTAGGTTGGGGGGGGGGGGCAGATAAACTGGCCTGGACAGCTTGCCCCCCACCACTGCAACTAAACATACCAAACAATGCAACAAAGGAAACAGCTGATTTTGAATTGAAATATGTTTATAATTGATACATCTTCACAATCAGATAGATTAAAATATGAAGAATTAGCAAAATAATTTTACTTTGAAACCCAGGTAGGTGGGGGGCAAGATAAACTGGCCTGGACAGCTTACCCCCGACCCCTGCAACTATGCATATTCATATTGAACAATTCGACAAAGAAAACAGCTGAATTTGACTTGAATTATGTTTATAATTGATACATCTTCACAATCAAACAGTTTAAAATAAGTAGAATTAGCACAATCATTTTACTACGATACCCAGGTTGGTGGGGGGCAAGATAAACTGGCCTGGACAGCTTACCCCCCACCCCTGCAACTAAGTATACGGAACATTGCGACAAAGAAAACAGCTGAATTTGATTTGAATTATGCTTATAATTGATACATCTTCACATTCAAATAGTTTAAAATAAGTAGAATTAGCAAAATAATTTTACTTTGATACCCAAGAGGGTGGGGGGCAAGATAAACTGGCTTGAACAGCTTACCCCCCCACCCCTACAACTAAGTATACAGAACATTGCGACAAAGAAAACAGCCGAATTTGACTTGAATTATTTTTATAATTGATACATCTTCACATTCAGATAGTTTAAAATAAGAAGAATTAGCAAAATAGTTTAACTTTGATACCCAAGTGGGTGGGGGGGGGGGCAAGATAAACTGGCCTGGACAGCTTACCCTCCACCTCTGCAACTAAGCATACAGAACAATTTGACAAAGAAAACAGCTGAATTTGACTTTAATTATGTTTATAATTGATACATCTTCACATTCATTTAGTTTAAAATAAGTAGTATTAGCAAAATAATAAAGCTTAAAATCACTTAATCTTGATACTTTTATTCAAGATGATGTTAAAGTTTTACCAATATTAACCACACAGGCACCAATTTCTCACTTTATGACTTATGGAGGACCTGAATTCATTAAAATGATACAGAAAAATAACAAAATAACATATATATATTTTTACTTGTGTTGGCGGGGGGGCAAGATAAACCAGCCTGGACAGCTTGCCCCCCGGGGGTGAAGATAACCAGGGTGGGGGGCAAGATATCTCGGGACAGCTTGCCCCCCCCGGGGGGCAAGCTGTCCAGGGGGGCAAGATAAACTGTTACACCGGGTCTCTTGCAAAGAAAGTGAAGCCCAAAAAGCTTCGCGTTAACTTTGCAAGAGACCCGAAGTATTCATGATTCCATGAACATTCCAAAAAATGAATTTATTGCTTATATTTACCTTTTATTATATATTTATTCCATTAAATTTCTTTTTAAATTTGGATTTAAGAAAAATTTGTATTTAAAGACATATGTGGCTATTTCCAATGCGCACCTTACCTGCGTCTGGAAAGGGGTAAAGTTGTCCGGGTCCTGTCTTTCAACCATTAAAGGATTTGGATCAATACAGCTTTCGGATATTCTTATGTCATATTGGTGTTCCGACATTTTCTTGACAGAATTAAGTAAAGTGTCCGAAATATCTATTGACATCTTATCAGAACTGATCGTCTCAGCAATAAAGACAGATAAATGTAGCTCAGTCGAAATCAAACGACGCACATAAATACCTTGGTTACTAATAAGATAGTGACCGAGTCTGTTCTATCTGTACAAATATTTAAAGCGGCGCACGACCTGACCTCGTGGCCTAGTGGTTAGCCTGTCTGGCTACAAAGCCAGAGGACCTGGGTCGATTCCCTGGTGCACACATATTTTCAGTGTGTTTTTCTTTCTCTTTTAACATTTAAATGCTAAATTGTTTCATATACCAGTAAAAGAGCATCATCCAAACGACCGAAATGGTCATTCCTGAACTTTTTATATTGAATTACGCATGAAACCTATGGGGGTGGGGTTAAATTTGGCCCTCTTGAAAGAGAATTAGTTCGGTGACCCCAGAGTTTTATTCTTTTTTCTGAAAGGTATTATAATAGTCCATAAATACAAGTAAAATCTTTAGATTTTCAACATCAGATTTTTTAATACATGATTTATTCTAAAAACAAATTCCAATTTTCGACGAATTGCCAAAATATATCATGCAGTTTCTTGTCACAGCATGGGATAACAAATAAACTTGCACATTTTCTAAAAGGTTTGAAGTCTTGGGCAATAATTTTAGTTAAAAGAAGGAAGCTGGCTGAAGATAACAACCGGTTTACCTCGATATTTAGGACTAGTGCTATTATTTTATATTTTTAGAAAATTGGTCAAATGCTGAAAACTTCGATATGAGATTCTGAAAAAAAGCACGGTGACCTATCCTTTTTATTTCATAAATGGATAGCACATGCATAAAACAAACTGTATGCAAAGTATTGAAAATATTTCAACATGGGAAGTATTTAGTAGCATATAATCGTATAAACGGTTTAGTCGGAGTGTAAAATGGTAAAACATAACAGCCAGCTTGAACACGGACAGCCAATGGAGCAAACAAGAGGCTTGTTTTGCACGTGCGACTCAGGTGTGGCTCGCCATCAATCACAACCCCAGTATCACTTCTGGCGAATGAGGTCGATGTTCGAAGCGTATTGCACGGGCAAGTGAGCATGGCAGCTGTCAATCAAATTTGTGTAAACCTCGAGGCTATGAACGGTTGCATAATCTAAAGATTCATTAAAGAATTGCTCCGAAAATGTAAACATTAAAGCTTTATCTACCCTTAAAAGTGATATTTACCTCGGCCTAGCGGCCTTGGTGAATTATCACTTTTTCGGATAGATAAATCCTTATATCGACATCATTGAAGTCAATAATTGTATATTAGCCAATGCACGCCCATTCACAGCGACCACTGCTCTGTTGGAGTATTTTACTTTGTAACAATATTGGGCAATACATTTGCCAAATAGCATGTAATAGTCGCATGTAATAGTCACATGATTGTTACAGGGCGACTGAGGGGCTTTAATTGTTTCAATGTTTTTTTTATATATATAAATATATTTTTGTTTCAGTATGCGGATCGTTAGCATTTTATCCCATTTGATACAATGAGGTAGACTGTTTCCTTAGAATGTGGAACTGTCATGTCATATTCGCGGAGTTGTTTTATTGCAGTTTTATCATCTCGCTCGTTTATGGCTTTATGATTGTACTTTGTCCTTGTCTACTTGTTAGAAATTGTGTCTAAAGTACTTCATTCTGATGATTCAGCATTCTTAGGCTTGAAAAATTGTCCTTTTAATAAGGATTGACAGCTGTAATATAATGTAAATTTTATTGCACTTCAAAAGTGTGTTCTTCAAAAACAATGATGTCACATTGCGGCAAAACTGTTTTGTGTCATATCTAAATATAAATGGCAGAGATCAAGCTGACTATACGGACGCTATCTAATTAGTGCTTTTGCCATTTTTGCATATCCACATTTTAGTGATCTAACCTAGTCATTGAAGTTTGAGTTTCAGCTCAATATTAAAGCTGAAAACGTGTTTCTGGTGAAGGACTGTGTCGAATCTATCAACGATTCCAAATTGATTATTTGTATACTAGTGATTACTTTGTAAGACGTATGTTTGTTAATAGTGACGACCCAGATAAAATGTCAAAAATCTAGGCATTCCACCAGGGCTTACAACGTGTGTTAGGTAACATCAGTCTTTTGAGGTATATATATTTCAGAATTAGACTATTCCGAACTATGACCAATGATTTTCCATTATCCAAACTTTGTTCTATCAAATTATAAGGAAAACCCTATTAGTATACAGAATACTGAGGATACATTTAATGAATTATCACTGAAGGGAGGAGGGACAAATGTTTACTGTTCATATAACGCGGCTCGTCGATTATATCAATTATTAATCTTGGATAAATGATTGTTTCTCCCTACTCTTACACCAATGCTAGATTATTTCACTTGCATACCATTGCGGCTATTGCTTTAATATTGTCAAGTGATTGCTGAATGTGCTATCAAATATGTCCGAAAGTCCTTTAGGCATTGCAGAGACGCCACCTAACGATCGAATAGATCTGATGTACAGACAACATGTGGATAAGCTGACATCGTTAAGATCAGTACGAACCGATGCAAAAATATTAATTACTCTTATCAGTTAGTGCAAGAAGCTCGTTAAACCTTATGAATAGTAGCAATAACCCAGTCGTGATTGTAATGATATCTTCTTACCTTAATTGGTATTATTGCTTTCATTGGATGCCAAAATAGTCTTGAATTAAACTAAAACAACTCTTTATTAAAAGAACAAATTGTTCTTACAATAATTAAAGAGCAACAATATAAAGTTGTTTTTTTTTTAATTTAAGTTAACTTTCCAAAATAGCGTTGCATGTGCTGTCAAGGCACATTTCTCAGTAATAGTTATATAAATATGGTAATTGAATATCTGCTGCACTCATCTTGTCATAATTTGTTAGGACCAGAAAATATAGCAGACCCATGGGGACTTCTTTTAAAGCGATGTACACTAGTCATAGTTGAATTTGAGTGACGCTCTCTAGAGTCAATTGCTAGACAAATTATATATTACGCAACTGTCTGAATGTTTTCTTGGTCTTATCCGGAACGAATCAACAATGACATGTATTCAACAATATTTTCGTTCAACATGGTAACTTGTAACAAATAAACATCCATATTTGCAGAAGCGACCGTTTTGCGTGCTGGGGAACTTAGTGCAATATTTTGCAAACTCCAGTGTCTTTAGTTTAAATCCTGGTGATCTTTAAGTTGTGGCATATACAGACACATTTCCGTATCATGTACCCGGGTTCATGTATTGGTACTTAATATGTTATTCTTGAAATGTTGTCTGCATGAACGTATTTAAACACAAAAAAATGCGACGCTCGTTCGTTAAATGCTCAGTAGTTTCTGGCGAATTAGTCTGGTCCTTAGGTGTAACTTCTTGTGAAACAACAATACATAACTTTGTCAGAAAAAAAAGTATGATAAATAGATTATGATATGACAATTTTCATATCATACCCACTTATATTAGCATTCTGTGTATCGGGTTGATATAGGGCATGATATGTGAATTGCCATATGGGCCTCGACGCGAGAAACCCTGTCTTCGGGTGTTTGCGAACAATAAAGGCGCAGACCAGCCTGCGCATCCGCGCAGACTGATCAGCGCCTTTGTTATACGCTGTTTGGAACGTTTCATATCTAAACTTGCTACAAGCGAAATTTTAAGTTTCTAGCTAGTCTCTGTAGCTGAGGAGACTGGTTTGAGTCTCGCTTTTTCAGAAACCCCGAAGACAGGTTTTCTCGCGTCGCGGCCCATATAATAAACTCTATCTATATCTGAAATAGGAAAGCATTTTAAAGACAGAGAAGGTAACCGTCTTGCCACCCAGATGTAACCCCATAGCTAAATATTTTCCTGTTTCCAAAACCTGGCCAAAGTATTTAATTTACAGTGAATATACACACGAATATTATAATAAAAAAGTTCTTATCTGGTCGGCGATATGCCTCCAGACAAGCCATTGGCTCAGCCGTCAGAGGTATCCCAAATCAGCCTACCATGACTCATTTGTCTAATATCAACCATGGGTAATACTTTGAAGGGATATATATTTAATTTGACTGACACTTTAAAGATAATACATATCGAATAACCCTCATATTTTTAGCTTAGACAATATTTTATAAAATAGAACCTTTTCCAAACAGATCTGTAGGTGCATACTATCATGGTAACAGTTTTTAGGCAACCGACAATATACGCTTTAATTACAATTAATTTCGTTGCCCAGCATCAAGCGACCTTATTATATACTGAACACAAGTGAAAACGCTACACCTAAATTGCTTGCCACCTATATACAAAATTATGCAAACCAAGAACGCTATTGAAAGTGTATCTTAATTTTCAAATACTGGGTAATGCATAACAGTAAAAGTTTAACGGATGTTGTCACGAGGAAACACATGAAAGTCATTTAAATGTGACAGGGGTCCATTTTTTCAGGTTGCCAATTTGAACGGAAACCGAGCACAATTTAGGCCTTCAGAAATCCACTACCTACGAGATCCGACTGCACGAAATGGTAGTCTAGACATGGGACAACCAGAAATCTGAAGGACTTATCTCAAGTGTGTTTTGATCGTTTAGAAAAGCAATCTTAAAAAGCGGATTTTCCATCAAATTGTCAAGTTTAAAAATTTAACACTGAAATCTCCATAGGAAAATCAATGTGTTGTTGCATCTTAGTATGAAGACATTACTAGTCGAGAAATGGTAGAAACAATGTGCTGAGAGGTCTACCTGATTTGGCAAAAGAAAATTATCGAAAATCGTGATAAATCGAAGATTACCAAACATTTAATTTTCACTATTTGTTTTTGTCAAAGAGAGATAATTTTCAATATTTTACAAATTTGTTAAATTCGAATTTGATTTCTGAGCTTGTTTCAAGTGATTAGGCATTTTTCTTGTTTTTTATGCAACACAATTAAGACCAATTTTGATAAGCATAACAATTTTAATTTGCGCATGCGCAATCGCAAATTTCAGTGAATAAAGCTTAAACTCTTAAAGGAGCATAACTCATACATCAAACGAGACAAATTGGTGGAGTTTCGACGAATCGTTTGCTGGATGTCTGGGCAACATTATTTAGCTTTAGTAAATACTTTTTGTCCAATACTTTCTCTTAAAATATAGATAATTGTAGTGTAGCGTTTTCACTTTTGTTCGGTATAGTTGTTGTATGCAACCTAACCCTAGCTTTTATTAAGCTTGTACAACACTGTGGAATGTCCTTCTATTTTGGATGTCCCTTGTACGTTTTGTCGTATAATGGAACGTTTTAGAAGGGATGAATTATCTCTTTTGACAACTTTCATGAGCCTATTTTGGCCTCAGAATCTGATTTACTAGCTAACGTCACAAAATATAATTGTATGATGAGATGTTAGAATCTCAACGTAACTAACCCAAGGCATAATTCTGTTGTGCACTGAAATGCTCTGTCAGTCGATTGATTAAATAATGAATATAAATACAGAATTCTTCCGGCGGTTCACCCATTATCTAGAAGAGCTATCAAAATGACACGATCTGACAGAAACATTTCAGTAGAAAAAACAACAAAAGCCCGGATAACTTACGCAAATTTTGTGATTATTTCCCGTCGATTTGAATATTATACGCGTTGCTTCTCTTTAATGATGTTGCTTTGAGGACAAGCGTTTTGGTTGGGAAATGAGGAAGCCATATCTTTTCAACCTCATCGTATAAATAGATCAAAAAGGGGGAAACCTATGCTAAGGCTAAGTAGAAATTATCAAAACTAAACACACTAAGATGCGACTTGCTTAACATACTGAAGAGGGATTGACTGCTGTTTATGGAGAGTCTTCTCCTTCGTTTGCAACATTCGAACGCTGGGTGAAGAAATCCAAGATGAGGGAGTTCATAAGATGACATCCGGAAACGATTTACAACAACCAGTGCATGCACCAGCCCGAAAATGTGAGTAAATAATAGAAATCCTTCGATCATAGATCACAGATAAAGACTTGGCAAGGCATTGAGACCGAGCACGGCCTGCTGTTGTAAAATTTCCACATCGCTCGTTATGAGTTAGAAGAATTAGCTAGCGTTTCATATATATCCAAACACGACCTTCTTCGTGATAAAATCTTTATGTCCAATGTACAGTAAAATCTGTCTAAAAGGGCCACTCTAAAAAGACCAAAACTTGTTTTTGAAGACCAATTATCACATAATGCAGGTCCAAAGTATTGCAGCATGCTCCATGGGGAGCAATACTTTCGACCTTCATTAACTACCATTTTGTCATTAAGATCTTTGTTTTGTATACTTATGAGTAGCCGCTTAAGACAGGTTTTACTGTATGTGCAAGATGGATCCTACGAAAGCTTTCATGCGATCCAAGCATCCTTTTGTCTTGATTCACATCAGAAATAAGGGTGAGGTTGGTGCCGTCAAACACGCTTAAGTCCTCCAGTAAACATTTTACTGATCGTTCCAAGACGGTGCTTCTTTTGTGGATCCTTAATGTTATTTGCGTTTCATGTCTGCCATGGTGTCTTGACTGTTCCTGGTTGTATCGATTCCTGACCTCTGCCTTCTTCTACTACTAGATGTCATCGTTTAAGTTTGGAATTTAAAAAGAAATGTAAAGTGCCATCAAATTGATTTTTTAAGCTTCGTATTCAAACCGGAAGTGCGAAGCAGCAGTAAAATGTTTATAATCACAAAATGGACGAATCAAGTTCTATTATGGTAGGCTACTCTTGTTCAGATAAAATAAAATGCATAAAACAGTTTTAGCACGAGGTACTGATGAATTTTAAAACTCTCGGTAATATGTGATGTTTTAAAAAACATGCGTAAAAAATCTACTTAAGTCGAAATTTCAAGTGTTTAATGTTTTTGAAGCCGGCTAGTCCAATACCAGTTTATTACCAACTGCACTTAAATTTGATATAAAACTTCACTCAAAGCCATTTTGTTTCAAAAAGGCATATTTTTTGCATTTTAACCAAACAACTGTGGATTGAGAGACAACGCTTCTGAAAGACCGCTAAACTTTTGCCCATTAAACTGCATAAATTTAGGCAAAAAATCATTTCAATGTTATTAGCGCTTGGTCAGAAATAATGAGTATAAAAAGTGACCAATTAGAAATTTTGTTACGTGTATGTAACTCTGCTTGGTCGTGCGCTAACTATACACACCATCGATGCGCTAAAATAATATGTTCGACCTATTTAAATGGTTAAAATAGTTTTTTCTAATATGTCACTTTCAAATTCTATAATG